>CATIWC010000710.1:0-438059 GCA_948472305.1 Vicia faba
ATAATATATATATATATATATATATATATATATATATATATATATATATATATATATATATATATATATATATATACTATATATATATATATATATATATATATATATATATATATATATATATATATATATATATATATATATATATATATATATATATATATATATATATATATATATATATATATATATATATATATATATATATATATATATATATATATATATATATATATATATATATATATATATATATATATATATATATATATATATATATATATATATATATATATATATATATATATATATATATATATATATATATATATATATATATATATATATATATATATATATATATATATATATATATATATATATATATATATATATATATACTTATATTTTATTAGATAATTCGGACAAAAATATAGAAATAATACATTTTTTTATGTTTATTAATATTTGACACCAAAATACTTTTTCTACAATATACTTCTTCTTGTTTTATTATTTTTGTATAAATTAATATATATTGTATATAACTAATAAATATTACCATTTATTTAAAAATTAGGGTTTTGCCCTAAAATGACCCAAATAATTAAAATTTGACTTTTTTAATTTTGTTTATACTCCAAACATAAAAAACCTTTTTCACATACATAAACAATCTTTTTTTTCATAATACATCTTTATTTGATATTTAATTGTATTTATTTAAATGTTAAATATGGACTTGTACATTCGATATGGTTGTAATAACTTAGCATTTATTTTCTTTTCAAAATATCCCCAATTCAAATTTGTATCCCCATCCCCATAATCATGTTGTAATAATCTAGAACTTTAAATTCTTGCACATTTAAAAGCTTTCAATTATGCCATGCTTAGACTTAGGGCTTGTATGCAAATAAAACCAACAAGTAGCTTGACCTAATCCAAGATAAACATGCATGAAAAACAAACACAATGCACACTTGCACCCCTAGGGTTTCATCCACTTGTTGCCTTCAAAAATGGGCCATGGTTGCATGTTGAGTACTTTGGCAAAACAAAAACAAACAAAAAACAAAAAAAAAACAAAATGATCATAGTCCCTTGATGACGCTTCGGAGTTACCTAAACAAAAATGATCAAGTCCCTTACAATTGCCAAAGACACTTGACACTATTGCTTTCATGGTCTATACGATGACCCGCGCCTGTCCCGTTTACATCCTAACACAAGGTTGTTCATCAACTACAATGGTGAAACAACACTGTTAAAAGGGTTAAAAACATAAGAAATATATTTGAGTAAAAATAGGGTAGACAACTCTTAGTTACTTGATCCAACTTGCAAAAACATCCTTGCTACTTTTCAAAAACACACATCTCAACACAATTTCAAAACAAACTTTCAAAAACATTGAAAACTTTTCAAAAGACAAAAACACCTTTGTATACATTCAAATAAGAATCATTACAAAGGTTGCCACAACAAATGGCCTCTTTTCAAAACATCTTTCAAAACCACACACAAAGCACCATTTCAAACAATTGAAAATGCAAAGCAAGTGATCTAAGCAAGTAACTAAGAGCCCATGGATAACCATGGATAGAAAGGGTGCTAATACCTTCCCTTTCTATAATCTACTCCCCGAACCCAAGAAAACATCTCAAAGGTCTTTCCTGTGCTTTTTGACCTTTCCTTAGGATAAAATAAAAAGTCGGTGGCGACTCTTGCTAAACTGAAACATTTACGAACACAAACGCAAAACCTCAAGTCAGTTCTCCCACCGTATCACAGTAGTATTTCACCTTCAGTGAATGTTTGTGTTATCTTTTCTTTCTACCTTCAAAGAATGTTAGTAGTTCACCTTCAGTGAATGTTTGTGTTATTCTTTTCTTTCTACCTTCAGTGAACATAGGTAGTTCACCTTCAGTGAACGTTTGTGTTATTCTTTTCTTTCTATGTTCAGGGAACGTTGGTAGTTCACCTTCAGTGAACGTTGGTGTTATCTTTTCTTTCTACCTTCAGTGAACGTTGGTAGTTCACCTTCAGTGAACGTTCGTGTTATTCTTTTCTTTCTACCTTCAGTGAACATTGGTAGTTCACCTTCAGTGAACATTGGTGTTATTCTTTTCTCTCTATCTTCAGTGAATGTTGATAGTTCACTTTCAGTGAATATTGGTGTTATTCTTTTTACTCTACCTTCAGTGGATGTTGGTAGTTCACCTTCAGTGAACGTTGGTGTTATTATTTTCTCTCTACCTTCAGTGAATGTTGGTAGTTCACCTTCAGTGAACGTTGGTGTTATTATTTTCTTTCTACCTTCAGTGAACGTTGGTAGTTCACCTTTAGTAAATGTTGGTGTTATTCTCTTCTTTCTACCTTCAGTGAACGTTGGTAGTTCACCTTCAGTGAACGTTGGTCTTATTATTTTCTCTCTACCTTCAGTGAACTTTGGTAGCTCACCTTCAGCAAATGTATGTTTAATTCTTTTCTATCTACCTATAGTGAACGTTGGTAGTTCACCTTCAGTGAACGTTGGTGTTATCTTTTCTTTTTACCTTCAGTGAATGTTGGTAGTTCACCTTCAGTGAACATTGGTGTTATTCTTTTCTTTCTACCTTCAGTGAACATTGGTGTTATTATTTACTTTCTATCTTCAGTGAACGTTGGTAGTTCACCTTCAGCGAATGTTGGTGTTATTATTTTCTTTCTACCTTCAGTGAACGTTGGTAGTTCACCTTCAGTGAACGTTTGTGTTATTCTTTTCTCTCTACCTTCAGTGAATGTTGGTAGTTCACCATCAGTGAACGTTGGTGTTATTTTTCTTTCTACCTTCAGTGAATGTTGGTAGTTCACCTTCAGTGAACGTTGGTCTTATTCCTTTCTTTCTACCTTCAGTGAACATTGGTAGTTCACCTTCAGGGAATGTTGGTGTTATTCTTTTCTCTCTACCTTCAGTGAACGTTGGTAGTTCAAATTATGTGAATGTTGGTGTTATCTTTTCTTTCTACCTTCAGTGAATGTTGGTGTTATTCTTTTCTTTCTACCTTCAGTGAATATTGATAGTTCACCTTCAGTGACTATTGGTGTTATTCTTTTCTCTCTATCTTTAGTGGACGTTGGTAGTTCACCTTCAGTGAACGTTGGTGTTATTCTTTTCTCTCTACCTTCAGTGAATGTTGGTAGTTTACCTTTAGTGAATGTTGGTGTTACTCTTTTCTTTCTACCTTCAGTGAACGTTGGTAGTTCACCTTCAGTGAATGTTTGTGTTATTATTTTCTTTCTACCTTCAGTGTACATTGGTAGTTCACCTTCAATTCAACGTTGGTGATATTCTTTTCTTTATACCTTCAGTGAACGTTTGTCTTATTATTTTCTCTCAACCTACAATAAACGTTGGTAGTTCACTTTTAGTAAATGTTGGTCTTATTCTTTTTTCCCCACCTTCGGTGAACTTTGATAGTTCATCTTCAGTAAAGGTTGGTGTTATTCTTTTCTTTCTACCTTCAGTGAATTTTGGTAGTCAACCTTCAGTGAACGTTGGTGTTATCTTTTCTTTCTACCTTTAGTGAACGTTGGTAGTTAACCTTCAGTGAATGTTGGTGTATTCTTTTCTTTCTACCTTCAGTGAACGTTGGTAGCTCACCATCAGTGAACGTTGGTGTTATACTTTTCTCTCTACCTTCAGTGTATGTTGGTAGTTTACCTTTAGTGAACTTTGATGTTACTCTTTTCTTTCTACCTTCAGTGAATGTTGGTAGTTCACCTTCAGTGAACGTTGGTGTTTTTATTTTCTTTCTACCTTCAGTGCACGTTGGTAGTTCACCTTTAGTGAACATTGGAAATATTTTTTTATTTATACCTTTAGTGAACGTTGGTAGTTCACCTTCAGTGAATGTTGGTGTTATTCTTTTCTTTCTACCTTCAGTGAACGTTGGTAGTTCATCTTCAATGAACGTTGGTAGTTCACCTCTAGTGAACGTTGGTGTTATTATTTTCACTCTACCTTAAGTGAATGTTGGTATTTCACCTTCAGTGAATGTTTGTGTTATCTTTTCTTTCTACCTTTAGTGAACGTTAGTAGTTCACCTTTAGTGAATGTTTGTGTTATTCTTTTCTTTCTACCTTCAGTGATCATTGGTAGTTCACCTTCAGTGAAGGTTGGTGTTATTATTTTCTCTCTACCTTAAGTGAATGTTTGTATTTCACCTTCAGTGAACGTTTGTGTTATTTTGTTCTTTCTACCTTCAGTGAACATTGGTAGATCACCTTCAGTGAATGTTGGTGTTATTGTTTTCTTTCTACCTTCAGTGAACGTTGGTAGTTCACCTTCAATGAACGTTGGTGTTATTATTTTCTTTCTATCTTCACTGAACATTGGTAGTTCACCTTCAGTGAAAGTTGGTGTTATTCTTTTCTTTCTACCTTCAGTGAATGTTCGTAGTTCACCTTCAGTGAACGTTGGTGTCATCTTCTCTTTCTACCTTTAGTGAACGTTGGTAGTTCACCTTCAGTGAATGTTGATGTTATTCTTTTCTTTCTACCTTCAGTGAACGTTGGTAGTTCGCCTTCAGTGAACGTTGGTAGTTCACCTTCGGTGAACATTGGTGTTATTATTTTCTCTCTACCTTAAGTGAATGTTGGTATTTCACCTTCAGTAAATGTTTGTGTTATCCTTTCTATCTAACTCTACTGAACGTTGGTAGTTCACCTTCAGTGAATGATTGTGTTATTCTTTTCTTTCTACCTTCAGTGAACATTGGTAGTTCACCTTCAGTGAACATTGGTGTTATTATTTTCTCTCTACCTTAAGTGAATGGTTGTATTTCACCTTCAGTGAATGTTTGTGTTATTCTTTTCTTTCTACCTTCAGTGATCGTTGGTAGTTCACCTTCAGTGAACGTTGGTTTTATTATTTTCTTTCTAACTTCAGTGAACGTTGGTGTTATTATTTTCTTTCTACCTTCAATATAAGATGGTAGTTCACCTTAAGTGAACGTTGGTGTTATTCTCTTCTCTCCACCTTCAGTGAATGTTGGTAGTTCACCTTCAGTGAATGTATGTGTATTTTTTTCTATCTACCTTTAGTGAACATAGGTAGTTCACCTTCAGTGAACGTTGGTGTTATCTTTTCTTTCTACCTTCAGTGAACGTTGGTAGTTCACCTTCAGTAGATGTTGATGTTATTCTTTTCTTTCTACCTTCAGTGAACAATGGTAGTTTACCTTCAGGGAACGTTGGTGTTATTCTTTTCTCTCTACCTTCAGTGAACGTTGGTAGTTCACCTTCAGTGAATGTTGGTGTTATGTTTTCTTTCTACCTTCAGTGGATGTTGGTGTTATTCTTTTCTTTCTACCTTCAGTGAATATTGGTATTTCACCTTTAGTGACTATTGGTGTTATTCTTTTATCTCTATATTCAGTGGACGTTGGTAGTTCACCTTCAGTGAACGTTGGTGTTATTCTTTTCTCTCTATCTTCAGTGAATATTGGTAGTTTACCTTTAGTGAACGTTGGTGTTACTCTTTTCTTTCTACCTTCAGTGCACGTTGGTAGTTCACCTTCAGTGAATGTTGGGGTTATTATTTTCTTTCTACCTTAAGTGAACATTGGTAGTTCACCTTCAGTTCAACGTTGGTGTTATTCTTTTCTTTATACCTTCAGTGAACGTTTGTGTTATTATTTTCTATCTACCTTCAGTATACGTTTGTAGTTCGACTTTAGTGAATGTTGGTCTTATTCTTTTTTCTCTACCTTTGGTGAACTTTGGTAGTTCACCTTCAGTGAAGGTTGGTGTTATTCTTTTCTTTCTACCTTCAGTGAATGTTGGTGTTGTATTTTATTTCTACCTTTAGTGAACGTTGGTAGTTACCCTTCAGTGAATGTTGGTGTATTCTTTTCTTTCTACCTTCAGTGAACGTTGGTAGTTCACCTTCAGTGAATGTTGGTAGTTCACATTCAGTGAACATTGGTGATATTAGTTTCTCTCTACCTTAAGTGAATGTTGGTATTTCACCATCAGTAAATGTTTGTGTTATCTTTTCTTTCTACCTTTAGTGAACGTTGGTAGTTCACCTTCAGTGAATATTTGTGTTATTCTTTTCTTTCTACCTTCAGTGAACATTGGTAGTTCACCTTCAGTGAACGTTGGATTTATTATTTTCTCTCTACCTTAAGTGAATGTTGGTATTTCACCTTCACTGAACGTTTGTGTTATTCTTTTCTTTCTACCTTCAGTGAACATTGTTAGTTAATCTTCAGTGAATATTGGTGTTATTCTTTTCTTTCTACCTTCAGCGAACGTTGGTAGTTCACCTTAAGTAAAAATTGGTGTTATTCTCTTCTCTCTACCTTCAGTGAACGTTGGTAGTTCACCTTCATCGAACATTGGTCTTATTATTTTCTCTCTACCTTCAGTGAACGTTGGTAGTTCACCTTCAGTGAATGTTGGCGTAATTATTTTCTATCTACCTTTAGTGAGCGTTGGTAGTTCACCTTCAGTGAACGTTGGTGTTATCTTTTCTTTCTACCTTCAGTGAATGTTGGTAGTTCACCTTCAGTGAACGTTGGTGTTATTCTTTTCTTTGTACCTTCAGTGAACATTGGTAGTTAACCTTCAGTGAACGTTGGTGTTATTCTTTTCTCTCTACCTTCAGTGAACGTTGGTAGTTCACCTTCAGTGAATGTTGGTGTTATCTTTTCTTTCTACCTTCAGTAAATGTTGGTGTTATTCTTTTCTTTCTACCTTCAGTGAGTATTGGTAGTTCACCTTCAGTGACTATTGGTGTTATTCTTTTCTCTCTATCTTCACTGGATGTGGGTAGTTCACCTCCAGTGAACGTTAGTGTTATTCTTTTCTCTCTACCATTAGTGAATGTTGGTTGTTTACATTTAGTGAACGTTGGTGTTACTCTTTTCTTTCTACCTTCAGTGAATGTTGGTAGTTCACCTTCAGTGAACGTTGGTGTTATTATTTTCTTTCTACCTTAAGTGGACATTAGTAGTTCACCTTCAGTGAATGTTGGTGTTATTCTTTTCTTTATACCATCAGTGAACGTTTATGTTATTCTTTTCTCTCTACCTTCAGTGAACGTTGGAAGTTCACCTTTAGTGGATGTTGGTCTTATTATTTTTCTCTACCTTCGGTGAACTTTTGTAGTTCACCTTCAGTGAAAGTTGGTGTTATTCTTTCCTTTCTACCTTCAGTGAATGTTGGTAGTTCACCTTCAGTGAACGTTGGTGTCATCTTTTCTTTCTACCTTTAGTGAACTTTGGTAGTTCACCTTCAGTGAATGTTGGTGTTATTCTTTCCTTTCTACCTTCAGTGAATGTTGGTAGTTCACCTTCAGTGAACGTTGGTGTCATCTTTTCTTTCTACCTTTAGTGAACTTTGGTAGTTCACCTTCAGTGAATGTTGGTGTTATTCTTTCTTTCTACCTTCAGTGAACGTTGGTAGTTCGCCTTCAGTGAACGTTAGTAGGTCACCTTCAGTGAACGTTGGTGTTATTATTTTCTCTCTACCTTAAGTGAATGTTGGTATTTCAACTTCAGTAAATGTTTGTGTTATCTTTTCTTTCTAGCTTTAGTGAACGTTGGTAGTTCACCTTCAGTGAATGATTGTGTTATTCTTTTCTTTCTACCTTCAGTGAACATTGGTAGTTCACCTTCAGTGAACATTGGTGTTATTATTTTCTCTTTACCTTAAGTGAATGGTTGTATTTAACCTTCAGTGAATGTTTGTGTTATTCTTTTCTTTCTACCTTCAGTGAACGTTTTTAGTTAACCTTCAGTGAACGTTGGTGTTATTCTTTTCTTTCTACCTTCAGTGAATGTTGGTAGTTCACCTTCAGTGAACGTTGTTGTTATTATTTTCTTTCTAACTTCAGTGAACGTTGGTAGTTCACCTTTAGTGAACGTTGGTGTTATTATTTTCTTTCTACCTTCAATGTATGATGGTAGTTCACCTTCAGTGAACGTTGGTGTTATTCTCTTCTCTCCACCTTCAGTGAATGTTGGTAGTTCACCTTCAGTGAATGTATGTGTAATTGTTTTCTATCTACCTTTAGTGAATGTAGGATGTTCACCGTCAGTGAACGTTGGTGTTATCTTTTCTTTCTACCTTCAGTGAACGTTGGTAGTTCACCTTCAGTGGACGTTGGTGTTATTCTTTTCTTTCTACCTTCAGTGAACATTGATAGTTCACCTTCAGGGAACGTTGGTGTTATTCTTTTCTCTCTACCTTCAGTGAACGTTGGTAGTTCACCTTCAATGAATGTTGGTGTTATTTTTTCTTTCTACCTTCAGTGGATGTTGGTGTTATTATTTTCTGTCTACCTTCAGTGAATATTGGTAGTTCACCTTCAGTGACTATTGGTGTTATTCCTTTCTCTCTATCTTTAGTGGACGTTGGTAGTTCACCTTCAGTGAACGTTGGTGTTATTCTTTTCGCTCTATCTTCAGTGAATGTTGGTAGTTTACCTTTAGTGAAGGTTGGTGTTACTCTTTTCTTTCTACCTTCATTGAACATTGGTAGTTCACCTTCAGTGAATGTTGGTGTTATTATTTTCTTTCTACCTTCAGTGGACATTGGTAGTTCACCTTCAGTTCAATGTTGGTGTTATTATTTTCTTTATACCTTCCGTGAATGTTTGTGTTATTATTTTCTCTCTACCTTCAGTATATGTTGGTAGTTCACCTTTAGTGAATGTTGGTCTTATTCTTTTTTCTCTACCTTCGGTGAACTTTGGTAGTTCACCTTCAGTGAGAGTTGGTGTTATTCTTTTCTTTCTACCTTCAGTAAATGTTGGTAGTTCATCTTTAGTGAACGTTTGTGTTATCTTTTATTTCTAATTTTAGTGAACGTAGGTAGTTAACCTTCAGTGAATGTTGGTGTATTCTTTTCTTTCTACCTTCAGTGAATGTTGGTAGTTCACCTTCAGTGAACGTTGGTAGTTCACATTCAGTGAACGTTGGTGTTATTATTTTCTCTCTACCTTAAGTGAATGTTGGTATTTCACCTTTAGTAAATTTTTGTGTTATCTTTTCTTTCTACCTTCAGTGAACGTTGGTAGTTCACCTTCAGTGAATGTTGGTGTTATTCTATTATTTCTACCTTCAGTGAACATTGGTAGTTCACCGTCAGGGAACGATGGTGTTATTCTTTTCTCTCTACCTTCAGTAAACGTTGGTAGTTCACCTTCAGTGAATGTTGGTGTTATCTTTTCTTTCTACCTTCAGTGGATGTTGGTGTTATTCTTTTCTTTCTACCTTCAGTGAATATTAGTAGTTCACCTTCAGCGACTATTGGTGTTATTCTTTTCTCTCTATTTTCAATGGATGTTGGTAGTTCCCCTTCAGTTAACGTTGGTGTTATTCTTTTCTCTCTACCTTCAGTGAATGTTGGTAGTTTACCTTTAGTGAACATTGGTGTTACTCTTTTCTTTCTACCTTCAGTGAACATTGGTAGTTCACCTTCAGTGAATGTTGGTGTTACTCTTTTCTATCTACCTTCAGTGGACAATGGTAGTTCACCTTCAGTTCAATGTTGGTGTTATTCTTTTCTTTATATCTTCAGTGAACGTTTGCGTTATTATTTTCTCTTTACCTTCAGTATACGTTGGTAGTTCACCTTTAGTGAATGTTGGTCTTATTCTTTTTTCTCAACCTTCGATGAACTTTGGTAGTTCACCTTTAGTGAATGTTGGTGTTATTCTTTTCATTCTACCTTCAGTGAATGTTTGTAGTTCAGCTTCAATAAACGTTGGTGTTATCTTTTCTTTCTACCTTTAGTGAACGTCGGTAGTTCACCTTCAGTGAATGTTGGTGTATTCATTTCTTTCAACCTTCAATGAACATTTGTAGTTAACCTTCAATGAACGTTGGTAGTTCACCTTCAGTGAATGTTGATGTTATTATTTTCTCTCTACCTTAAGTGAATGTTGGTATTTCAGCTTCAGTAAATGTTTGTGTTATCTTTACTTTTTACCTTCAGTGGACGTTGGTAGTTCACCTTCAGTGAATGTTTATGTTATTCTTTTCTTTCTACCTTTAAGGAACATTGGTAGTTCCCCTTTAGTGAACGTTGGTGTTATTATTTTCTCTGTACCTTAAGTGAATATTGGTATTTCACCTTCAGTGAATGTTGGTGTTATTATTTTCTTTCTACCTTCACTGAACGTTGTTAGTTAACCTTCAGTGAACGTTGGTGTTATTCTTTTCTTTCTACCTTCAATGAACGTTTTTAGTTATCCTTCAGTGAACGTTGGTGTTATTCTTTTCTTTCTACCTTCAGTGAACGTTGGTAGTTTACCTTCAGTGAATGTTGGTGTTATTATTTTCTTTCTATCTTTAGTGAACGTTGGTAGTTCACCGTCAGTGAAGATTGGTGTTATTATTTTCTTTCTACCTTCAATGTATGTTGGTAGTTCACCTTCAGTGAACGTTGGTAAAATTCTCTTCTCTCTACCTTCAGTGAATGTTGGTAGTTCATTTTCAGTGAACTTTGGTGATATTATTTACTATCTACCTTAAGTGAATGTTAGTATTTTACTTTCAGTGAATGTTTGTGTTATCTTTTCTTTCTACCTTCAGTGAACGTTGGTAGTTCACCTTCAGTGAATGTTGGTGTTATTCTTTTCTTTCTACCTATAGTGAACGTTTGTGTTATTCTTTTCTCTCTACCTTCAGTGAACGTTTGTAGTTCACCTTTAGTGAATGTTGGTCTTATTCTTTTTTCTCTGCCTTCGGTGAACTTTGGTAGTTCACCTTCAGTGAACGTGTGTGTTATTCTTTTCTTTCTAACTTCAGTGAATGTTGGTAGTTCACGTTCAGTGAACGTTGGTTTTATCTTTTCTTTCTACCTTTAGTGAACGTCGGTAGTTCACCTTTAACGAATGTTGGTGTATTCTTTTCTTTCTACCTTCAGTGAACATTAGTAGTTCATCTTTAATGAACGTTGGTGTTATTATTTTCTCTCTACCTTAAGTGAATGTTGGTATTTCACCTTCAGTAAATGTTTGTGTTATCTTTTCTTTCTACCTACAGTGAACGTTGGTAGTTCACCTTCAGTGAATGTTTGTGTTATTTTTTTCTTTCTACCTTCAGTGAACATTGGTATTTCACCTTCAGTGAACGTTGGTGTTATTATTTTCTCTCAACCTTAAGTGAATGTTGGTATTTCACTTTCACTGAACGTTTGTGTTATTCTTTTCTTTCTACCTTCAGTGAACATTGTTAGTTAACCTTCAGTGAACGTTGGTGTTATTCTTTTCTTTCTACCTTCAGTAAATGTTGGTAGTTCACCTTCAGTAAACGTTGGTGTTATTCTCTTCTTTCTACCTTCAGTGAATGTTGGTAGTTTACCTTTAGTTAACGTTGGTGTCATCTTTTCTTTCTAACTTTAGTGAACGTTGGTAGTTCACCTTCAGTGAATGTTGGTGTTATTCGTTTCTTTCTACCTTCAGTGAATGTTGGTAGTTCACCTTCAGTGGACGTGGGTGTTATTATCTTCTCTCTACCTTAAGTGAATGTTGGTATTTCACCTTCAGTGAATGTTTGTGTTATCTTTTCTTTCTACCTTCAGTGAACGTTGGTAGTTCACCTTCAGTGAACGTTGGTGTTATTCTTTTCTTTGTACCTTCAGTGAACGTTTGTGTTATTCTTTTCTCTCTACCTTCAGTGAACGTTGGTAGTTCACCTTTAGTGAATGTTGGTATTATTCTTTTTTCTCTACCTTCAGTAAACTTTGGTAGTTCACCTTCAGTGAATGTGTAGGTTATTCTTTTCTTTCTACCTTCAGTGAATGTTGGTAGTTCACGTTCAGTGAACGTTGGTGTTATCTTTTATTTCTACCTTTTGTGAACGTCGGTAGTTCACCTTCAGTGAATGTTGGTGTATTCTTTTCTTTCTACCTTCAGTGAACATTGGTAGTTTACCTTCAGTGAACGTTGGTAGTTCACCTTCAGTGAACGTTTGTGTTATTATTTTCTCTCCACCTTAAGTGAATGTTGGTATTTCACCTTCAGTAAATGTTTGTGTTATCTTTTCTTTCTACCTTCAATGAATGTTGGTAGTTCACCTTCAGTGAATGTTTGTGTTATTCTTTTCTTTCTACCTTCAGTAAACATTGGTAGTTCACCTTCAGTGAACGTTGGTGTTATTATTTTCTCTCTACCTTCAGTGAATGTTGGTAGTTCACCTTCAGTGAATGTTTGCGTTATTCTTTTCTTTCTATCTTCAGTGAACTTTGGTAGTTCACCTTCAGTGAACATTGATGTTATTATTTTCACTCTACCTTAAGTGAATGTTGGTATGTCACCTTCATTGAACGTTTGTGTTATTCTTTTCTTTCTACTTTCAGTGAACATTGTTAGTTAACCTTCAGTGAACGTTGGTGTTATTCTTTTCTTTCTACCTTCAGTGAACGTTGGTAGTTCACCTTCAATGAACGTTGGTGTTATTATTTTCTTTCTATCTTCAGTGAACGTTGGTAGTTCACCTTCAGTGAATGTTGGTGTTATTATTTTCTTTCTACCTTCAATGTATGTTGGTAGTTCACCTTCAGTGAACGTTGGTGTTATTCTCTTCTCTCTACCTTCAGTGAATGTTGGTAGTTCATTTTCAGTGAACGTTGGTGTTATTCTTTTCTTTGTACCTTCAGTGAACGTTTCTGTTATTCTTTTCTCTCAACCTTCAGTGAAAGTTGGTAGTTCACCTTTAGTGAATGTTGGTCTTATTCTTTTTTCTCTACCGTCGGTGAACTTTGGTAGTTCACCTTCAGTGAACGTTGGTGTCATCTTTTCTTTCTACCTTTAGTGAACTTTGGTAGTTCACCTTCAGTGAATGTTGGTGTTATTCTTTCTTTCTACCTTCAGTGAACGTTGGTAGTTCGCCTTCAGTGAACGTTAGTAGGTCACCTTCAATGAACGTTGGTGTTATTATTTTCTCTCTACCTTAAGTGAATATTGGTATTTCACCTTCAGTAAATGTTTGTGTTATCTTTTCTTTCTACCTTCATTGAACGTTGGTAGTTCACCTTCAGTGGATGTTTATGCTAATCTTTTCTTTCTACCTTTAGTAAACATTAGTAGTTCACCTTCAGTGAACGTTGGTGTTATTATTTTCTCTCTACCTTAAGTGAATGTTGGTATTTCACCTTCAGTGAATATTTGTGTTATTCTTTTTTTTCTACCTTCAGTGAACGTTGTTAGGTAACCTTCAGTGAACGTTGTTATTTAACCTTCAGTGAACGTTGGTGTTATTCTTTTCTTTCTACCTTCAGTGAAAGTTAGTAGTTCACCTTCGGTGAACGTTGGTAGTTCACCTTCAGTGAATGTTGGTGTTATTATTTTCTCTCCACCTTAAGTGAATGTTGGTATTTCACCTTCAGTAAATGTTTGTGTTATCTTTTATTTCTACCTTCAATGAATGTTGGTAGTTCACCTTCAGTGAACATTGGCGTTATTCTTTTCTTTCTACCTTCAGTGAACATTGGTAGTTCACCTTAAGTGAACATTGGTGTTATTATTTTCTCTCTACTTTAAGTGAATGTTGGTATGTCACCTTCAACGAACGTTTGTGTTATTCTTTTCATTCTACTTTCAGTGAACGTTGTTAGTTAACCTTCAGTGAACGTTGGTACTATTCTTTTCTTTCTACCTTCAGTGAACGTTGGTAGTTCACCTTCAGTGAACGTTCGTCTTATTATTTTCTTTCTATCTTTAGTGAACGTTGGTAGTTCACCTTCAGTGAATGTTGGTGTTATTATTTTCTTTCTACCTTCAATGTATGTTGGTAGTTCACCTTCAGTGAGCGTTGTTGTTATTCTTTTCTCTCTACCTTCAGTAAATGTTGGTAGTTCATTTTCAGTGAACGTTGGTGTTATTATTTTCTCTCTACCTTAAGTGAATGTTGGTATTTACCCTTCAGTGAATGTTTGTGTTCTCTTTTTTTTCTACCTTCAGCGAACGTTGGTAGTTCACCTTCAGTGAACGTTGGTGTTATTCTTTTCTTTGTACCTTCAGTGAACGTTTGTGTTATTCTTTTCTCTCTACCTTCAGTGAACGTTAGTAGTTCACCTTTAGTGAATGTTGGTCTTATTCTTTTTTCTCTACGGTCTGTGAACTTTGGTAGTTCACCTTCAGTGAACGTTGGTGTTATTCTTTTCTTTCTACCTTCAGTGAATCTTGGTAGTATACCTTCAATGAACGTTGGTGTTATCATTTCTTTCTACCTTTAGTGAACGTTGGAAGTTCACATTCAGTGAATGTTGGTGTATTCTTTTCTACCTTCACTGAACGTTGGTAGTTCACCTTAAGTGAACGTTGGTAGTTCACCTTCAGTGAACGTTGGTGTTATTATTTTTTCTCTACCTTAAGTGAATGTTGGTATTTCACCTTCAGTAAATGTTTGTGTTATCTTTTCTTTCTACCTTCAGTGAACGTTGGTAGTTCAGCTTCTGTGAATGTTAGTGTTATTCTTTTCTTTCTACCTTCAGTAAACATTGGTAGTTCACCTTCAGTGAACGTTGCTGTTATTATTTTCTCTCTACCTTAAGTGAATGTTGGTATTTCACCTTCAGTGAATATTTGTGTTATTCTTTTTTTTCTACCCTCAGTGAACGTTGCTAGTTAACCTTCAGTGAACGTTGTTAGTTAAACTTCAGTGAACGTTGGTGTTATTCTTTTCTTTCTACCTTCAGTGAACATTGGTAGTTCACCTTCAGTAAACGTTGGTGTTATTCTCTTCTCTCCACCTTCAGTGAGCGTTGGTAGTTCACCTTCAGTGAACGTTGGTCTTATTATTTTCTCTCTACCTTAAGTGAACGTTGGTAGTCCACCTTCAGTGAATGTTGGTGTAATTATTTTCTATCTACCTTTAGTGAATGTTGGTAGTTCACCTTCACTGAATGTTGGTGTTATGTTTTCTTTCTACCTTCATTGAACGTTGGTAGTTCACCTTCAGTAAACGATGGTGTTATTCTCTTCTCTCTACCTTCAGTGAACGTTGGTAGTTCACCTTTAGTAAATGTTGGTCTTATTATTTTCTCTCTACCTTCACTGAATGTTGGTAGTTCGCTTTCAGTGAATGTTGGTGTAATTCTTTTCTCCCTATCTTCAGTGGACGTTGGTAGTTCACCTTCAGTGAACGTTGGTATTATCTTATCTTTCTAACTTTAGTGAACGTTTGTAGTTCACCTTCAGTGAACGTTGGTGTTATTCTTTTCTTTCTACCTTCAGTGAACATTGGTAGTTCACCTTCAATGAATGTTGTTGTTATTCTTTTCTCTCTACCTTCAGTGAACGTTGGTAGTTCACCTTCAGTGAATGTTGGTGTTATCTTTTCTTTCTTCCTTCAGTGAATGTTGGTGTTATTATTTTCTTTTTACCTTCAGTGAATATTGGTAGTTCACCTTCAGTGAACGTTGGTGTTATTCTTTTCTCTCTACCTTTAGTGATGGTTGGTAGTTTACATTTAGTGAACGTTGGTGTTACTCTTTTCTTTCTACCTTCAGTGAACGTTGATAGTTCACCTTCAGTGAATGTTGGTGTTATTCTTTTCTTTCTACCTTCAGTGAATGTTGGTAGTTCACCTTCAGTGAATGTTGGTGTTATCTTTTCTTTCTACCTTTAGTGAACGTTGGTAGTTCACCTTCAGCGAATCTTGGTGTTATTCTTTTCTTTCTACCTTCAGTGAACGTTGGTAGTTCACCTTCAGTGAACGTTGGTGTTATTATTTTCTCTCTACCTTAAGTGAATGTTGGTATTTCACCCTCATTAAATGTTTGTGTTATCTTTTCTTTCTACCTTTAGTGAATGTTGGTAGTTCACCTTCCGTGAATGTTTGTGTTATTCTTTTCTTTCTACCTTCAGTGAACATTGGTAGTTCACCTTTAGTGAATGTTGGTGTTATTATTTTCTCTCTACCCTAAGTGAATCTTGCTATTTCACCTTCAGTGAACGTTTGTGTTATTCTTTTCTTTCTACCTTCAGTGAACGTTGGTAGTTCACCTTAAGTGAACGTTGGTGTTATTATTTTCTTTCTATCTTCAGTGAACGTTGGTAGTTCACCTTCAGTGAACATTGGTGTTATTATTTTCTTTCTACCTTCAATGTATGTTGGTTGTTCACCTTCAGTGAACGTTGGTGTTATTGTCTTCTCTCTACCTTCAGTGAACGTTGGTAGTTCATTTTCAGTGAACGTTGGTGTTATTCTTTTCTTTCTACCTTCAGTGAATGTTGGTAGTTCACCTTCAGTGAATGTTTGTGTTATTCTTTTCTTTCTACCTTAAGTGAACATTGGTAGTTCACCTTTAGTGAATGTTGGTGTTATTATTTTCTCTCTACCTTAAGTGAATGTTGGTATTTCACCTTCAGTAAATGTTTGTGTTATCTTTTCTTTCTACCTTCAGTGAACGTTGGTAGTTCACCTTCAGTGAATGTTTGTGTTATTCTTTTCTTTCTACCTTCAGTAAACATTGGTAGTTCACCTTCAGTGAACGTTGGTGTTATTATTTTCTCTTTACCTTAAGTGAATGTTGGTATTTCACCTTCAGTGAATATTTGTGTTATTCTTTTTTTTTCTACCTTCAGTGAACGTTGTTAGTTAACCTTCAGTGAACATTGTTAGTTAACCTTCAGTGAACGTTGGTGTTAATCTTTTATTTCTACCTTCAGTGAACGTTGGTAGTTCACCTTCAGTGAATGTTGGTGTTATTATTTTCTCTCCACCTTAAGTGAATGTTGGTATTTTACCTTCAGTAAATGTTTGTGTTATCTTTTATTTCTACCTTCAATGAATGTTGGTAGTTCACCTTCAGTGAACGTTGGCGTTATTCTTTTCTTTCTACCTTTAGTGAACATTGGTAGTTCACCTTCAGTGAACATTGGTGTTATTGTTTTCTCTCTACCTTAAGTGAATGTTGGTATGTCACCTTCAGTGAACGTTTGTGTTATTCTTTTCTTTCTACTTTCAGTGAACGTTATTAGTTAACCTTCAGTGAACGTTGGTGTTATTCTTTTCTTTCTACCTTCAGTGAACGTTTGTAGTTCACCTTCAGTGAACGTTGGTGTTATTATTTTCTTTCTATCTTAAGTGAAGGTTGGTAGTTCACCTTCAGTGAATGTTGGTGTTATTATTTTCTTTCTACCTTCAATGTATGTTGGTAGTTCTCCTTCAGTGAACGTTGTTGTTATTCTCTTCTCTCTACCTTCAGTGAATGTTGGTAGTTCATTTTCAGTGAATGTTGGTGTTATTATTTTCTCTCTACCTTAAATGAATGTTGGTATTTCACCTTCAGTGAATGTTTGTGTTATCTTTTCTTTCTACTTTCAGTGAACGTTGGTAGTTCACCTTCTATGAATGTTAGTGTTATTCTTTTCTTTCTACCTTCAGTAAACATTGGTAGTTCACCTTCAGTGAACGTTGGTGTTATTATTTTCTCTCTACCTTAAGTGAATGTTGGTATTTCACCTTCAATGAATATTTGTGTTATTCTTTTTTTTCTACCTTTAGTGAACATTGCTAGTTAACCTTCAGTGAACGTTGTTAGTTAAACTTCAGTGAACGTTGGTGTTATTCTTTTCTTTCTACCTTCAGTGAACATTGGTAGTTCACCTTCAGTAAACGTTGGTGTTATTCTCTTCTCTCCACCTTCAGTGAGCGTTGGTAGTTCACCTTCATTGAACGTGGGTAGTCCACCTTCAGTGAATGTTGGTGTAATTCTTTTCTATCTACCTTTAGTGAACGTTGGTAGTTCACCTTCAGTGAATGTTGGTGTTATGTTTTCTTTCTATGTTCAGTGAACATTGGTAGTTCACCTTCAGTCAACAATGGTGTTATTCTCTTCTCTCTACCTTCAATGAACGTTGGTAGTTTACCTTTAGTAAATGTTGGTCTTATTATTTTCTCTCTACCTTCACTGAATGTTGGTAGTTCACTTTCAGTGAATGTTGGTGTAATTCTTTTCTATCTAACTTTAGTGAATGTTGGTAGTTCACCTTCATTGAATGTTGGTGTTATCTTTTCTTTCTACATTCAGTGAACATTGGTAGTTCGCCTTCAATCAACGTTAGTGTTATTCTTTTCTTTCTACCTTCAGTGAACATTGGTAGTTCACCTTCAGTGAACGTTGGTGTTATTCTTTTATCTCTACCATCAGTGAACGTTGGTAGTTCACCTTCAGTGAATGTTGGTGTTATCTTTTCTTTCTACCTTCAGTGAATGTTGGTGTTATTCTTTTCTTTCTACCTTCAGTGAATGTTGGTAGTCCACCTTCCGTGAATGTTTGTGTTATTCTTTTCTTTCTACCTTCAGTGAACATTGGTAGTTCACCTTTAGTGAATGTTGGTGTTATTTTTTTCTCTCTACCCTAAGTGAATGTTTCTATTTCACCTTCAGTGAATGTTTATGTTATTCTTTTCTTTCTACCTTCAGTGAACGTTGGTAGTTCACCTTAAGTGAACGTTGGTGTTATTATTTTCTTTCTATCTTCAGTGGATGTTGGTAATTCACCTTCAGTGAATGTTGGTGTTATTATTTTCTTTCTACCTTGAATGTATGTTGGTTGTTCACCTTCAGTGAACGTTGGTATTATTTTCTTCTCTCTACCTTCAGTGAACGTTGGTAGTTCATTTTCAATGAACGTTGGTGTTATTCTTTTCTTTCTACCTTCAGTGAATGTTTGTAGTTCACCTTCAGTTAATGTTGGTGTTATCTTTTCTTTCTACCTTTAGTGAACGTTGGTAGTTCACCTTCAGTGAATGTTGGTGTTATTCTTTTCTTTCTACCTTCAGTGAACGTTGGTAGTTCACCTTTAGTGAACGTTGGTGTTATTATTTTCTCTCTACCTTAAGTGAATGTTGGTATTTCACCTTCAGTAAATGTTTGTGTTATCTTTTCTTTCTACCTTTAGTGAACGTTGGTAGTTCACCTTCAGTGAATGTTTGTGTTATTCTTTTCTTTCTACCTTCAGTGAACATTGGTAGTTCACCTTCAGTGAATGTTGGTGTTATTATTTTCTCTCTACCTTAAGTGAATGTTGGTATTTCACCTTCAGTGAACGTTGGTAGTTCAGCTTAAGTGAACGTTGGTATTATTATTTTCTTTCTATCTTTAGTGAACGTTGGTAGTTCACCTTCAGTGAACGTTGGTGTTCTTATTTTCTTTCTACCTTCAATGTATGTTGGTTGTTCACCTTCAGTGAACGTTGGTGTTATTCTCTTCTTTTTACCTTCAGTGAACGTTGGTAGTTTATTTTTCGTGAACGTTGGTGTTATTTTTTTCTCTCTACGTTAAGTGTATGTTTTGGGTTTTTACCTTCAGTGAATGTTTGTATTATCTTTTCTTTCTACCTTCAGTGAATGTTGGTAGTTCACCTTCAATGAACGTTGGTGTTATTATTTTCTTTTTACGATCAGTGAATGTTTTTTTTATTCTTTTCTCTCTAGCTTTAGTGAACGTTGGTAGTTCACCTTTAGTGAATGTTGGTCTTATTCTTTTTTCTCTACCTTCGGTGAACTTTGGTAGTTCACCTTCAGTGAATGTTGGTGTTATTCTTTTCTTTCTACCTTCAGTGAATGTTGGTAGTTCACCTTCAGTGAATGTTGGTGTTATCTTTTCTTTCTACCTTTAGTGAACGTTGGTAGATCACCTTCAGTGAATGTTAGTGTTATTCTTTTCTTTCTACCTTCAGTGAATGTTGGTAGTTCACCTTCAGTGAATGTTGGTGTTATTATTTTCTCTCTACCTTAAGTGAATGTTGGTATTTCACCTTCAGTAAATGTTTGTGTTATCTTTTCTTTCTACCTTTAGTGAACGTTGGTAGTTCACCTTCAGTAAATGTTTGTGTTATTCTTTTCTTTCTCCCTTCAGTGAACATTGGTAGTTCACCTTCAGTGAACGTTGGTGATATTATTTTCTCTCTACCTTAAGTGAATGTTGGTATTTCACATTCAGTGAACGTTTGTGTTATTTTTTTGTCTACCTTCAATGAACATTGTTAGTTAACCTTCAGTGAACGTTGGTGTTATTCTTTTCTTTCTACTTTCAGTGAACGTTGGTAGTTCACCTTCCGTAAACGTTGGTGTTATTCTCTTCTCTCTATATTCAGTGAACGTTCATAGTTCACCTTCATTGAACGTTGGTCTTATTATTTTCTCTCTACCTTCAGTGAACGTTGGTAGTTCACCTTCAGAGTTCGTTGTTGTAATTCTTTTCTATCTATCTTTAGTGAACGTTGGTAGTTCACCTTCAGTGAACGTTGGTATTATCTTTTCTTTCTACCTTTAGTGAACGTTGGTAATTCACCTTCAGTGAACGTTGGTGTTATTCTTTTCTTTCTACCTTCAGTGAACATTGGTAGTTCACCTTCAATGAACGTTGGTGTTATTATTTTCTCTCTACCTTCAGTGAAAGTTGGTAGTTCACCTTCAGTGAATGTTGGTGTTATCTTTTCTTTCTACCTTCAGTGAATGTTGGTGTTATTATTTTCTTTCTACCTTCAGTGAATATTGGTAGTTCATCTTCAGTGACTATTGGTGTTATTCTTTTCTCCCTATCTTCAGTGGGCATTGGTAGTTCACCTTCAGTGAATGTTGGTGTTATTCTTTTCTTTCTACCTTCAGTGAATGTTGGTAGTTTACATTTAGTGAACGTTGGTGTTACTCTTTTCTTTCTACCTTCAGTGAACATTGGTGTAAATACGAAGTGCGCCTAAGAGGGGGGGGGGTGAATTAGATACTTTAAAAATTCTTGTTTTTAGTGATGATGGTTCTTATTTTTCTGGTTATAAGTGAGTTTAACAAAGCTTAAAAATGCAGAAAAATAAAGAGACACGGGCGATATATCCTGGTTCCCCTCACAGTCCGAGAGTACTCCAGTCCCCTTTCAACATGAAAGAGATTTCCTTATTGTGGCAAACTTAAACAAGAACTACCAACCAAACCAAGAACAATCCTCTTGGACCAAGAACAATCTTCTTGGATTTTCACTAAGTTACCTATGAGAAAAATCCTCTTAATGTAACTACACTTGTATCCAACAACTTGGAAAGACAATATTTCAACAAAAACACTTAAACTTAATTTCAACAATCCTGGAAAATAAGTAAGTAAATATCAATTTGTGAGTTTGAGTGAGTAGAGTAATATTGATCACTTAGAGTGATTTGACAATGTATAATCTTCTTCTTTCAATAAATAATATTGTACAAAGACTCAAGATATATTTGCTCAAAGTTTTCTGTTTGTTAATGTATGAAAATATGCAGAAAACTTATGCATGAAAATGAAGAATGCTTGAGTTTGTATTTGAAATTTGATAAAATATTATTGGAAGAAGGTATTAGATCTGGATTTGAAAATGAATATTTAAATGTTCATAACACCCTTTTGAAACATCATGAAGATTTGGAAATGTATCATGAACAAATACCAAGTTTGAGTGAAAAGATGTAATGAAAAGGCATGATGAAAAGGCATGAACAAAGCTGTTATTTTTCAAATTCGTGCAGTATGAAATCGATTTCACCCTTGGTGTAAATCGATTGCACAAGGTTTTTAACAGATATTTTTTCAAAATCTTTAAGAGTGCAATTGATTGCACTAACAATGTAATTGATTGCATGCAAAGTCAGTAGCAAAAAGTAATTGAGTGCAATCGATTGCACTTGCAATGTAAATCAATTGCATGAGAAACAAAAGCAAACATTTTGAAAAATTTAAGTATGCAATCGATTGCATAGGTAATGTAAATTGATTGCACATAGAAACAGAAGCAAAAGAGCTGAAATTTTGAAGTGTGCAATCGATTGCACTAAGATGTAAATCGATTGCATGCAGAAGAAAAATGAAATTTTATCTTTGAAAAGCTTGAGTAATGATTCTTAAACATTTCTTTTTCATTTTTGAGCATCTATATCTTAAGATTAAAGTAGATAATATTATTATACCTTTAAAGTTGTTGAGAGCTTTGAATGAAGATATTATCCTTGGATTCTTAGATGCTTGATCATAAATCTTTGCCTTTTTTATTAGCCATGGTTTGTCTTCATCAAAACAAAAGCTTATTTGTGAAGCTTGATTTTACATTCTCCCCCTTTTTGATGATGACAAACACTCTTGCTTTATGCGATGTACTTTCTGTAAGAGCTTCTCCCCCTAAGATGCAAAACTCCCCCTATGTAGGAGAGGGTTGGAATTCTTTGCAATTCTTCATCTTGATTGGAGAGTACCTTGAAATTTAAGACACAAGAAATACAAGCATAAAGTACCATACATCTTTCTCCCCCTTTGACATTATCAAAAAGAAGGGAAAGATGCCTAAAGCAAATAATAATAGAGCAATATATTGACAAAATTATAGAATTTAAAAACAGTAACACAAATTGTTTAAGAATTATATAGAGAATTGAACAAACAAAACATTGAAATAGTAAGACAATAACATAACATAGATTCATATATAGCATATATAAAAGTTATATCAAGGGTATAATTCACCTTATAAGTCGTGTTCGTCAAGTATGCTGAGCTCTCGACGAATTTTGTAGAAAGGTTCTTTTGCCAAAGGTTTGGTGAAGATATCGACAAGCTGATTACGAGTATCTATAAAGGTTACCTCGACATCTCCTTGAAGAACATGATCACGGAGAAAATAAGTTCGAATGTCTATATGTTTAGTCCTTGAATGCATGACGGGATACTTTGTAATGTTGATTGCACTGGTGTTGTCGCATCTTAGAGGAATGCACCCTAGATCGAGTATGTAGTCACGAAGTTGTTGTTTTAGCCACAAAATTTGAGCGCAACTACTACCCGCTGCAATATATTCAGCTTCGGCCATGCTTAGAGAAACCCATGCTTGTTTCTTACAGGCCCATGATACTAATGCATTACCAAGAATGTGACAAGTGCCACTTGTGCTCTTTCTATCTGTTTTACATCCTGCATAATTCGCGTCAGAATAACCAATTAAGTTGCATACACTACCTTTAGGATACCACAATCTGACATTTATTGTTCCTTTGAGATACTTCATGATCCTCTTTACCGTCGTGAGATGAGATTCCTTTGGGTTAGCTTGAAAGCCGACACAGAGACAAACACTAAACATTATGTCATGACGACTTGCCGTTAAAATAATAAGGAGCCAATCATACCTCGATATTTAGTGATTTCGATGGAAACACCTGATTCATCTTGATCAATATAAGAACTAGAACCCATTGGTGTAGACATTTCCTTACAGTTATCCATGTCAAAACTTTTCAAGAGTTCCTTGCAATATTTGGATTGGTTGATGAAGATGCCATCTTTTAGTTGTTTGATTTGAAGTCCAAGAAAATAGTTCATTTTACCATCATGGACATTTCAAATTCTCCTTGCATCATTGATGAGAATTCTTCACACATTTCTTGATTTGAAGAATCGAAGATGATGTCATCAACATAGACTTGTGCTAGCAAAGTGTCGTCTTTGATTTTCTTGATAAATAGAGTCTTGTCAACTTTGCCTTTTTTGAAACCTTTTTCGCATAAGAGGTTGCTTAAGCGATCATACCATGCCCTTGGTGCTTGTTTCAGTCCATATAGAGCTTTTCTTAATTTAAATACATGAGATGGATTCTTGAAGTCTTCGAAACCTGTGGGTTGCTTAACGTATACTTCTTCAGTGATATATCCATTCAAGAATGCGCTTTTGACATCCATTTGGAAAAGCTGAAAATTTAATGAACAAGCATAGGCAAGTAAGAGACGAATAACTTCTAACCTTGAAACTGGAGCGAAAGTTTCTTCAAAGTCTATTCCTTCTTCTTGATTATAGCCTTGTGCTACCAATCTTGCTTTGTTGCAAACAATTATTCCATTCTCTTCAAGTTTGTTTTTGAACACTCATCTTGTTCCAATAATGTGTTTGTTGCTTGGCCTACGAACGAGTTCCCAAACTTGGTTCCTTTCAAATTGATTCAATTCTTATTGCATAGCTATGACCCATTGGTCATCACCTAAAACTTCATCAACTTTGGAAAGTTCAATTTGAGAGACAAACGACATGTTTAGGCAAGCATCCTTGAGATTTAATCTTGTAGACACGCCTTGACTTATATCACCAATCACTTTATCAATAAGATGATCTCTATGAGTTCTCCATTCTGTTGGTAGATCATTGAGATTCGATTCTTGTTGAGGTGATTCTTCTAGTTAAATGGGTTGATCCTTGGAAGAATTTTCTTGAGGACCTTCTAAAATTTCATCATCATTATCACAAATAATATTATCCTCCTTGGAGGGGTTAGTTTCATCAAAAGAAACATGCATAGATTCTTCAATAGTCAAAGTTCTTTTATTGTATATTTGATATGCTTTACTAGAGAATGAGAAACCAAGAAATATACCTTAATCGGATTTCTCATCAAACTTACCCAAATTATCTTTGTCATTGTTTAGGACAAAGCATTTGCACCCGAAGATATGAAAGAAAGCAATGTTTGGTTTTCTCCCTTTGAAAAGTTCATATGGAGTTTTCTTTAAGATTGGTCTAATGTTAACTCTATTGCTAACAAAACATGCCGTTCTCACCGCATCCGCCCAAAAGTATTTTGGAAGGTTTGAGTCGCTAAGTATTGTTCTAGCAAGTTCCACAAGAGACCTATTCTTTCTTTCAACCACTCCATTTTGTTGTGGAGTCCTCGGTGTCGAGAAGTTGTGAGATATTCCATGTTCTCCACAGAATTCTTCAAATAGAGCATTTTGGAATTCTCCGCCATGGTTACTTCTTATTGAGGCAATTGTTAGAGACTTCTCATTCTGAATTTGTTTAGCATACTTCTTGAACGCCTTGAATGCATCACTTTTCTGCACTAAAAAGAATGTTCGAGTATATCTAGAGAAATCGTCAACAATAACCAAAGCATATACATTACCTCCGAAACTCTTTGTTCTCGATTGACCAAATAGATCCATATGTAACAATTGTAGTGGCCTTGTAGTGGACACCACATTCTTAGATTTGAAAGTTGATCTAGTTTGTTTCCCTTTTTGACAAGCATCGCATAGTCTATCTTTGACGAAATTTCTCTTAGGCAATCCAATGACAAGATCATGCTTGATTAATTTATTCAAGTGTTCCATATGAATATGAGCAATTCTTTTGTGCCAAAGCCATGAATCATCGTTGTTCGTCATGAGACATTTAACCTTCAAAGATGGATCATCAAGGGAAATTATGAATATATTATTGATTCTTTTACCTTTAAGTATAACCTCATGAGTGACTTCGTCTTCTATCAAACATTCATCCTTGGTGAACTTGATTTTGAGGCCTTTGTCACAAAGTTGGCTAATACTTAGAAGATTGTGCTTTAGTCCTTCAACATAAAGAACATCTTCAATGGATGTGAAAGGTGGAGCACCAACTTTGCCTTTGCCTAGGATTCTTCCCTTATTATTGTCTCCATAAGTGACAAAACCCTTGGCCTTCAGCGCTAGATGTGGAAATTGGTTTATATCTCCTGTCATATGCTTTGAACAACCACTATCAAGATACCAAAGATTGCATGTGGTCTTCAAGCATACCTGCAAAACAAATTAGGTTTTGTTAGGTACCCAAGTTGCTTTGGGTCCTTCATAATTAGTGCCTTTCTTTACCCATACATAATGCCCACTTACCACACTGAAGTTTCTAACATAGCAAGCATTAGGTGTGTGGCCTTTAATACTACAATAAAAACAAGTAAGTTCAAAGTTACTTCTATATCTAGAAGGATAAGATTTCTTCTTAGAAAATGTTTTCTTTTTCGGATAGTGACGAACTATTTTAGGTTTGTTCACTTTCTCTTTGGAAGATTGATCACTTGCCTTAACAAAGATAGTTTTGTTAGAACTTGGTTTTGAAAACTTTGAATATCCAAGTCCACTTTTATCATTGGAGTATCTTTGTTGGCTAAGAACACCTTCCAATCCAATTTTCCCTTTTTCATATCTTTCAATGACTCTTTTTAATTGGACAATTTGGAAAGAGAGTGAATCACAATTTTTGCATACAAAATTCTGTTTTTGTTCATCACTTGATTTTTTTTCTTCTTTGAAGTCTTTTTCCATTGAAACATATTTTTCTTCTAAGGATGAAATTTGTTTCTTTTGTGATGAAATGGTTTTATACAGAATTTTGCATTCACTCAATAGTTCATCTACAGAACATTATGCATCACTATCAAAAAGAGAAAATTCATTACTAACCTCATTGTCTTCATCATCGGAATGGTCTGAGGCCATCAATGCTAGATTTGCACTTTCATCACTATCGGAATCGGATGAGGAACTTATTTCATTGTCCTCCCATGCGACATAAGCCTTTTTGTTCTTGAATCCCTTCTTGCTTTTGAAGCCACCTTTCTTGGAGAGTTTTGGACAATCCACTTGATATGACCTTGCTTACCACATTCATAACATGTGATTTCTTGTGTTGATGTGGAGCCTTCCTTTTTCTGAAAATGTTTCTTTCCTTTTGAATAAGAAAAAGGTTTGTCATTTCTACCGAAGAACTTACCAAGCCTTTTAACAAGAAGCATGAAGTTTTAATCTTCTTCTGGATTGTTTTCCTTTTCAACTTCCTTGGAGTCTATCTTCAAAGAAATATTCTTGGATTTCTTCTCTTGATTTTCATGCTTTTCGAGTCTTCCGAGTTCCGTTTCGTATTCTTGAAGTTTTCCAAATAATGTTGCGGATGTCATGTTGGATAGACTTTTATTTTCTGATATTGCTGTTACCTTTGGTTGTCATTCCCTAGTTAAGGACCTAAGTACTTTCAGATTACATTCATCATTCGTCAAAGTTTTACCAAGAGCACTTAGATGATTTGTCAAGTGCACAAATCTCTTTTGTAAGTCAAGAATGGTTTCTCCGGGCTGCATTCGAAATAATTCGTATTCTTGACTTAGGGTATTTAGTCTTGATCTTTTTACTTCAATCGTTCCTTCATGAGTTTGTACCAAGGTATCCCATATTTCTTTTGTTGTTTTGCATGCCGAGACACGGAAGAATTTGTCCATGCTAAGTGCATCTTGGAGAAGGTTTATTTCCTTTTTGTCATAGAGAACTTTCTTCTTATCATCATCGTCCCATGCAGATTTAGGCTTTTATGAGACGACACCATTGATTACCGTTATAGGGATAAATGGACCATTTTCGACGGCATCCCATATTTCGTCTCCTTGTGCTTCTAGATGCGCCTTCATGCGTATTTTACAGAAGTCAAAATATTCACCACAAAATAGAGGAGGATTGTTGTTACTACCACCATCTCTGAAAACGGGATTATGATTTGCGGAAGCCATTATGGATCTTTTAGGAGTAGGTTACCTATAACCTGCTCTGATACCAATTGTAAGTACGAAGTGCGCCTAAGAGGTGGGGGGGGTGAATTAGGTACTTTAAAAATTCTAGTGTTTAGTGATGATGGTTCTTATTTTTCTGGTTATAAGTGAGTTTAGGAAAGCTTAAAAATGCAGAAAAATAAAGAGACACGGGCGATATATCCTGGTTCCCCTCACATTCCGAGAGTACTCCAGTCCCCTTTCAACAAGAAAGAGATTTCCTTATTGTGGCAAACTTAAACAAGAACTACCAACCAAACCAAGAACAATCCTCTTGGACCAAGAACAATCCTCTTGGATTTTCACTAAGTTACCTATGAGAACAATCCTCTCAATGTAACTACACTTGTATCCAACAACTTGGAAAGACAAGATTTAAATAAAAACACTTAAACTTAATTCCAACAATCCTGGAAAATAAGTAAGTAAATATCAATTTGTGAGTTTGAGTGAGTAGAGTAATATTTATCACTTAGAGTGATTTGACAATGTATAATCTTCTTCTTTCAATAAATAATATTGTACAAAGACTCAAGATATATTTGCTCAAAGTTTTCTGTTTGTTAATGTATGAAAATGTGCAGAAAACTTATGCATGAAAATGAAGAATGCTTGAGTTTGTATTTTGAAATTTCAGAAAATATTATTGGAAGAAGGTATTAGATCTGGATTTGAAAATGAATATTTATATGTTCATAACACCCTTTTGAAACATCATGAAGATCTGGAAATGTATCATGAACAAATACCAAGTTTGAGTGAAAAGATGTAATGAAAAGGCATAATGAAAAGGCATGAATAAATCTGTTATTTTTCAAATTCGTGCAGTACGCAATCGATTGCACCCTTGGTGTAAATCGATTGCACAAGATTTTTAACAGCTATTTTTTCAAAATCTATAAGAGTGCAATCGATTGCACTAACAATGTAATCGATTTCATGCAAAGTCAGTAGCAAAAAGTAACTGAGTGCAATCGATTGCACTTGCAATGTAAATCAATTACATGAGAAACATAAGCAAACGTTTTGAAAATTTTAAGTATGCAATCGATTGCATAGGTAATGTAAATCGATTGCACATAGAAACAGAAGCAAAAGATCTGAAATTTTGAAGTGTGCAATCGATTGCACTAAGATGTAAATCGATTGCATGCAGAAGAAAAATGAAATTTTATATTTGAAAAGCTTGAGTAATGATTCTTAAACATTTCTTTTTCATTTTTGAGCATCTATATCATAAGATCAAAGTAGATAATATTATTATACTTTTAAAGTTGTTGAGAGCTTTGAATGAAGATATTATCCTTGGATGCTTAGATGCATGATCATAAATCTTTGCCTTCTTTGTTAGCCATGGTTTGTCTTCATCAAAACAAAAGCTTATTTGTGAAGCTTGATTTTACAGTTGGTAGTTCACCTTCAGTGAATGTTGGTGTTATTATTTTCTTTCTACCTTAAGTGGACATTGGTAGTTCACCTGTGAACGTTGTTGTTATTCTTTTCTTTATACCTTCAGTGAATATTTGTGTTATTCTTTTCTCTCTACCTTCAGTGAACGTTGGTGTTATTCTTTTCTTTCTACCTTCAGCGAATGTTGGTAGTTCACCTTTAGTGAATGTTGGTAGTTCACCTTCAGTGAATGTTGGTGTTATTATTTTCTTTCTACCTTCAGTGAACGTTGGTAGTTCACCTTCAGTGAACGTTGGTGTTATTATTTTCTCTCTACCTTAAGTGAATGTTGGTATTTCACCTTCAGTAAATGTTTGTGTTATCTTTTCTTTCTACCTTCAGTGAACGTTGGTAGTTCACCTTCAGTGAATGTTTGTGTTATTATTTTCTTTCTACCTTAAGTGAACATTGGTAGTTCACCTTCAGTGAACATTGGTGTTATTATTTTCTCTCTACCTTAAGTGAATGTTGGTATTTTACCTTCAGTGAAAGTTTGTGTTATTCTTTTCTTCTACCTTCAGTGAACGTTGTTAGTAAACCTTCAGTGAAGGTTGGTGTTATTCTTTTGTTTCTACCTTCATTGAACGTTGGTAGTTCACCTTCAGTGAATGTTGGTGTTATTATTTTCCTTCTATCTTCAGTGAATGTTGGTAGTTCACTTCAGTGAACGTTGGTGTTATTATTTTCTTTTTACCTTCAATGTATGTTGGTAGTTCACCTTTAGTAAAAGTTGGTGTTATTCTCTTCTCTCTACCTTCAGTGAATGTTGGTAGTTCATTTTCAATGAACGTTGGTGTTATTATTTTCTCTCTACCTTAAGTGAATGTTTGTGTTATCTTTTCTTTCTACCTTCAGTGAACGTTGGTAGTTCACCTTCAGTGAACGTTGGTGTTATTCTTTTCTTTCTACATTCAGTGAACGTTTGTGTTATTCTTTTCTCTCTAACTTCAGTGAACTTTGGTTGTTCACCTTTAGTGAATGTTGGTCTTCTTCATTTTTCTCTACCTTCGGTGAACTTTGGCAGTTCACCTTCAGTGAACGTTGGTGTTATTCTTTTCTTTCTACCTTCAGTGAATGTTGGTAGTTCACCTTCAGTGAACGTTGGTGTTATCTTTTCTTTCTACCTTTAGTGAATGTTGGTAGTTCACCTTCAGTGAATGTTGGTGTTATTCTTTTCTTTCTACCTTCAGTGAACGTTAGTAGTTCGCCTTCAGTGAACGTTGGTGTTATTATTTTCTCTCTACCTTAAGTGAATGTTGGTATTTCACCTTCAGTGAACGTGGGTGTTATTATTTTCTTTATACTTTCAGTGAACGTTGGTATTTCACCTTTAGTGAATGTTTGTGTTATTCTTTTCTTTATACCTTCAGTGAACGTTGTTAGTTAACCTTCAGTGAACGTTGGTGTTATTCTTTTCTTTCTACCTTCAGTGAACGTTGGTAGTTCACCTTCAATAAACGTTGGTGTTATTCTCTTCTCTCTACCTTCAGTGAACATTGGTAGTTCACCTTCATTTAACGTTAGTCTTATTATTTTCTCTCTACCTTCAGTGAACGTTACTAGTTCACCTTCAATGAATGTTGGTGTAATTCTTTTCTATCTACCTTTAGTGAATCTTGGTAGTTCACATTCAGTGAACGGTTGTGTTATCTTTTCTTTATACCTTCAGTGAACATTGGTAGTTCACCTTCAGTGAATGTTGGTGTTATTCTTTTCTTTCTACCTTCAGTGAACATTGGTAGTTCACCTTCAGTGAAGTTGGTGTTATTCTTTTCTCTCTACCTTCAGTGAATGTTGGTAGTTCACCTTCCGTGAATATTGGTGTTATCTTTTCTTTCTACCTTCAGTGAATGTTGGTGTTGTTCTTTTCTATCTACCTTCAGTGAATATTGGTAGTTCACCTTCAGTGATTATTGGTGTTATTCTTTTCTCTCTATCTTCAGTGGACGTTAGTAGTTCACCTTTAGTGAACGTTGGTGTTATTCTTTTCTCTCTACCTTCAGTGAATGTTCGTAGTTTACCTTTAGTGAACGTTGGTGTTACTATTTTATTTCTACCTTCGGTGAACGTTGGTAGTTCACCTTCAGTGAATGTTGGTGTTATTATTTTCTTTCTACCTTAAGTGGACATTGGTAGTTCACCTTCAGTGAACGTTGGTGTTATTCTTTTCTTTATACCTTCAGTGAACGTTTGTGTTATTCTTTTCTCTCTACCTTCAGTGAACGTTGGTAGTTCACCTTTAGTGAATGTTGGTGTTGTACCCCAAAATTTTCCCTCTTATTTATCAAAACTTTTCTCACAAGACTTCTTGGACTCAAGACAAGATTAGGGTTTGGTCAGTTCAAGACATATCATCTTGCACTGATAACCCAAAATTAGGGTTTGAGTTTGCACAAGGATTTTTGGACCACCAATGCTTCATGTGACTTCCATACATCATTTTGGACCTTAAGATTGCTCATGTTAAGTTTCAAGCCTTGAACCACATTTTTGATCAGTCAATTGGACAGTTGACCTAAAAATCAGTTGTATTGGGGAAAAAGTCAACCATGGCCAATTTACAGTCAAACTTCATAATTTTTTATCCACATCAACATTCTAGACTCATATGTACCATTTGATCAAGTTTGGATCACAACTCCTCAAGAAATTTGATCAAATCATCAAAAGGGTAAAATGGTCAAAATTAGGGTTTTGACTGAAAAAGGGCAATTTCTGATTTTTAACCTATCCAATGACCAATTGGGTTCAACCATGGTTTCAAGGATTCAATGGCATCATCTTGACCTAATTACATGGTTCAAAAGATCTCAATTTCATTGGATTGACAGATGAATTTGCAGTCAACTGATCAAAAGTCAATTGTATACTGAAAAGTCAAACTTTGACTTTTTGGTCAAAATCAAGTGCCAAGGGTCATAATTCATCAAGATATGTCAAAATATGAAACTTGTTCACCAAGAAACTCAAATTTGAAAATTAGGGTTTTAATTTGAAATTTTTCATAATAGAAAATTTTTCTAAGTATAAAAATTTTCTTATTTTTTCTCAACTTTTCACCACTTTTTCACCATGATTCATTTAGATTCAAGAAAAGTTCCCAACATGAAATTTGTACTACTCCATGAAATCTATAACTTTTATTCACAAACTTTTCCCAAAAGATGCTTGGATCTCAATTTTTGAATTTGTGAATATAGGTCCATGAACTTCTTAGCTTACTGAAATTTTGCCCTAATTTAGGCAGGTTTTGGACCCAACTTCATGGACATTTTTCACCTAGTTCCAAGAGGTATATAAAATTTCATTTAAAATATGGATTATATAGCACATTGAAAGCTTTCCAAAATGCCCAAGAACTCTCCAATATCATTTTTGAGTAGGGAGAATCGAAGAAGGGAAGTTGACATTTTCTCACTTTTGATCAAGCCATTTTCACATAATATCAAGTTGCAAATCAGATCTATGATGGTTGTATCTTGCTTTACATATCCTAAGATTTCTTTACACTCCATAATTAAATGCAAACTTAGTTGACAAAGTCTTTGTCTTTGCTTTTGAAGCTTTGTACAAGGTGTATTTCCATTTTGGGCAAAAAGGTCACAATGCCATTTTCATAAAGAGAAGCTTTTGCAACTTTGTCAATCTTGAGCATTGAACCTGTCCCTTTGGTACATACAAACTACACAGCTCTCAAGAAAATTGTACAAGCTCTTTGCAGCCCTCAAGCAAGCAAGTACAGGCATGTGAGTATGGTCACTTTACTTTACTTCAAATGCAAGAAAAGTTGCAAAAAGGTCCAAAGTTTGCACAGCTAGTAAGGGCTGACTTTGTATCATTTCTATACAAATACACAAACTAGTTGCAAGGCTTAGCACGTTTGGATTGGACTTGAAACTCTCCAAAACTCAGAAACACCAAAATTCTGCCAAAACACTCAGATTCTACAAAAGCATAGCCAACTCTCATTTGGCTCGTGCGTTTTATGTTTAAACATTTGAAACATCTTATTCACTTGATACCTAGACAATCCAAGCCATCACCCTGGTTCTGTAACCCCTGTTTCAGCATCCACCGTTTTCATTTTGGAAGCTTGCAGCTTGACTTGGTCAGAGAGTTCCAGCCATCCACAAAGCAAGATAAGCATTGGAATAGCTTGAGGGAAGTTCAAGGAAGCTCAAACAGTCATCAGGCCTCCATTAAAGTCCCTACATTGCTCTACTCGAATCCAGCTGAAGGAGGTATTTTCTTAAACTCTATCTCCTTATACAAGCAACTTCAAGCCACGATTTGTGAAGAAAAAATGTAGTCCATATCATAACGAAGCTGTACATATCTTTACTTTTCATTTATATTAATTGTGCTGAGAGAATTTGAAGATTGAAAACTCTGAAATTTTTCACGAATTAGGGGTTCCAGAATTCTCCTTGATCTTTTAGAGTTAGGTTACATAATTTATATGGTTGGAATCTTGAGCTCAAATTCCACATGTTTCATGTTATGAGTTTTTGTTTTTATGCAAGCATGTGAGAGTTACAGATTGAACTGGAAAACACGCGCAGAAGCTTGGACGAAGGACAGGGATGATGTTCTGGGCTTTTTGGCGCCTTGGGCTTTTTTATTTTGCTATTTGCACCCCCTGACTTGTTATTTGCACCCCATGGCTAACTTTTTATATTTTTCCATTTTTCTTCATATTTTTTATATTTAATACTTTCATTTATTTTTCTTATTGATAAAAAATACCAAAAATGGTTTATTTATTTTCACACTTTTATTTTATTATTTTATTATTTTTTTTACATAAGAATTAATTTCTTTGATTAGAATAGAACTTATTTTCTTAAATAGTTTGTAAATAATTTAAAAATACTTAATATTTTTATTATACTATTTATACTCATAAAATACTTATTTTCTACACATACTTAATTTTTAATATTTACATATAATATTATTTATTATTTTCTTATACAAAAAAATGTACAAAATAATAATATGAAACATTATTTTCCTTGAATAAAAAATTAGGGTTTCATCCCTTTCAAAAAGAGAATTATTTATTTTTTCTTATATTTTTTAGGGTTTAAATCAAATTATTTTCTCATACAAAAACAAGGCATAAAAAAATCTTTTCTTTAACATAAATATTGCATTGCATTTTAAATATTTGTCTTATATTTATTTAATTCGCGCAATATTCGATTTGGTTGTAATAATATATTTAGGTTTATATTTGTGCAAAATTCCCATTCAAAACTTGTATCCGCCCTCCCATAATAATTGTTGTAATAGCTTAGTTTATTTTACGCAATTTATTGCTTTCATATACCATATTTAGTAAATTAGGGTTTGCATGACAAGGACAAAAATAAAGCAAAATAGAAAACCCTAAATACAAGACAAAAGCATGAAAATGACACACTTTACACACAAGCACCCTTATGGTTTCTCCCACTTGGTTGCCTAAAATAAAATGGCCATGTTACGCATGCGAAGTATCTTGGAAAAACAAAACAAACATAAGATTATAGTCCATCGATGACGCTATTCAAAGGTTGCCTAAACAAAATGATCTTGGTCCCTCAAAAAATGCTAAGATACTTGGCAACATTGCTATAATGGTCATAGGATGACCCATGCCCGTCCTGTTTACATCCAAAGATAGGGTTGGTTACCAAATCAATGGTAAGTCAATAATGTCAAAGGAATAGAAAATGCACAAGAATGACATTTGAGTAGGTAGATAGCTTCTAAGTTACTTGCTCCATTTCAAACAATAATCCTTGCTATTTTCAAAAACAAACACACACACATTTCAAAACATCTCACAAAACATTGAAACATTTTCAAAAGACAGGCATCTTTGTATACATTCTTACGAACGAGAATCATTACAAAGATTGCCTAAACGAATGGCCTCTTTACAAAATACTTTTCAAAACCACACCAAACACCAAACACCATTTCAAACAAAGGAAAGCAAGTGATCTAAGCAAGTAACTAAGAGCCTATGGAAAACCATGGATGAAAAGGGTGCTAGCACCTTCCCTTTTCATAATATACCCCCCGAACTCAAGAAAACATCTCAAAGGTCTTTCTTGTGCTTTTTCACCTTTCCTTTTGGATAAAAGAAAAGTTGGTGGCGACTCTTGCTAACCGCGACATTTGCGACAAAACGCAAAACCTCAAGTCAGTTCTCCCACCGTATCACAGAACTGGCGACTCTGCTGGGGAAAATTCTAAAAGTGGGGTCACCTTAGGGTTTAGATCACATTTATTTGCTTACATTGTTTGATTTGTTTGCTTTACATTTCGATTCTATTGTCTGGGTTTGAATCCTCCACCCAAATTTGGGAAACATTATAGGTAAATAGCAATACGTTGTGGAAACTGTGCGGGGTATACTGACATGGTCTAAGCAATAGCTATGTTAGTGTGACATATTTGTGGGTACCGGTAGCCTTTGAGTCAATCAAAGAGAATACGGGGCCGCTGAGTGATGTCATGAAGCACTAACGAACTTCTAGAACCTTTACTTGACCAACTTGGCCTTTTAAGATGTAGTGAGATGACCAGCTTTGGTGCAGTCCGAAGTTGGTAGATAGTCGATACTACACTCATTGAGGGTTGTTTTCTTGGAATATTTCGGTCGCCAGTCAAGAGGCTTGAACTGAAACATTGAACAAGGAAACAATCCAGTGATATTGAGCTCCTTAGAACCCGATTACTATTGATAGGACAGGTTGAGCCAACTAAACTTCAAGAGGGTACTTACCTATGAAACCCCATGCAAGACTAAATTAGGAACTTGTTTGATTTGCTTGTACATATATAATTGTGCATAACATCATGGACATCATAAACATCATATGCATCCACTAACCATTTCAAGGATTTTGGACATTCATCTTTGTTCTTGTTTTGTAGGATATGGAGTCACTTCGCAGGAAAACTATCCAAGTCAATCTTGTAAGAATTCCTCCACAACTCAAGGAGCTAGCTTCAAGGATTCCTGAGAATTCTCCATTCACCAAGAGGCATGGTCGTCTACTCAACTTGGTCACCTCTAACACAGAGGAAGACATGATGAAGGTTCTCTTCCAGTTCTTTGACCCTTTGCATCACTGCTTCACATTTCCTGACTACCAGCTTGTGCCTACTTTGGAAGAATTCTCTCAACTCTTAAGGATTACCATTCTCAATCAACTACCTTTCAACAGTACGGAAAGAGATCCAAAGCCAGAAGATATTGCTCAAGCCCTGCACTTGCACTCATCTGATGTCACAACCTATTGGGAAACTAGAAGTGGTGTCAAAGGCTTCTTGGCAAAGTTCTTATTTGAGAAGGCCCAAAGTTGTTGGAATTCCTTGGACTTGCAAGCTTTTGAGGAGATTTTGGCTCTTCTCATCTATGGGATGGTCTTGTTCCCCAACCCTGACCAACTCATAGATGTGAGTGCTGTCAAAATCTTCATGTCATGCAATCCGGTACCTACATTGCTTGGAGATATCTTACACTCTTTTCACACTCGTACAATGAGGAAAAGAGGTGTTCTCATGTGTTGCACTCCTCTCTTGGAAAGATGGTTTATTTCTCATCTTCCCCAATCAGTCTTGAGGAATGATCAAGGTTTGAGGTGGTCACAAAGGTTGATGACACTTAAACATTCAGATATTCATTGGTGTTCTCGATCCAAAGAGAATGTTATCATTGTCGACTGTTGTGGGGAATTCCATAATGTCCCTCTACTTGGAATTAGGGGAGGCATCACCTACAATCCTTGCTTGGATCTAAGACAATTTGGTTATGCCCGAAGGGATGGCCCACATGATATGCTGATTCAAGGCTTGATTTTCGACTTCGACAACGACAATCAAGGTCTTCGCCAAAGATTCGTCCGAGCTTAGAGGATTCTAAACAAGGTAGATCGTAAGATTTTGGGACACAAGAATTCCATCCCTCTTGAGCCTTACCTCAAGTGGGTACGAACCCGCGCTCAAAGTCTTATGATGCCTTACCCCTCCATTCTCCCAGTGATTATAGAGCCTGTTAAGGAAGGAGAAGTTCCATACACTATCCTACATCTTGACACGCCTACATCACTCGAAGACCTACAAAGGGGTTGGATACAGCTCAAAGAAGAACGCGATACTTTCGAAGCCCAATTCTACGCAAGCGAGAAGAAGGTTTTGGAACTCACTCGGTTACTTCATGAAGAGTAGACTCTCAACACCTACATTGCACCAAAGAGGATGCGCAATGTCTTTTTATCTTAGAATTTTGTATTATTTTTCCCTAGGGGCATTGATGTACTCAAATTCTATTTTATTAATATAAAGTGTGTTCCTTTTTGTTTGAAACAAATTTGAATTTTTTTTAAATCCTTGAAAACATTGCATGAATACATATCATTCATCATGAGCATAAACAGGTCTTTGCAACAAGTTTCCTCATCCCTCTACTGTTTATTTCAGCAAGATGGATCTCGAACAAACGGTTAAAGACCTGCAAGCTCAAAATACACAATTTCAACAGTTACTCTTGACCTTAGCCAAGGGGAAGGAGGAACTAAAGACTCTGCTAGAAAAAGAAAAAGAGAAAAAGAAGAAGAAGCCAGCTGGTGTGGTTATCATGGGCAGAAGGTTTCAGGGACAAGCCAGGAGGACCTTATAATTTCCAACAACCTCTGACGAAGGGGAAAGAAAAGGAAAAGAAATGACAATACCATCAGATTCTGAAGAAGAAGAGGAAGAAGAGGACTACTCTGAACAACAATACCCTCCGGCTGATGACAAATATAAACACCTGGAAGAGCATCTAACTGCTATGGAGATACAGAGAGTAATGAGGCTAGATTTCGAGGAATTAGGGCTGGTGTCAGGAATTGTAATCCCGTCGAAGTTTAAAGTGCCATTATTTGCCAAGTATGATAGGGTGTCTTGTCCCAAAATTCACCTTCGGTCATATGTCAGGAAGATTCAGCCGCATTCTCCTGACAAAGACTTGTTGGTTCACTTTTTCCAGGACAGTTTATCAGGAACGCAACTTGATTGGTTCTACCAGTTGGAGAGGGCCGATGTCCACAATTGGGAAGACTTGGCAGCAGCCTTCTATAAACAGTATCAATACAACGCTAATTTGGCACCAACTCGTACTCAACTCTAGAGTATGGCTATGGTATCAAATGAGGGCTTCAAAGACTACGCCCAAAAGTGGAGGGATCTAGCCGGAAGGGTACAACCCCCTTTATCTGAAAGGGAGTTAGTGGACATGATCCTGGGAACTCTATCAGGCCCTTTCTTTAATCATCTGATTGGAAGCTCCTCTGCAGGCTTCACTGAATTGATTTTAACTGGCGAGAGAGTGGAAGCCGGTATAAGAAGTGGGAAAATTCAGAAAGACGCATCTGCCTTACAGCTGTAAAAAAAACCTTCACTGGAAAGAAGGAAGTGTCTGTTGTCTATTCACATAAAAATCAAGGAAGAATGGAACGCTGAGCAACGGTGGGGGCCGTTATGATTCAAAAGCCTGCATCAGACCAGCCAAGAAATAACCAGCCGAGAAATAACCAAACAAGGGTGGAAAGGCCAATCCGGCAATTCACCAAGATTAACATGACTCCAGCCCAGGTCCTACCACATCTTCTGAAGTTGAATATGGACATTTTAAAAGAGGCCCCTAAAAATCCCAATACTGTGTCTCCTCACTACCATCCGAATTCCAGATGCGCATACCACTCTGAAAGTCCAGGGCACGATACCAACAATTGTTGGGCTCTGAATAACAAAATTCAAGACCTGATAGACGCGAAGGAAGTTGAGTTTGAAGCGCCTGAGAAACCAAATGTTATTTCCGCTCCGATGCCTAGGCATGGTCACAATGCCAATGTTATTGAGGAAGACCGTGAAAAAGATGGCAGCTTGGAAGATTGGATATTTCCTACTGCGAGCGGAGGACTTCACAACTGGGAAGCCAAAGACTTTGTCCCGATAAATTTCATATCTCAGTAATTCATCTTTTACATTTCTGTTGGGTTTGTAATATTCACGAATAATTTACACTTTAAAAACCTTGTGTCTTACCCGAGGCACAACGGTCCATTTGTAAGGGTTTTTATTTCATTTTCATATGACATTCAATGAATCATGGACGCTTTTTCATATATAAACCTTTTGCGCTCATTGTCTTTCTTTTACATTTTATTGTTTTAAGATGGCTATACCCTTACACACACCCACACTCACAAATGCAAGTACCCTTCCATTTCGGATCCCATGGGTAACGATACTGCTATAGCCTTCAGTGAATCTGAAGATCTGATCTACCAAGCCGAATACGAAGGTGAGGAAGATTGTGAGGTTCCAGGGGGATTGACCAGATTACTACAAGAGGAAAGAGCTATTCAACCTCATGAGGAGCTGTTAGATAAAATCAACTTGGGTACCGAGGATGATAAAAAGGAAATCAGAGTAGGTTTCAATCTAGAGCCGAGTGTCAAGGAGAGCCTAATTCAGCTATTGCATGATTATGTTGAGATCTTTGCCTGGTCATACGAAGACATGCCGGGTGTTGTACCCCAAAATTTTCCCTCCCATATTCTTCAAGGTTTGACAGGAATCATCTTCAAATGGTTCAAAATTGCTCAAGGATTGCACAGTCCAACTGCCTCCTAAGCCAGTCAAAACTAGGGTTTTGGTTCTTTCATGGAATTTGAGGTTTTCAATGGTTCAATCAAGTCCCATATGCCTATATACATTGTCAAGAATCTACATGTCAAGTCTCAAGAATCACAGGGTCAAATTGCACAATCAAAAGCTTCATTTGGTTCACAATCAACTGCAGGGGAAAAATGGTCATTTTGCAGTCAAAAGTCAGAATTTTTGGTCAACATCTTATTTTGAGCTCACAATCATCATTTGATCAAGTCTTGATCATGATTCCACAAGCATGGCTCAAAAATCATCAAAGATGCAAAAGTTACTATTTTTGGACAGTTGAAAAGTCAATTGTAACTTGACCAAGGCATAACGTTTTCATGGTTCATCAGAAAAGTCCCATCCAATGCTCATTTTGAAGGGTATGAAATTTCCTACAACTCATCTTCACATTCCAAGTCCAAGAAATGCTCTCACAAAAAGTTATCAATTTCTACATTATAGGTCAATTTCAAAAGTCAACAAAAAGGCATTTTAAGTCAAAGACCATAACTTGAGATTGGTAAATCCAAATGACATGGGACCGAAGGAATTGGTTAGAGGACTCCAAGACCTTTACATAATGTCTAAGAACATGTTCATATGATCAAAATTAAGCAATATATGCATTGGAGAAGTTTGGAAATATTTGTGAATTTGCAAAAGTCAACTTTGCTCAAAACACATCATTTTTGCTAATGGGCCTCAAATTCCTTCTTGAATCTTTACCCAAAGCATATGCACGACCCATCAAGCCTATTTGAACTTATTTTCTCATTTTCTATTAATTAATTGGATTTTTTAATAATATTAAGTCATTTAATTGATTTAAAATGTAGGAAAATATCAAGATATGTTTTTCTCAATCTTTTGTGAAGCAAACAAACTCAGGGAAAGCTGGCAAATCCGTGTATCAATCAAAGAGACAAAAATCTCCATGTTTGGCAAGTTTTCTCAATCAAAAATATTGGAAAATATTTGATTTCCAATCAAATATTGAAACCATAATGCAATGGATTTCTTGACCAGAAGTTAACCTAATTCCATTCTATTATAAGTGCATAAGCTACACCTAAAGCCTGGGATGTGAAAAATTGCTGCAAAGAGCCATTACCACATTGAAAAAATCCAAAGAAAACTTGAAACTGATCTTCATACTCCAGGGCAATTCAAAGCATTATAGTAATTCAAACACATTGGTGGAGGTGTGAGAAACGTTTTGCAATCAAAATTAAGCCTTAAAGCTCCAGGAACACGCAAGAACAGTTTCACGGTTTGACCATTTTTTCCAGAAACGCATATCATTATTCATGCATATTTAACATCTTTTGTGGATTGTTTTGTGTTAATAGGACTCATACGAAGCTATTGGTGTGGTTTAATTGCATTGAAACGCCTTGAAACAGAAACCACCATTGACGAATTCTAGGGTTTCCAAGCTCTTAATTTGGGGCTTTGATATATAGGAAAAATCAGGACCCCTAAAGCCCATGGTTGAAAATCGTCTGAACAAGACGAGCAAGATGGAACCCTCGTGATAAATTTATATTAAACATGTGCCTAATCGCTATTATTGGTCACTGCAGGTTATGGGGGTTAAAAACCCCCGCTATCTAACCTTGCTTCTTGTAGTTTCAACAAAGAAGACAATACGTGTTCATGCGTGATTGGTTGGTTTGAATGAGGCGCGCATTTTTTTTGTTTTAATAGCATATGCATTGATTTTACTATATTATATTCTCTCTCCATTATATTATCAAAGCGCGCAGATTGGTGTAGTGGCAAGGGCGAACAAGCATTGATCATTGGGACCTGGGTTCGATTCCCAGGTCCCCCAAAATTTCTATAATGTTTTTCTTTACCTAATCATGTGCAGGCTTTCAAGTGATGTCCACCATGCACGTCCCAATCCTAGGCGCCATGTGTCCTCATGTATCAATCTAGTGGCGAAAAAGTGATGAATACCATGTTCCTGGTCAACCCACGCTCTAGGCAATCTCAAAAGTCCAAGCAGGCTTGCAGCTTAGTGGGCCATAAACTGCAATCAACACCTCCATACATGGGCCAGCACCCCCCGTGGTTTCTATTTTCTCTTTTATTTTCTTTCTTTTTATTTTCTTTTAATTATAATTATTATCATTATTATTATTAACTAACAAATAATTATTTTTTATAATTAATTCAGAAAACCATATTTTTTATTATATTATTATTATTTATTAATTTCAATTATTATTTTGTAAATAAACACTAACATGAATTAATTTAGTTTAATTAGGCTTAATTTTAATTTTCTTTTACAATAAATAAAATAAATTAGACTTAGGTTTTTTCTAACTTTTGACTTTTAATTTCTTTTTATTTATTTCATTAAAACATAAAAAACACAAAAAACATTTTTTCTTTTAATTAATTAATTAATTAGTTATTAGGTTTAATATTTAATTTAATTGCAAAAAAGGACCAAATTGCAATTCTTTTCTCAAAAAAGGGCCAAAACCCTAAAGACGTTCCTGATTCAATTTCTTTCGCGCTTTAATTCCTTTTGATTATATTGATGTAACTGTTTCCGAGGATGTAATAGTTAATTAGGTCTTTTACCGCTTTCTTTACTTTTCTCGCATTTATTTTCCAAACGGGTTATGTTTTTGGCGATGTATATACCCGCGCCTTGTAATAGCGTAGATTCAATTTTCCGCAATTTACTTTCCACACAAATATTAAACTGTTAATATGCATGCAAGACTTGCTTGAAAAATAAAACCAATTCGTAGCTCACAAATAACATGTACAAGATAATCTTAACTGAATTTAACACACATGCACATGCCACTCCTAGGGTACGCCTCACTTGGTTGCCTCGACGTGGTCGTCAAGTATAGGGTGTTTTAGAGGTCGCCCTCCTGTCTAAAGATCCAGTTGCCTCGAAACGGTTGCCTCGGATAAAAAGGATCTAGGACATTAGGGTTACCGCTAAGGCGTCCTACCATTGCTTTGGTGACCACACATTGTCCCTATAACCGAATTGACCCGAATAACTCCAACGGCGGTGCTACCTACTTCTCAATAGTGGGATAGTACTGTCTAAAGGACATTTACACAGCTTAATTTCTTTTGAGTAGGTAGAGGTTCTCAGGTACTTGCTCTTTCAAAACAAAAATACTTTTCGCACTTACACTTTTCTAACAAAAGTTTTCAAATAACACTTCATACACTCTTGAGGACAGATACAAGAGTTAAATCGAAGTTTTCAAACAAAACTCTTTTCAAAACCCACAAACACAAGAAAAGCAAAACTTTTTGAAAACATAGTGAGCAAGTACCTAAGAGCCTATGGATAACCACAGATAGAAAGGGTGCTAACACCTTCCCTTTCTATAATCTACCTCCCGAACTGAGAAACATTCTCAAAAAGGAATTTTGTTGTGCTTTTGTCCTTTCCTTGTTGGAGAACATAAAAGACGGTGGCGACTCTTGCTTACCGCGACATTTTGCGAACCAGCTTAAAAAACAGTAAGTTCTATTTCCACCGATCACACCGGGACTCGATATAGACATTGTGGTACACCGTCTACCCACAAGAGAAGACTGTCCACCAGTGAAGCAAAAAGTCCGCCGCATGAGACCTGACATGTAAGAAAAGATCAAAGCAGAAGTTATGAAACAGTTCAATGCTGGATTTCTGGCTGTTACTTCCTATCCATAATGGGTTGCTAACATTGTTCTTGTTCCTAAAAAGGACGGAAAAGTAAGAATGTGCGTGGATTATAGATATTTAAACAAGGCCAGCCCTAAAGATGATTTTCCACTTCCACACATTGACATCCTGGTTGACAATACAGCCCAGCACAAAGTATTTTTTTTCATGGACGGATTCTCAGGCTATAACCAGATAAAAATGGCACCTGAGGACATGGAGAAAACTACATTTGTCACACATTGGGGTCTGTTCTGCTAGAAAGTGATGTCATTCGGACTGAAGAATGTCGGGGCAACCTATCAACGCGCCATGGTAGCTTTGTTTCACGATATGATACATCATGAGATAGAGGTTTACGTAGATGACATGATAGCCCGATCACAAACTGAAGAAGAACACCCTGATCACTTGCAAAAGCTATTTGTCATATTGAAGGAGTACAAACTAAGGTTAAACCCGAACAAGTGCACATTCGGAGTCCGGTCCGGTAAACTCTTAGGTTTTATTGTCAGCAACAAAGGCATCAAGGTTGATCCTGCCAAGGTTAAAGCAATACAAGAAATGCCTGCTCCTCGCACTGAGAAGGAAGTCATAGGATTCTTGGGATGCCTGAACTATATTGCCAGGTTCATTTCTCACCTAACACCTACTTGTGAGCCAATCTTTAAGCTGTTGAAGAAAGATCAAGTAGTCAGATGGAATGATGACTGTCTGATTGCTTTCGACAAAATCAAAGAGTATTTACAAGAGCCTCCTGTCTTGATGCCGCCAATCGAGGGAAGACCGCTAATCATGTATCTGACCGTTTTAGAAAACTCCATGGGGTACGTATTGGGGCAGCATGACGAGTCTGGCCGAAAAGAGCATGTTATTTATTACCTGAGCAAAAAGTTTACCGACTGTCAAACCAGATATTCACTGCTCGAGAAAACTTGCTGCGCTCTGGTATGGGTTGCTCGCCGGCTAAGACATTATATGTTGACTCATACCACTTTGCTGATATCTAAGATGGATCCGATAAAATACATCTTTGAGAAGCCTGCTTTGTCTGGAAGGATAGCTAAATGGCAGATGATCCTAACAGAATATGACATACAGTACACGACCCAAAAAGCTATAAAGGGCAGTGTGCTAGCTGACCATCTTGCCCATCAAGCTATAGAGGATTATCAATCCATGAAGTTTGAATTCCCTGACGAAGACATTATGACATTAGACAACTGTGAAGGAATCAGACCATATGACAGACCTGGACAAGGATCTCGATGGACCTTGTTCTTTGATGGGGCATCTAATGCACTTGGTAATGGTATCGGCGTTGTACTCATATCTCCAGAAGGATTCCATACTCCTTTTACTTCCAGACATTGTTTCAACGGAACGAACAACATGGCAGAATACAAAGCATGCATCTTTGGTCTCAAGGCTGCCATAGACTTGGGAATCAAATCTTTAGTTGTATTTGGAGATTCAGCTTTGGTCATCAGTCAGATCAGAGGAGAGTGGGACACTAAGCACCCAAACCTTATCCCTTACAAAGAACATGTTTTGACATTAGTACCACATTTCGAGCAGATTACCTTTGAGCACTTCCTGCGAGAAGAAAATCAGCTAGCAGATGCTCTAGCTACAATTTCATCTATGTTTAAACTTAATTGGGATAACGAAGCTCCCCAGATCACCATTGAACGAATGGACGAACCAGCACACTGTCACAAGATTAATACTGAAGAAGTAGTGGACCAGCTTTGGTTTCATGAAGTCAAGAGGTATCTCGTGGCTCAAGAATATCCAGAAGGAGCTTCAATCAATGATAAAAAGTTCCTAAGGAGATTCTCCGCTAAGTTCTTCGTAAGTAATGGCATTCTGTACAAACGTAATCATGATTTTATTCTGCTCTGTTGTGTGGACAAGATTGAAGCTGAAAAGATTATGGATGAATTACATGAGGGTACCTTTGGCACCCACTCTAGTGCGCATACATTGGCGAAGAAAATAATACGGGCGGGCTATTATTGGTCTACCATGGAAGCAGACTGCTATCAACACTCTCGGATCTGTCATAAGTGTCAAATCTATGCAGACAAGGTGCACGTGCCTCCGGTTCCTCTAAATGTCTTAACAGCTCTTTGGCCCTTCGCTATGTGGGGAATTGATATGATTGGAGAGATCAAGCCTACAGCCTCCAATGGACACTGTTTCATTCTAGTGGCCTTTGATTATTTCACAAAGTAGGTCGAAGCAACTTCCTTCGCCTCCGTCACTAAGAATGTTGTTGCCCGCTTTATCAAGCAGAATCTTATTTGCCGGTACGGTATCCCAGAAAGGATCATCACTAATAACGGTACGAACCTTAACCATACTATGATCACCGCCTTGTGCGAGCAGTTCAAGATTCAACATCACAATTCATCCCCCTATCGGCCAAATATGAATGGTGCAGTCGAAGCTGCTAATAAAAACATTAAAAAGATCATACAGAAAATGACAGTCACCTACAAGGACTGGCATGAGATACTACCATTTTCTCTCCACGGGTACCGTACCACGGCTCGCACATCAACTGGGGCAACACCCTACTCTTTGTTTTATGGCATGGAGGTTGTTCTACCTATTGAGGTTCAAATCCCCTCTTTAAGAATCATGAAGGATGCAGGTTTGAGTGAAGACGATTGGATCCATACCCGACTTGATCAATTGAACTTAATTGATGAAAAGAGACTTACTGTTGTTTTCCATGGTCAGACGTATCAAAAACGGATGATCAAGGCTTTCAATAAGAAACTCAGACGCCAAGTGTATCAAGTTGGAGATCTAGTGATCATGCGCATCATCTTGCCACAAAGTGATACCAGGGGAAAATGGACTCCTACTTATGAAGGACCATTTGTAATCAAGAACATATTTTCGGTGGGGCAATGATCCTAACCACCATGGACGACGACGACCTGCCACACCCTGCGAACACAGACATAGTCAAAAGATACTACGCATAAGAGACCCGCTAGGTTGACACACCTAGGCAGAACAAGGGCATCCCGGGGAACCAAAAGGTTCAGGAAAAAATTAGGGATAAAATAAAAAAATCTGTACACCCGGAAAGTTGAAAACCCGAAAGGGCGACTTGGGCAAAAAAGGGTTTCCCGGTGGATCGAAAACCCGAAAGGGAGATCCAGGCAAAAGTAAGGGAATTAAAGCGTATGAATATGTCTCGTCGGATCACTTTAAGGACAATCTCTTCACTGACAAATTCAGAGCTTCTGATCAATTCAATCATCTTCGGACAAAGCAGCAAATGGACAAGATATTCAGAGATATGAAGGCTATAGCAGAATGGGAACCCCATGGGATTTTTCACACATAGCTATCTTTCTTTGTATAAATTTTTCTTATTTTTATGACACCATCCTCTTACTAGGATGTTTGTCTCCTTTGTACACAAAGACTTATTCAAAGTAAATACAAAGATATCTCTTTAAAATACAGAAAACCATTTGTCTTTTTCTTTTTTACACTTGTGTTATATTTGCAAAAACGTCCAATGATTCATTAATGAACATATGCATTTGAACATAATTATTATTTACAAAATAAACAAAATGGAAAAGAACAGTTACTGACAGGTTGAAAGAATAGGAAAACGTCTTTAGGCTATTCCATGAACAATCCCTACAGTAAGTCATCAAGATCCCCAACGGAACCGAAACTTGAAACTATTAACCCACAGTGGAAACCATCCAGTTTCTCCAAATTCCCCAGCAAGTTATATTGAAGCCTGAAAAGCAACCAGATAACAGTTAACTTTTGTTTCTGCCCAACCTAGGGTAATTCCCCAGTAGAGTGGCAGACAATCCAAACTCCTGAACTTTTTCCAAACAGGAATAAGCTTTTTCCCCATGGAGTTTTTATTGCTCCCCAGCAGAGTCGCCAGTTCTGTGATACAGTGGGAGAACTGACTTGAGGTTTTGCGTTTTGTTGCAAATGTCGCGGTTATCAAGAGTCGCCATCGACTTTTCTTTTATCCAAAAGGAAAGGTGAAAAAGCACAGGAAAGACCTTTGCGATGTTTTCTTAAGTTCGGGGGGTAGATTATGAAAATGCAATGTGCTATCACCATTTTCATCCATGGTTTTCCATGGGCTCTTAGTTACTTGCTTAGATCACTTGCTTTTCTCAATTTCAAACAATCCTTGCTATTTTCAAAAACAAACACACACACATTTTAAAAACATCTTACAAAACATTGAAAACATTTTCAAAAGACAAACATCTTTGCATACATTCTTACGAACGAGAATCATTACAAAGATTGCCTAAACGAATGGCCTCTTTAAAAAATACTTTTAAAAACCACACCAAACACTAAACACCATTTCAAACAAAGCAAAGCAAGTGATCTAAGCAAGTAACTAAGAGTCCAAGGAAAACTATGGATCAAAAGGGTGCTAGTTCCTTCCCTTTTCATAATCTACCCCTCGAACTCAAGAAAACATCTCAAAGGTCTTTCCTGTGATTTTTCACCTTTCCTTTTGGATAAAAGAAAAGTCGGTGGCGACTCTTGCTAACCACGACATTTGTGACAAAATGCAAAACCTCAAGTCAGTTCTCCCACCGTGTAACAGTTGGTCTTATTCTTTTTTCGCTAACTTCGGTGAACTTTGGTAGTTCACCTTCAGTGAACATTGGTGTTATTCTTTTCTTTCTACTTTCAGTGAATGTTGGTAGTTCACCTTCATTGAACGTTGGTGTTATCTTTTCTTTCTACTTTTAGTGAACGTTGGTAGTTCACCTTCATTAAATGTTGGTGTTATATTTTCTCTCTACCTTAAGTGAATGTTGGTATTTCACCTTCATTAAATGTTTGTGTTATATTTTCTTTCTACCTTCAGTGAACGTTGGTAGTTCACCTTCAGTGAATGTTTGTGTTATTCTTTTCTTTCTACCTTCAGTGAACATTGGTAGTTCAACTTCAGTGAACGTTGGGGTTATTATTTTCTCTCTACCTTAAGTGAACGTTGGTATTTCACCTGCAGTTAATGTTTGTGTTATTCTTTTCTTTCTACCTTCAGTGAACGTTGGTGTTATTATTTTCTCTCTACCTTAAGTTAATGTTGGTATTTCATCTTCAGTGAACGTTTGTGTTATTCTTTTCATTCTACCTTTAGTGAACGTTGGTAGTTCACCTTCAGTGAACATTGGTGTTATTGTTTTCTTTCTACCTTCAGGGAACGTTGGTGTTATTATTTTCTTTCTATCTTCAGTTAACGTTGTTAGTTCACCTTCAGTGAAAGTTGGTGTTATCTTTCGTTTCTACCTTTAGTGAACGTTGGTAGTTCAGCTTCAATGAATGTTTGTGTTATCCTTTTCTTTCTAACTTCAGTGAACGTTGGTACTTCACCTTCAGTGAACGTTGGTGTTATTATTTTCTCTATACCTTTAGTGAATGTTGGTAGTTCACCTTCAGTGAATGTTGATGCTATTATTTTCTATCTACCTTCAATGAACGTTGATGTTATTCTCTTCTCTCTACCTTCAGCGAATGTTGGTAGTTCACCTTCAGTGAATGTTGGTCTTATTCTTTTCTCTCTACCTTCAGTGAATGTTAGTAGTTCACATTCAGTGAATGTTGGTGTAATTATTTTCTATCTACCTTTAGTGAATGTTGGTAGTTCATCTTCAGTGAACGTTGGTGTAATCTTTTCTTTCTAACTTCAGTGAACGTTGGTAGTTGACATTCAGCGAATGTTGGTGTTATTCTTTTCTCTCTATCTTCAGTGAACATTGGTAGTTCACCTTCAGTGAATGTTGGTGTTATTCTTTTCTCTCTACCTTCAGTGAATGTTGGTAGTTTACCTTTAGTGAACATTGGTGTTACTCTTTTCTTTCTACCTTCAGTGAACGTTGGTAGTTCACCTTCAGTGAACGTTAGAGTTATTATTTTCTTTCTAACTTAAGTGGACATTGGTAGTTTACCTTCAGTGAACGTTGGTGTTATTCTTTTCATTATACCTTCAGTGAATGTTGGTGTTATTCTTTTCTCTCTACCTTCAGTGAACGTTGGTAGTTCACCTTTAGTGAATGTTGGTCTTATTCTTTTTTCTCTACCTTCGGTGAACTTTGTTAGTTCACCTTCAGTGAATGTTGGTGTTATTCTTTTCTTTTTACCTTCAGTGAATGTTGGTAGTTCACCTTCTGTGAACGTTGGTGTTATCTTTTCTTTCTACCTTTAGTGAATGTTGGTAGTTCACCTTCAGTGAATGTTGGTGTTATTCTTTTCTTTCTACCTTCAGTGAACGTTGGTAGTTTACCTTCAGTGAACATTGGTAGTTCACCTTTAGTGAATGTTGGTGTTATTATTTTCTCTCTACCTTAAGTGTATGTTGGTATTTCACCTTCATTAAATGTTTGTGTTATATTTTCATTCTACCTTCAGTGAACGTTTGTAGTTCACCTTCAGTGAATGTTTGTGTTATTCTTTTTTGTCTTCCTTCAGTGAACATTGATAGTTCACCTTCAGTGAACATTGGTGTTATTATTTTCTCTCTACCTTAAGTGAATGTTGGTATTTCACCTTCAGTGGACGTTTTTGTTATTCTTTTCTTTCTACCTTTAGTGAACGTTGGTGTTATTCTTTTATTTCTACCTTCAGTGAACGTTGGTAGTTCACCTTCAATGAACGTTGCTGTTATTATTTTCTTTCTATCTTCAGTGAATGTTGGTAGTTCACCTTCAGTGAACGTTGGTGTTATTATTTTCTTTCTACCTTCAATGAACGTTGGTAGTTCACCTTCAGTGAATGTTGGTGTTATTCTCTTCTATCTACCTTCAGTGAACGTTGGTAGTACATTTTCAGTGAATGTTGGTGTTATTATTTTCTCTCTACCTAAAGCGAATGTTGGTATTTCACCTTCAGTGAATATTTGTGTTATCTTTTCTTTCTACCTTCAGTGAATGTTGGTAGTTCACCTTCAGTGAACGTTGGTGTTATTCTTTTCTTTATACCTTCAGTGAATGTTGGTAGTTCACCTTCAGTGAACCTTGGTGTTATCTTTTCTTTCTACCTTTAGTGAACGTTTGTAGTTCACCTTCATTGAATGTTGGTGTTATCCTTTTCTTTCTACCTTCAGTGGACGTTGGTAGTTCACCTTCAGTGAACGTTGGTGTTATTATTTTCTTTCTACCTTTAGTGGACGTTGGTAGTTCACCTTCAGTGAACATTTGTGTGATTATTTTCTTTCTACCTTCACTGAATGTTGGTAGTTCACCTTCAGTGAATGTTTGTGTTATTCTTTTCTCTCTACCTTCAGCGAACGTTGGTAGTTCACCTTAAGTGAATGTTGGTCTTATTCTTTTTTCTCTACCTTCGGTGAAATTTGGTTGTTCACCTTCAGTGAACTTTGGTGTTATTCTTTTCTTTCTACCTTCAGTGAATGTTGGTAGTTCACCTTCAGTGAATGTTGGTAGTTCACCTTCAATGAACGTTGGTAGTTCACGTTCAGTAAATGTTGGTGTTATTCTTTTCTTTCTACCTTCAGTGAACGTTGGTAGTTCACCTGCAGTGAACGTTGGTAGTTCACCTTCAGTGAATGTTTGTGTTATTATTTTCCCTCTACCTTAAGTGAATGTTGGTATTTCACCTTCAGTAAATGTTTGTGTTATCTTTTCTTTCTACCTTCAGTAACCATTGGTATTTCACCTTCACTGAATGTTTATGTTATTCTTTTCTTTCTACCTTCAGTGATCATTGGTAGTTCACCTTCAGTGAACGTTGGTGTTATTATTTTCTCTATACTTTAAGTGAATGTTGGTATTTCATCTTCAGTGAATGTTTGTGTTATTCTTTTCTTTCTACCTTCAGTGAACGTTATTAGTTAACCTTCAGTGGACGTTGGTGTTATTCTTTTCTTTCTACCTTCAGTGAATGTTGGTGTTATTATTTTCTTTCTATCTTCAATGAACGTTGGTAGTTCACCTTCAGTGAACGTCGGTGTTATTGTTTTCCTTCTACCTTCAGTGAATGTTGGTAGATCACCTTCAGTGAACGTTGGTGTTATTATTTTCTTTCTATCTTCAGTGAACGTTGGTAGTTCACCTTCAGTGAATTTTGGTGTTATTATTTTCTTTCTACCTACAGTGAATGTTGGTGTTATTCTCTTCTCTCTACCTACAACGAACGTTGGTAGTTCACCATCAGTGAATGTTGGTATTATTCTTTCCTTTCTACCTTCAGTGAACGTTGGTAGTTCACCTTCAAAGAACGTTGGTGTTATTCTTCTTATTCTACCATCAGTGAATGTTGGTAGTTCACCTTCAGTGAATGTTGGTAGTTCACCTTCAATGAATGTTTGTGTTATTCTTTTCTTTCTACCTTCAGTTAACGTTGGTAGTTCACCTTCAGTGAACGTTGGTAGTTCACCTTCAGTGAACGTTGGTGTTATTATTTTCTATTTACCTTAAGTGAATGATGGTATTTCATCTTCAGTGAACATTTGTGTTATTCTTTTCTTTCTACCTTAGGTGAACGTTGGTAGTTCACCTTCAGTGAATGTTGGTGTTATCTTTTTTTCTACCTTGAGTGAACGTTGGTATTTCACCTTCAGTGAACGTTGGTGTTATTCTTTTCTTTCTACCTTCAGTGAACATTGGTAGTTCACCTTCAATGAATGTTGGTAGTTCACCTTCAGTGAACGTTGGTGTTATTCTTTTCTTTTTACCTTCAATGAATGTTGGTATATCACCTTCAGTGAACGTTGGTGTTATCTTTCCGTTCTACCTTTAGTGAACGTTGGTAGTTCAGCTTCAGTGAACGTTTGTGTAATCTTTTCTTTCTACCTTCAGTGAACGTTGGTAGTTCACCTTCAGTTAATGTTTGTGTTATTCTTTTATTTCTACCTTCAGTGAATGTTGGTTTTATTATTTTCTCTCTACCTTAAGTTAATGTTGGTATTTCATCTTCAGTGAACGTTTGTGTTATTGTTTTCATTCTACCTTTAGTGAATGTTGGTAGTTCACCTTCACTGAACATTTGTGTTATTGTTTTATTTCTACCTTCAGGGAACGTTGATGTTATTATTTTCTTTCTATCTTCAGTTAACGTTGGTAGTTCACCTTCAGTGAAAGTTGGTGTTATCTTTCGTTTCTACCTTTAGTGAATGTTGGTAGTTCAGCTTCAGTGAATGTTTGTGTTATCCTTTTCTTTCTACCTTCAGTGAACGTTAGTAGTTCAACTTCAGTGAATGTTGGTGTTATTATTTTCTCTCTACCTTAAGTGAATGTTGGTAGTTCACCTTCACTGAATATTGGTGCTATTATTTTCTATCTACCTTCAGTGAACGTTGGTGTTATTCTCTTCTCTCTACCTTCAGCGAATGTTGGTAGTTCACCTTCAGTGAATGTTGGTGTTATTATTTTTCCTCTACCTTAAGTGAATGTTGGTATTTCACCTTCAGTAAATGTTTGTGTTATCTTTTCTTTCTACCTTCAGTAAATATTGGTATTTCACCTTCACTGAATGTTTATGTTATTCTTTTCTTTCTACCTTCAGTGATCATTGGTAGTTCACCTTCAGTGAACGTTGGTGTTATTATTTTCTCTATACTTTAAGTGAATGTTGGTATTTCACCTTCAGTGAATGTTTGTGTTATTCTTTTCTTTCTACCTTCAGTGAATGTTGTTAGTTAACCTTCAGTGGACGTTGCTGTTATTATTTTCTTTCTACCTTCAGTGAACGTTGGTGTTATTATTTTCTTTCTATCTTCAATGAACGTTGGTAGTTCACCTTCAGTAAATGTCGGTGTTATTGTTTTCTTTCTACCTTCAGTGAATGTTGGTAGTTCACCTTCAGTGAACGCTGGTGTTATTATTTTCTTTCTATCTTCAGTGAACGTTGGTAGTTTACCTTCAGTGAATGTTGGTGTTATTATTTTCTTTATACCTTCAGTGAACGTTGGTAGTTCACCTTCAGTGAATGTTGGTGTTATTCTCTTCGCTCTACCTTCAGTGAACGTTGGTAGTTCAACTTCAGTGAACATTGGTGTTATTATTTTCTTTCTATCTTCAGTGAATGTTGGTAGTTCACCTTTAGTGAATTTTGGTGTTATTATTTTCTTTCTACCTACAGTGAATGTTGGTGTTATTCTCTTCTCTCTACCTGCAGCGAACGTTGGTAGTTCACCTTCATTGAATGTTGGTATTATTCTTTCCTTTCTACCTTCAGTGAACGTTGGTAGTTCACCTTCAAAGAACGTTGGTGTTATTCTTTTTATTCTACCTTCAGTGAATGTTGGTAGTTCACCTTCAGTGAATGTTGGTAGTTCACCTTCAATGAATGTTTGTGTTATTCTTTTCTTTCTACCTTCAGTTAACGTTGGTAGTTCACCTTCAGTGAACGTTGGTGTTATTATTTTCTATCTACCTTAAGTGAATGTTGGTATTTCATCTTCAGTGAACATTTGTGTTATTCTTTTCTTTCTACCTTAGGTGAACGTTGGTAGTTCACCTTCAGTGAATGTTGGTGTTATCTTTTTTTTCTACCTTGAGTGAACGTTGGTATTTCACCTTCAGTGAACGTTGGTGTTATTCTTTTCTTTCTACCTTCAGTGAACATTGGTAGTTCACCTTCAATGAACGTTGGTAGTTCACCTTCAGTGAATGTTGGTGTTATTCTTTTCTTTTTACCTTCAATGAATGTTGGTATATCACCTTCAGTGAACGTTGGTGTTATCTTTCCGTTCTACCTTTAGTGAACGTTGGTAGTTCAGCTTCAGTGAATTTTTGTGGTATCCTTTTCTTTCTACCTTCAGTGAATGTTGGTGTTATTATTTTCTCTCTACCTTAAGTGAATGTTGGTAGTTCACCTTCAATTAATGTTTGTGTTATTCTTTTCTTTCTACCTTCAGTGAATGTTGGTTTTATTATTTTCTCTCTACCTTAAGTTAATTTTGGTATTTCATCTTCAGTGAACTTTTGTGTTATTGTTTTCATTCTACCTTTAGTGAACGTTGGTAGTTCACCTTCAGTGAACATTTGTGTTATTGTTTTCTTTCTACCTTCAGGGAACGTTGGTGTTATTATTTTCTTTCTATCTTCAGTTAACGTTGGTAGTTCACCTTCAGTGAAAGTTGGTGTTATCTTTCGTTTCTAACTTTAATGAATGTTGGTAGTTCAGCTTCAGTGAATGTTTGTGTTATCCTTTTCTTTCTACCTTCAGTGAACGTTGGTAGTTCACCTTCAGTGAATGTTGGTGTTATTATTTTCTCTCTACGTTAAGTGAATGTTGGTAGTTCACCTTCACTGAATATTGGTGCTATTATTTTCTATCTACCTTCAGTGAACGTTGGTGTTATTCTCTTCTCTCTACCTTCAGCGAATGTTGGTAGTTCACCTTCAGTGAATGTTGGTCTTATTCTTTTCTCTCTACCTTCAGTGAATGTTGGTAGTTCACCTTCAGTGAATGTTGGTGTTATCTTTCCTTTCTACCTTCAGTGAACGTTGGTAGTTCACATTCAGTGAACGTTGGTGTTATTCTTTTTTCTCTATCTTCAGTGAACGTTGGTAGTTCACCTTCAATGAATGTTGGTGTTATTCTTTTCTCTCCACCTTTAGTGAATGTTGGTAGTTTACCTTTAGTGAACATTGGTGTTACTCTTTTCTTTCTACCTTCAATGAACGTTGGTAGTTCACCTTCAGTGAACGTTGGTGTTATTATATTCTTTCTACCTTAAGTGGACATTGGTAGTTCACCTTCAGTGAACGTTGGTAGTTCACCTTTAGTGAATGTTGGTCTTATTCTTTTTTCTCCACCTTCGGTGAACTTTGCTAGTTCACCTTCAGTGAACGTTGGTGTTATTCTTTTCTTTCTACCTTCAGTGAATGTTGGTAGTTCACCTTCAGTGAACGTTGGTGTTATCTTTTCTTTCTACCTTTAGTGAATATTGGTAGTTCACCTTCAGTGAATGTTGGTGTTATTCTTTTCTTTCTACCTTCAGTGAACGTTGGTAGTTTACCTTCAGTGAACGTTGGTAGTTCACCTTCAGTGAATGTTGGTGTTATTATTTTCTCTCTACCTTAAGTGAATGTTGGTATTTCACCTTCATTAAATGTTTGTGTTATATTTTCATTCTACCTTCAGTGAACGTTGGTAATTCACCTTCCGTGAATGTTTGTGTTATTCTTTTTTGTCTCCCTTCAGTGAACATTGGTAGTTCACCTTCAGTGAATGTTGGTGTTATAATCTTCTCTCTACCTTAAGTGAATGTTGGTATTTCACCTTCAGTGGATGTTTGTGTTATTCTTTTCTTTCTACCTTCAGTGAACGTTGTTTGTTAACCTTCAGTGAATGTTGGTGTTATTCTTTTCTTTCTACCTTTAGTGAACGTTGGTAGTTCACCTTCAGTGAACGTTGGTGTTATTACTTTCTTTCTATCTTCAGTGAACGTTGGTAGTTCACCTTCAGTGAATGTTGGTGTTATTATTTTCTTTCTACATTCAATGTACATTGGTAGTTCACCTTCAGTGAACGTTGGTGTTATTCTCTACTCTCTACCTTCAGTGAACGTTGGTAGTTCATTTTCAGTGAACGTTGGTGTTATTATATTCTCTCTACCTTAAGTGAATGTTGGTATTTCACCTTCAGTGAATGTTTATGTTATCTTTCCTTTCTACCTTCAATGAACGTTGGTATTTCACCTTTAGTAAATGGTGGTGTTATTCTTTTTTTTCTACCTTCAATGAATGTTTGTAGTTCACCTTCAGTGAACGTTGGTGTTATCTTTCCTTTCTACCTTTAGTGAATGTTGGTAGTTCAGCTTTAGTGAATGTTTGTGTTATCCTTTTCTTTCTACCTTCAGTGAACGTTGGTAGTTCACCTTCAGTGAACGTTGGTGTTATTATTTTCTCTCTACCTTAAGTGAATGTTGGTATTTCACCTTCAGTGAATGTTTGTGTTATCTTTTCTTTCTACCTTCAGTGAACGTTGGTAGTTCACCTTCAGTTAATGTTTGTGTTATTCTTTTCTTTCTACCTTCAATGAACGTTGGTAGTTCACCTTCAGTGAATGTTGGTCTTATTCTTTTCTCTCTACCTTCAGTGAACGTTGGTAGTTCACATTCAGTGAACGTGGGTGTAATTCTTTTCTATCTACCTTTAGTAAACGTTGGTAGTACACCTTCAGTGAATGTTGGTGTTATCTTTTCTTTCTACCTTCAGTGAACGTTGGTAGTTTACCTTCAGTGAATGTTAGTGTTATTATTTTCTTTCTACCTTCAGTGAATGTTGGTAGTTCACCTTCAGTGAATGTTGGTGTTATTATTTTCTTTCTACCTTCAATGACCGTTGGCAGTTCACCTTCAGTGAACATAGATATTATTCTTTCCTATCTACCTTCAGTGAACGTTGGTAGTTCTCCTTCAGTGAATGTTGGTGTTATTCTTTTTATTCTACTTTCAGTGAATGTTGGTAGTTCACCTTCAGTGAATGTTTGTGTTATTCTTTTCTTTCTACCTTCAGTGAACGTTGGTAGTTCACCTTCAGTGAATGTTGGTGTTATTATTTTCTATCTACCTTGAGTGAATGTTGGCATTTCATCTTCAGTGAATGTTTGTGTTATTCTTTTCTTTCCACCTTCAGTGAACATTGGTAGTTCACCTTCAGTGTACGTTGGTTTTATTCTTTGTATTCTATCTTTAGTGAATGTTGGTAGTTCACCTTTAGTGAATGTTGGTGTTATATTTTATTTCTACCTTCAGTGAATGTTGGTGTTATTCTTTTCTTTCTACCTTCAGTGAAGATTGGTAGTTCACCTTTAGTGAACATTGGTGTTATTCTTTTCTCTCAACCTTCAGTGGACGTTGGTAGTTCACCTTCAGTGAACGTTGGTGTTATTATTTTCTCTCTACCTTCATTGAATGTTGGTAGTTAACATTTAGTGAATGTTGGTGTTACTCTTTTCTTTCTACCTTCAGTGAACGGTGGTAGTTCTCCTTCAGTGAACGTGTGTGTTATTATTTTCTTTCTACCTTCAGTGGATGTTGGTAGTTCACCTTCAGTGATCATTGGTGTGATTATTTTCTTTTTACCTTCAGTGAACGTTGGTAGTTCACCTTCAGTGAATGTTTGTATTATTCTTTTCTCTCTAACTTCAGTGAATGTTGGTAGTTCACCTTTAGTGAATGTTGGTCTTATTCTATTTCTATACCTTCGATGAACTTTCGTAGTTCACCTTCAGGGAACTTTGGTGTTATTCTTTTCTTTCTACCTTCGGTGTATGTTGTTAGTTCACCTTCGGTGAACGTTGGTGTTATCTTTTCTTTCTACCTTTAGTGAACGTTGGTAGTTCACCTTCAATGAATGTTGGTGTTATTCTTTTCTTTCTACCTTCAGTGAACGTTGGTAGTTCACCTTCAGTGAACATTGGTAGTTCACCTTTAGTGAATGTTGGTGTTATTATTTTCTCTCTACCTTAAGTGAATGTTGGTATTTCACCTTCAGTAAATGTTTGAGTTCTCTTTTCTTTCTACCTTCAGTGAACGTTGGTAGTTCACCTTCAGTGAATGTTTTTGTTATTCTATTCTTTCTACCTTCAGTGAATATTGGTAGTTCACCTTCATTGAACGTTGGTGTTATTATTTTCTCTCTACCTTAAGTGAATGTTGGTATTTCCCCTTCAGTGAACGTTTTTGTTATTCTTTTCTTTCTACCTTCAGTGAACGTTGGTGTTATTCTCTTCTCTCTACCTTCAGTGAACGTTGGTAGTTCACCTTCAGTGAATGTTGCTGTTATTATTTTCTTTCTATCTTCAGTGAATGTTGGTAGTTCACCTTCAGTGAACGTTGGTGTTATTATTTTCTTTCTACCTTCAATGAACGTTGGTAGTTCACCTTCAGTGAACATTGGTGTTATTCGTTTCTTTCTACCTTCAGTGAATGTTGGTAGTTCACTTTCAGTGAACGTTGGTGTTATCTTTTCTTTCTACCTTTAGTGAATGTTGGTAGTTTTCCTTCATTGAATGTTGGTGTGATTCTTTTCTTTCTACCTTCAGTGAACTTTGGTAGTTCACCTTCAGTGAATGTTTGTGTTATTCTTTTCTCTCTACCTTCAGTGAACGTTGGTAGTTCACCTTTAGTGAATGTTGGTCTTATTCTTTTTTCTCTACCTTCGGTGAACTTTGGTTATTCACCTTCAGTGAACTTTGGTGTTATTCTTTTCTTTCTACCTTCAGTGAATGTTGGTAGTTCACCTTTAGTGAACGTTGGTGTTATCTTTTCTTTCTACCTTTAGTGAACGTTGGTAGTTCACCTTCAGTGAATGTTGGTGTTATTCTTTTCTTTCTACCTTCAGTGAACGTTGGTAGTTCACCTGCAGTGAACGTTGGTAGTTCACCTTCAGTGAATGTTGGTGTTATTATTTTCCCTCTACCATAAGTGAATGTTGGTATTTCACCTTCAGTAAATGTTTGTGTTATCTTTTCTTTCTACCTTTAGTAAACATTTGGTATTTCACCTTCAGTGAATGTTTTTGTTATTCTTTTCTTTCTACCTTCAGTGAACATTGGTAGCTCACCTTCAATGAACGTTGGTGTTATTATTTTCTCTATACTTTAAGTGAATGTTGGTATTTCACCTTCAGTGAACGTTTGTGTTATTCTTTTCTTTCTACCTTTAGTGAACGTTGGTGTTATTATTTTCTTTCTATCTTCAATGAAAGTTGGTAGTTCACCTTCAGTGAACGTCGGTGTTATTGTTTTCTTTCTACCTTCAGTGAACGTTGGTAGTTCACCTTCAGTGAGAGTTAGTGTTATTATTTTCTTTCTATCTTCAGTCAATGTTGATAGTTCACCTTCAGTGAATGTTTGTGTTAGTCTTTTCTTTCTACCTTCAGTGAATATTGGTAGTTCAACTTCAGTGAACGTTGGTGTTATTATTTTCTCACTACCTTAAGTGAATGTTGGTATTTCACCTTCAGTGAACATTTGTGTTATTATTTTCTTTCTATCTTCAGTGAACGTTGGTAGTTCACCTTCAGTGAATTTTGGTGTTATTATTTTCTTTCTACCTACAGTGAATGTTGGTGTTATTCTCTTCTCTCTACCTTCAGCGGACGTTAGTAGTTCACCTTCAGTTAACGTTGGTATTATTCTTTACTTTCTACCTTCAGTAACGTTGGTAGTTCACCTTCAGTGAACGTTGGTAGTTCACCTTCAGTGAACGTTGGTGTTATTCTTTTTATTCTACCTTTAGTGAATGTTGGTAGTTCACCTTCAGTGAATGTTGGTAGTTTACCTTCAGTGAATGTTTGTGTTATTCTTTTCTTTCTACCTTCATTTAACGTTGGTAGTTCACCTTCAGTGAACGTTGGTGTTATTATTTTCTATCTACCTTAAGTGAATGTTGGTATTTCATCTTCAGTGAACATTTATGTTATTCTTTTCTTTCTACCTTAGGTGAACGTTGGTAGTTCACCTTTAGTGAATGTTGGTGTTATCTTTTTTTCTACCTTGAGTGAAATTTGGTAGTTCACGTTCAGTGAATGTTGGTGTTATTCTTTTCTTTCTACCTTCAGTGAACATTGGTAGTTCACCTTCAGTGAATGTTGGTGTTATTCATTTCTCTCTACCTTCAGCAATGTTGGTATTTCACCTTCAAGTAATGTTACTTTTATTCTATTCTTTCTACCTTCGATGAACATTGGTAGTTCACCTTCAGTGAATGTTGGTTTTATTATTTTCTTTCTACCTTCAGTGAACGTTTGTAGTTCACCTTCAGTGAGTGTTGGTGTTATTCTTTTCTTTCTAACTTCAGTGAACGTTGGTATTATTCTTTCCTTTCTACCTTTAGTGAACGTTGGTAGTTCACCTTCAGTGAACGTTGGTGTTATTCTTTTTATTCTACCTTCAGTGAATGTGGGTAGTTCACCTTTAGTGAATGTTGGTGTTATATTTTCTTTCTACCTTCAGTGAATGTTGGTGTTATTATTTTCTTTCTACCTTCAGTGAAGATTGGTAGTTCACCTTCAGTGAACATTGGTGTTATTCTTTTCTCTCTACCTTCAGTGGAAGTTGGTAGTTCACCTTCAATGAATGTTGGTGTTATTATTTTCTCTCTACCTTCAGTGAATGTTGGTAGTTAACATTTAGTGAACGTTGGTGTTACTCTTTTCTTTCTACCTTCAGTGAACGGTGGTAGTTCTCCTTCAATGAACGTGTGTGTTATTATTTTCTTTCTACCTTCAGTGGACATTGGTAGTTCACCTTCAGTGAACATTGGTGTGATTCTTTTATTTCTACCTTCAGTGAACGTTGGTAGGTCACCTTCAGTGAATGTTTGTGTTATTCTTTTCTCTCTACCTTCAGTGAATGTTGGTAGTTCACCTTTAGTGAATGTTGGTCTTATTTTATTTCTCTACCTTCGGTGAACTTTGGTAGTTCACCTTCAGTGAACTTTGGTGTTATTCTTTTCTTTCTACCTTCGGTGAATGTTGTTAGTTGACCATTAGTGAACGTTGGTGTTATCTTTTCTTTCTACCTTTAGTGAACGTTGGTAGTTTACCTTCTGTAAATGTTAGTGTTATTCTTTTCTTTCTACCTTCAGTGAATGCTGGTAGTTCACCTTCAGTGAACGTTGGTAGTTCACCTTTAGTGAATGTTGGTGTTATTATTTTCTCTCTACCTTAAGTGAATGTTGGTATTTCCACTTCAGTAAATGTTTGTGTTATCTTTTCTTTCTACCTTCAGTGAACGTTGATAGTTCACCTTCAGTGAATGGTTATGTTATTATTTTCTTTCTACCTTTAGTGAACATTGGTATTTCACCTTCATTGAATGTTGGTGTTATCCTTTTCTTTCTACCTTCAGTGAACGTTGGTAGTTCACCTTCAGTGAACGTTGGTGTTATTATTTTCTTTCTACCTTCAGTGGACGTTGGTAGTTCACCTTCAGTGAACATTTGTGTGATTCTTTTCTTTCTACCTTCAGTGAACGTTGGTAGTTCACCTTCAGTGAATGTTTGTGTTATTCTTTTCTCTTTACCTTCAGTGGACGTTGGTAGTTCACCTTCACTGAATGTTGGTGTTAATTTTTTTCTCTCTACCTTCAGTTAATGTTGGTAGTTAAAATTTAGTGAACGTTGGTGTTACTCTTTTCTTTCTACCTTCAGTGAACGGTGGTAGTTCTCCTTCATTGAACGTTTGTGTTATTATTTTCTTTCTACCTTCAATGGACATTGGTAGTTCACCTTCAGTGAACATTGGTGTGATTCTTTTCTTTCAACCTTCACTGAAAGTTGATAGTTCACCTTCAGTGAATGTTGGTGTTACTCTTTTCTCTCTACCTTCAGTGAACGTTAGTAGTTCACCTTTAGTGAATGTTGGTCTTATTCTATTTCTCTACCTTCGGTGAACTTTGGTAGTTCACCTTCAGTGAACTTTGGTGTTATTCTTTTCTTTCTACCTTCGGTGAATGTTGTTAGTTCACCTTCAGTGAACGTTGGTGTTATCTTTTATTTCTACCTTTAGTGAACGTTGGTAGTTTACCTTCAGTGAATGTTGGTGTTATTCTTTTCTTTCTACCTTCAGTGAACGTTGGTAGTTCCCCTTCAGTGAACGTTGGTAGTTCACCTTTAGTAAATGTTGGTGTTATTATTTTCTCTCTACCTTAAGTGAATGTTGGTATTTCACCTTCAGTAAATGTCTGTGTTATCTTTTCTTTCTACCTTCAGTGAACGTTGATAGTTCACCTTTAGTGAATGTTTGTGTTATTCTTTTCTTTCTACCTTCAGTGAATATTGGTAGTTCACCTTCAGTGAACGTTGGTGTTATTATTTTCTCTCTACCTTAAGTGAATGTTGGTATTTCACCTTCAGTGAACGTTTGTGTTATTCTTTTCTTTCTACCTTCAGTGAAATTTGGTGTTATTCTTTTCTTTCTACCTTCAGTGAACGTTGGTAGTTCACCTTCAGTGAACGTTTCTATTATTATTTTCTTTCTATCTTCAGTGAATGTTGGTAGTTCACCTTCAGTGAATGTTGGTTTATTCATTTCTTTCTACCTTCAGTGAACGTTGGTAGTTCACCTTCAGTGAACGTTGGTAGTTCACCTTTAGTGAATGTTGGTGTTATTATTTTCTCTCTACCTTAAGTAAATGTTGGTATTTCACCTTCAGTAAATATTTGTGTTATCTTTTCTTTCTACCTTCAGTGAACGTTGATAGTTCACCTTCAGTGAATGTTTGTGTTATTCTTTTCTTTCTACCTTAAGTGAATGTTGGTATTTCACCTTCAGCGAACGTTTTTGTTATTCTTTTCTTTCTTCCTTCAGTGAACGTTGGTGTTATTCTTTTCTTTCTACCTTAAGTGGACATTGGTAGTTCACCTTCAGTGAACATTTGTGTGATTCTTTTCTTTCTAACTTTAGTGAATGTTGGTAGGTCACCTTCAGTGAATGTTTGTGTTATTCTTTTCTCTCTACCTTCAGTGAATGTTGGTAGTTCACCTTTAGTGAATATTGGTCTTATTTTTTTTCTCTACCTTCGGTGAACTTTGGTTGTTCACCTTCAGTGAACTTTGGTGTTTTTCTTTTCTTTCTACCTTCAGTGAATGTTGGTAGTTCACCTTCAGTGAACGTTGGTGTTATCTTTTCTTTCTACCTTTTGTGAACGTTCGTAGTTCACCTTCAGTGAATGTTGGTGATATTCTTTTCTTTCTACCTTCAGTGAACGTTGGTAGTTCACCTACAGTGAACGTTGGTAGTTCACCTTCAGTGAATGTTGGTGTTATTATTTTTCCTCTACCTTAAGTGAATTTTGGTATTTCACCTTCAGTAAATGTTTGTGTTATCTTTTCTTTCTACCTTCAGTGAACATTGGTATTTCACCTTCAGTGAATGTTTATGTTATTCTTTTCTTTCTACCTTCAGTGAAAATTGGTAGTTCACCTTCAGTGAACGTTGGTGTTATCATTTTCTTTATACTTTAAGTGAATGTTGGTATTTCACCTTCAGTGAACGTTTGTGTTATTCTTTTCTTTCTACCTTCAGTGAACGTTGGTAGTTCACCTTCAGTGAATGTTTGTGTTATTCTTTTCTCTCTACGTTCAGTGAATGTTGGTAGTTCACCTTTAGTGAATGTTGGTCTTATTCTATTTCGCTACCTTCGGTGAACTTTGGTAGTTCACCTTCAGTGAACTTTGGTGTTATTCTTTTCTTTCTACCTTCGGTGAATGTTGTTAGTTGACCTTCAGTGAACGTTGGTGTTATCTTTTCTTTCTACCTTTAGTGAACGTTGGTAGTTTACCTTCAGTGAATGTTGGTGTTATTCTTTTCTTTCTACCTTCAGTGAATGTTGGTAGTTCACCTTCAGTGAACGTTGGTAGTTCACCTTTAGTGAATTTTGGTGTTATTATTTTCTCTGTACCTTAAGTGAATGTTGGTATTTCACCTTTAGTAAATGTTTGTGTTATCTTTTCTTTCTACCTTCAGTGAACGTTGATAGTTCACCTTCAGTGAATGTTTGTGTTATTCTTTTCTTTCTACTTTCAGTGAATATTGGTAGTTCACCTTGAGTGAACATTGGTGTTATTATTTTCTCTCTACCTTAAGTGAATGTTGGTATTTTACCTTCAGTGAACGTTTGTGTTATTCTTTTCTTTCTACCTTCAGTGAACGTTGGTGTTATTCTTTTCTTTCTACCTTCAGTGAACGTTGGTAGTTCACCTTCAGTGAACGTTGCTGTTATTATTTTCTTTCTATCTTCAGTGAATGTTGGTAGTTCACCTTCAGTGAACGTTGGTGTTATCTTTTCTTTCTACCTTTAGTGAACATTGGTATTTCACCTTCATTGAATGTTGGTGTTATCCTTTTCTTTCTACCTTCAGTGAACGTTGGTAGTTCACCTTCAGTGAACGTTGGTGTTATTATTTTCTTTCTACCTTCAGTGGACGTTGGTAGTTCACCTTCAGTGAACATTTGTGTGATTCTTTTCTTTCTACCTTCAGTGAACGTTGGTAGTTCACCTTCAGTGAATGTTTGTGTTATTCTTTTCTCTTTACCTTCAGTGGACGTTGGTAGTTCACCTTCACTGAATGTTGGTGTTAATTTTTTTCTCTCTACCTTCAGTGAATGTTGGTAGTTAACATTTAGTGAATGTTGGTGTTACTCTTTTCTTTCTACCTTCAGTGAACCGTGGTAGTTCTCCTTCAGTGAACGTGTGTGTTATTATTTTATTTCTACCTTCAGTGGACATTGGTAGTTCACCTTCACTGAACATTGGTGTTATTCTTTTCTTTCTACCTTCAGTGAATGTTGGTAGTTCACCTTCAGTGAATGTTTGTGTTATTCTTTTCTCTCTACCTTCAGTGAATGTTGGTAGTTCACCTTTAGTGAATGTTGGTCTTATTCTATTTCTCTACCTTCGGTGAACTTTGGTAGTTCACCTTCAGTGAACTTTGGTGTTATTCTTTTCTTTCTACCTTCGGTGAATGTTGTTAGTTGACCTTCAGTGAACGTTGGTGTTATCTTTTCTTTCTACCTTTAGTGAACGTTGGTAATTTACCTTCAGTGAATGTTGGTGTTATTCTTTTCTTTCTACCTTCAGTGAATGTTGGTAGTACACCTTCAGTGAACGCTGGTAGTTCACCTTTAGTGAATGTTGGTGTTATTATTTTCTCTCTACCTTAAGTGAATATTGGTATTTCACCTTCAGTAAATGTTTGTGTTATCTTTTCTTTCTACCTTCAGTGAACGTTGATAATTCACCTTCAGTGAATGTTTGTGTTATTCTTTTCTTTCTACTTTCAGTGAATATTGGTAGTTCACCTTCAGTGAACGTTGGTGTTATTATTTTCTCTCTACCTTAAGTGAATGTTGGTATTTCACCTTCAGTGAACGTTTGTGTTATTCTTTTCTTTCTACCTTCAGTGAACATTGGTGTTATTCTTTTCTATCTACCTTCAGTGAACATTGGTAGTTCACCTTCAGTGAACGTTGTTGTTATTATTTTCTTTCTATCTTCAGTGAATGTTGGTAGTTCACCTTCAGTGAACATTGGTGTTATCTTTTCTTTCTACCTTTAGTGAACATTGGTATTTCACCTTCATTGAATGTTGTTGTTATCCTTTTCTTTCTACCTTCAGTGAACGTTGGTAGTTCACCTTCAGTGAATGTTGGTGTTATTATCTTCTTTCTACCTTCAGTGGACGTTGGTAGTTCACCTTCAGTGAACATTTGTGTGATTCTTTTCTTTCTACCTTCAGTGAACGTTGGTAGTTCACCTTCAGTGAATGTTTGTGTTATTCTTTTCTCTTTACCTTCAGTGGACGTTGGTAGTTCACCTTCACTGAATGTTGGTGTTAATTTTTTTCTCTCTACCTTCAGTGAATGTTGGTAGTTAACATTTAGTGAACGTTGGTGTTACTCTTTTCTTTCTACCTTCAGTGAACGGTGGTAGTTCCCCTTCAGTGAACGTGTGTGTTATTATTTTCTTTCTACCTTCAGTGGACATTGGTAGTTCACCTTTAGTGAACATTGGTGTGATTCTTTTCTTTCTACCTTCAATGAAAGTTGATAGTTCACCTTCAGAGAATGTTTGTGTTACTCTTTTCTCTCTACCTTCAGTGAACGTTGGTAGTTAACCTTTAGTGAATGTTGGTATTATTCTATTTCTCTACTTTCGGTGAACTTTGGTAGTTCACCTTCAGTAAACTTTGGTATTATTCTTTTCTTTCTACCTTCGGTGAATGTTGTTAGTTCACCTTCAGTGAACGTTGGTGTTATCTTTTCTTTCTACCTTTAGTGAACGTTGGTAGTTTACCTTCAGTGAATGTTGGTGGTATTCTTTTCTTTCTACCTTCATTGAACGTTGGTAGTTCACCTTCAGTGAACAATGGTAGTTCACCTTTAGTAAATGTTGGTGTTATTATTTTCTCTCTACCTTAAGCGAATGTTGGTATTTCACCTTCAGTAAATGTATGTGTTATCTTTTCTTTCTACCTTCAGTGAACGTTGATAGTTCACCTTCAGTGAATGTTTGTGTTATTCTTTTCTTTCTACCTTCAGTGAATATTGGTAGTTCACCTTCAGTGAACGTTGGTGTTATTATTTTCTCTCTACCTTAATTGAATGTTTGTATTTCACCTTCAGTGAATGTTTGTGTTATTCTTTTCTTTCTACCTTCAGTGAAATTTGGTGTTATTCTTTTCTTTCTACCTTCAGTGAACGTTGGTAGTTCACCTTCAGTGAACGTTTCTATTATTATTTTCTTTCTATCTTCAGTGAACGTTGGTAGTTCTCCTTCAGTGAATGTTGGTGTTATTCATTTCTTTCTACCTTCAGAGAACGTTGGTAGTTCACCTTCAGTGAACGTTGGTAGTTCACCTTTAGTGAATGTTGGTGTTATTATTTTCTCTCTACCTTAAGTGAATTTTGGTATTTCACCCTCAGTAAATGTTTGTGTTATCTTTTCTTTCTACCTTCAGTGAACGTTGATAGTTCACCTTCAGTGAATGTTTGTGTTATTCTTTTCTTTCTACCTTAAGTGAATGTTGGTATTTCACCTTCAGCGAACGTTTGTGTTATTCTTTTCTTTCTTCCTTCAGTGAACGTTGGTGTTATTCTTTTCTTTCTACCTTCAGTGGACATTGGTAATTCACCTTCAGTGAACATTTGTGTGATTCTTTTCTTTCAACCTTCAGTGAATGTTGGTAGTTCACCTTCAGTGAATGTTTGTGTTATTCTTTTCTCTCTACCTTCAGTGAACGTTGGTAGTTCACCTTTAGTGAATGTTGGTCTTATTTTTTTTCTCTACCTTCAGTGAACTTTGGTGTTATTTTTTTTTTCAACCTTCAGCGAATGTTGGTACTTCACCTTCAGTGAACGTTGGTGTTATCTTTTCTTTCTACCTTTAGTGAACGTTCGTAGTTCACCTTTAGTGAATGTTGGTGATATTCTTTTCTTTCTACCTTCAATGAACATTGGTAGTTCACCTGCAGTGAACGTTGGTAGTTCACCTTCAGTGAATGTTGGTGTTATTATTTTCCCTCTACCTTAAGTGAATGTTGGTATTTCACCTTCAGTAAATGTTTGTGTTATCTTTTCTTTCTACCTTCAGTGAACATTGGTATTTCACCTTCAGTGAATGTTTATGTTATTCTTTTCTTTCTACCTTCAGTGAACATTGGTAGTTCACCTTCAGTGAACATTGGTGTTATCATTTTCTTTATACTTTAAGTGAATGTTGGTCTTATTCTATTTCTCTACCTTCAGTGAACTTTGGTAGTTCACCTTCAGTGAACTTTGGTGTTATTCTTTTCTTTCTACCTTCGGTGAATGTTGTTAGTTTACCTTCAGTGAACGTTGGTGTTATCTTTTCTTTCTACCTTTAGTGAACGTTGGTAGTTTACCTTCAGTGAATGTTGGTGTTATTCTTTTCTTTCTACCTTCAGTGAATGTTGGTAGTTCACCTTCAGTGAACGTTGGTAGTTCACCTTTAATGAATGTTGGTGTTATTATTTTCTCTCTACCTTAAGTGAATGTTGGTATTTCACCTTCAGTAAATGTTTATGTTATCTTTTCTTTCTACCTTCAGTGAATGTTGATAGTTCACCTTCAGTGAATGTTTGTGTTATTATTTTCTTTCTACTTTCAGTGAATATTGGTAGTTCACCTTCAGTGAACGTTGGTTTTATTATTTTCTCTCTACCTTAAGTGAATGTTGGTAGTTCACCTTCAGTGAACGTTGGTGTTATCTTTTCTTTCTACCTTTAGTGAACATTGGTATTTCACCTTCACTTAATTTTGGTGTTATCCTTTTCTTTCTACCTTCAGTGAACGTTGGTAGTTCACCTTCAGTGAACGTTTGTGTTATTATTTTCTTTCTACCTTCAGTGGACGTTGGTAGTTCACCTTCAGTGAACATTTGTGTGATTCTTTTATTTCTACCTTCAGTGAACGTTGGTAGTTCACCTTCAGTGAATGTTTGTGTTATTCTTTTCTATTTACCTTCAGTGGACGTTGGTAGTTCACCTTCACTGAATGTTGGTGTTAATTTTTTTCTCTCTACCTTCAGTGAATGTTGGTAGTTAACATTTAGTGCACGTTGGTGTTACTCTTTTCTTTCTACCTTCAGTGAACGGTGGTAGTTCTCCTTCAGTGAACGTGTGTGTTATTATTTTCTTTCTACCTTCAGTGGACATTGGTAGTTCACCTTCAGTGAACATTGGTGTGATTCTTTTCTTTCTACCTTCAATGAAAGTTGATAGTTCACCTTCAGTGAATGTTTGTGTTACTCTTTTCTCTCTACCTTCAGTGAACGTTGGTAGTTAACCTTTAGTGAAGGTTGGTCTTTTTCTATTTCTCTACCTTCGGTGAACTTTGGTAGTTCACCTTCAGTGAACTTTGGTGTTATTCTTTTGTTTCTACCTTCGGTGAATGTTGTTAGTTCACCTTCAGTGAACGTTGGTCTTATCTTTTCTTTCTACCTTTAGTGAACGTTGGTAGTTTACCTTCAGTGAATGTTGGTGGTATTCTTTTCTTTCTACCTTCAGTGAACGTTGGTAGTTCACCTTCAGTGAACGTTGGTAGTTCACCTTTAGTAAATGTTGGTGTTATTATTTTCTCTCTACCTTAAGTGAATGTTGGTATTTCACCTTCAGTAAATGTCTGTATTATCTTTTCTTTCTACCTTCAGTGAACGTTGATAGTTCACCTTCAGTGAATGTTTGTGTTATTCTTTTCTTTCTACCTTCAGTGAATATTGGTAGTTCACCTTAAGTGAACGTTGGTGTTATTATTTTCTCTCTACCTTAAGTGAATGTTGGTATTTCACCTTCAGTGAACGTTTGTGTTATTCTTTTCTTTCTACCTTCAGTGAAATTTGGTGTTATTCTTTTCTTTCTACCTACAGTGAACGTTGGTAGTTCACCTTCAGTGAACGTTTCCATTATTATTTTCTTTCTATCTTCAGTGAACGTTGGTAGTTCACCTTCAGTGAATGTTGGTGTTATTCAATTCTTTCTACCTTCAAAGAACGTTGGTAGTTCACCTTCAGTGAACGTTGGTAGTTCACCTTTAGTGAATGTTGGTGTTATTATTTTCTCTCTACCTTAAGTGAATGTTGGTATTTCACCTTCAGTAAATGTTTGTGTTATCTTTTCTTTCTACCTTCAGTGAATGTTGATAGTTCACCTTCAGTGAATGTTTGTGTTATTCTTTTCTTTCTACCTTCAGTGGACATTGGTAGTTCACCTTCAGTGAACATTTGTGTGATTCTTTTCTTTCTACCTTCAGTGAATGTTGGTAGTTCACCTTCAGTGAATGTTTGTGTTATTCTTTTCTCTCTACCTTCAGTGAACGTTGGTAGTTTACCTTTAGTGAATGTTGGTCTTATTTTTTTCTCTACCTTCGGTGAACTTTGGTGTTATTCTTTTTTTTCTACCTTCAGTGAATGTTGCTAGTTCACCTTCAGTGAACGTTGGTGTTATCTTTTCTTTCTACCATTAGTGAACATTCGTAGTTCACCTTCAGTGAATGTTGGTGATATTCTTTTCTTTCTACCTTCAATGAACATTGGTAGTTCACCTGCAGTGAACGTTGGTATTTCACCTTCAGTAAATGTTTGTGTTATATTTTTTTTCTACCTTCAGTGAACATTGGTATTTCACCTTCAGTGAATGTTTATGTTATTCTTTTCTTTCTACCTTCAGTGAACATTGGTAGTTCACCTTCAGTGAACGTTGGTGTTATCATTTTATTTATACTTTAAGTGAATGTTGGTATTTCACCTTCAGTGAACGTTTGTGTTATTCTTTTCTTTCTACCTTCAGTGAATGTTGGTAGTTCACCTTCAGTGAATGTTTGTGTTATTCTTTTCTCTCTACCTTCAGTGGATGTTGGTAGTTCACCTTTAGTGAATGTTGGTCTTATTCTATTTCTCTACCTTCGATGAACTTTGGTAGTTCACCTTCAGTGAACTTTGGTGTTATTCTTTTCTTTCTACCTTCGGTGAATGTTGTTAGTTGACCTTCAGTGAACGTTGGTGTTATCTTTTCTTTCTACCTTTAGTGAACGTTGGTAGTTTACCTTCAGTGAATGTTGGTGTTATTCTTTTATTTCTACCTTCAATGAATGTTGATAGTTCACCTTCAGTGAATGTTTGTGTTATTCTTTTCTTTCTACCTTCAGTGGACATTGGTAGTTCACCTTCAGTGAACATTTGTGTGATTCTTTTCTTTCTACCTTCAGTGAATGTTGGTAGTTCACCTTCAGTGAATGTTTGTGTTATTCTTTTCTCTCTACCTTCAGTGAACGTTGGTAGTTCACCTTTAGTGAATGTTGGTCTTATTTTTTTCTCTACCTTCGGTGAACTTTGGTGTTATTCTTTTTTTTCTACCTTCAGTGAATGTTGCTAGTTCACCTTCAGTGAACGTTGGTGTTATCTTTTCTTTCTACCATTAGTGAACATTCGTAGTTCACCTTCAGTGAATGTTGGTGATATTCTTTTCTTTCTACCTTCAATGAACATTGGTAGTTCACATGCAGTGAACGTTGGTAGTTCACCTTCAGTGAATGTTGGTGTTATTATTTTCCCTCTACCTTAAGTGAATGTTGGTATTTCACCTTCAGTAAATGTTTGTGTTATATTTTCTTTCTACCTTCAGTGAACATTGGTATTTCACCTTCAGTGAATGTTTATGTTATTCTTTTCTTTCTACCTTCAGTGAACATTGGTAGTTCACCTTCAGTGAACGTTGGTGTTATCATTTTATTTATACTTTAAGTGAATGTTGGTATTTCACCTTCAGTGAACGTTTGTGTTATTATTTTCTTTCTACCTTCAGTGAATGTTGGTAGTTCACCTTCAGTGAATGTTTGTGTTATTCTTTTCTCTCTACCTTCAGTGGATGTTGGTAGTTCACCTTTAGTGAATGTTGGTCTTATTCTATTTCTCTACCTTCGATGAACTTTGGTAGTTCACCTTCAGTGAACTTTGGTGTTATTCTTTTCTTTCTACCTTCGGTGAATGTTGTTAGTTGACCTTCAGTGAACGTTGGTGTTATCTTTTCTTTCTACCTTTAGTGAACGTTGGTAGTTTACCTTCAGTGAATTTTGGTGTTATTCTTTTCTTTCTACCTTCAATGAATGTTGGTAGTTCACCTTCAGTGAACGTTGGTAGTTCACCTTTAGTTAATGTTGGTGTTATTATTTTCTCTCTACCTTAAGTGAATGTTGGTATTTCACCTTCAGTAAATGTTTGTGTTATCTTTTCTTTCTACCTTCAGTGAACGTTGATAGTTCACCTGTAGTGAATGTTTGTGTTATTCTTTTCTTTCTACTTTCAGTGAATATTGGTAGTTCACCTTCAGTGAATGTTGGTGTTATTATTTTCTCTCTACCTTAAGTGAATGTTGGTATTTCACCTTCAGTGAACGTTTGTGTTATTCTTTTCTTTCTACCTTCAGTGAACGTTGGTGTTATTCTTTTCTTTCTACCTTCAGTGAACGTTGGTAGTTCACCTTCAGTGAACGTTGCTGTTATTATTTTTTTTTCTATCTTCAGTGAATGTTGGTAGTTCACCTTCAGTGAATGTTGGTGTTATTCTTTTCTCTCTACCTTCGGTGAACGTTGGTAGTTCACCTTTAGTGAATGTTGGTCTTATTCTATTTCTCTACCTTCGGTGAACTTTGGTAGTTCACCTTCAGTGAACTTTGGTGTTATTCTTTTCTTTCTACCTTCAGCGGACGTTGGTAGTTCACCTTCAGTCAACATTTGTGTGATTATTTTCTTTCTACCTTCAGTGAACGTTGGTAGTTCACCTTCAGTGAATGTTTTTGTTATTCTTTTCTCTTTACCTTCAGTGGACGTTGGTAGTTCACCTTCACTGAATGTTGGTGTTAATTTTTCTCTCTCTACCTTCAGTGAATGTTGGTAGTTAACATTTAGTGAACGTTGGTGTTACTCTTTTCTTTCTACCTTCAGTGAACGGTGGTAGTTCTCCTTCAGTGAACGTGTGTGTTATTATTTTCTTTCTACCTTCAGTGGACATTGGTAGTTCAGCTTCAGTGAACATTGGTGTGATTCTTTTCTTTCTACCTTCAATGAAAGTTGATAGTTCACCTTCAGTGAATGTTTGTGTTACTCTTTTCTCTCTACCTTCAGTGAATGTTGGTAGTTCACGTTTAGTGAATGTTGGTCTTATTCTAATTCTCTACCTTCGGTAATCTTTGGTAGTTCACCTTCAGTAAAAATTGGTGTTATTCTTTTCTTTCTACCTTCGGTGAATGTTGTTAGTTCACCTTCAGTGAACGTTGGTGTTATCTTTTCTGTCTACCTTTAATGAACGTCGGTAGTTTACCTTCAGTGAATGTTGGTGTTATTCTTTTCTTTCTACCTTCAGTGAACGTTGGTAGTTCAAATTCAGTGAATGTTTGTGTTCTTATTTTCTCTCAACCTTCAGTGAATGTTGGTAGTTCACCTTTAGTGAATGTTGGTCTTATTCTATTTCTCTACCTTCGGTGAACTTTGTTAGTTCACCTTCAGTGAACTTTGGTGTTATTCTTTTCTTTCTACCTTTGGTGAATGTTGTTAGTTGACCTTCAGTGAATGTTGGTTTTATCTTTTCTTTCTACCTTTAGTGAACGTTGGTGGTTTACCTTCAGTGAATGTTGGTGTTATTCTTTTCTTTCTACCTTCAGTGAATGTTGGTAGTTCACCTTCAGTGAATGTTGGTAGTTCACCTTTAGTGAATGTTGGTGTTATTATTTTCTCTCTACCTTAAGTGAATGTTGGTATTTCACCTTCAGTGAACATTTGTGTTATTCTTTTCTTTCTACCTTCAGTGAACGTTGGTTTTATTCTTTTCTTTCTACCTTCAGTGAACGTTGGTAGTTCACCTTCAGTGAACGTTGCTGTTATTATTTTCTTTCTATCTTCAGTGAATGTTGGTAGTTCACCTTCAGTGAACGTTGGTGTAATCTTTTCTTTCTACCTTTAAAGAACATTGGTATTTCACCTTCATTGAATGTTGGTGTTATCCTTTTCTTTCTACCTTCAGTGAACGTTGGTAGTTCACCTTCAGTAAACGTCGGTGTTATTATTTACTTTCTACCTTCAGTGGACGTTGGTAGTTCACCTTCAGTGAACATTTGTGTGATTCTTTTCTTTCTACCTTCAGTGAACGTTGGTAGTTCACCTTCAGTGAATGTTTGTGTTATTCTTTTCTCTTTACCTTCAGTGGATGTTGGTAGTTCACCTTCACTGAATGTTGGTGTTAATTTTTTTCTCTCTACGTTCAGTGAATGTTGGTAGTTAACATTTAGTGAACGTTGGTGTTACTCTTTTCTTTCTACCTTCAGTGAACGGTGGTAGTTCTCCTTCGGTGAACGTGTGTGTTATTAATTTCTTTCTACCTTCAGTGGACATTGGTAGTTCAACTTCAGTGAACATCGGTGTGATTCTTTTCTTTCTACCTTCAATGAAAGTTGATAGTTCACCTTCAGTGAATGTTTGTGTTACTCTTTTCTCTCTACCTTCAGTGAATGTTGGTAGTTCACCTTTAGTGAATGTTGGTCTTATTCTATTTCTCTACCTTCGGTGAACTTTGGTAGTTCACCTTCAGTGAACTTTGGTGTTATTCTTTTCATTCTACCTTCAGTGAATGTTGTTAGTTCACCTTCAGTGAACGTTGGTGTCATCTTTTCTTTCTACCTTTAGTGAACGTTGGTAGTTTACCTTCAGTGAATGTTGGTGTTATTATTTTCTTTCTACCTTCAGTGAACGTTGGTAGTTCACCTTCAGTGAACGTTGGTAGTTCACCTTTAGTAAATGTTGGTGTTATTATTTTCTCTCTACCTTAAGTGAATGTTGGTATTTCACCTTCAGTAAATATCTGTGTTATCTTTTCTTTCTACCTTCAGTGAACGTTGATAGTTCACCTTCAGTGAATGTTTGTGTTATTCTTTTCTTTCTACCTTCAGTGAATATTGGTAGTTCACCTTCAGTGAACGTTGGTGTTACTATTTTCTCTCTACCTTAAGTGAATGTTGGTATTTCACCTTCAGTGAACGTTTGTGTTATTCTTTTCTTTCTACCTTCAGTGAAATTTGGTGTTATTCTTTTCTTTCTACCTTCAGTGAAAGTTGGTAGTTCACCTTCAGTGAACGTTGCTATTATTATTTTCTTTTTATCTTCAGTGAACGTTGGTAGTTCACCTTCAGTGAATGTTAGTGTTATTCATTTCTTTCTACCTTCAGAGAACGTTTGTAGTTCACCATCAGTGAACGTTAGTAGTTCACCTTTAGTGAATGTTGGTGTTATTATTTTCTCTCTACTATAAGTGAATGTTGGTATTTCACCTTCAGTAAATGTTTGTGTTATCTTTTCTTTCTACCTTCAGTGAACGTTGATAGTTCACCTTCAGTGAATGTTTGTGTTATTCTTTTCTTTCTACCTTAAGTGAATGTTGGTATTTCACCTTCAGCAAACGTTTGTGTTATTCTTTTCTTTCTACCTTCAGTGAACGTTGGTGTTATTCTTTTCTTTCTACCTTCAGTGGACATTGGTAGTTCACCTTCAGTGACATTTGTGTGATTCTTTTCTCTCTACCTTCAGTGAACGTTGGTAGTTCACCTTTAGTTAATGTTGGTCTTATTCTTTTTCTCTACCTTCGGTGAACTTTGATTGTTCACCTTCAGTGAACTTTGGTGTTATTCTTTTCTTTCTACCTTCAGTGAATGTTGGTAGTTCACCTTCAGTGAACGTTGGTGTTATCTTTTCTTTCTACCTTTAGTGAACATTCGTAGTTCACCTTCAGTGAATGTTGGTGTTATTCTTTTCTTTCTACCTTCAGTGAACGTTGGTAGTTCACCTGCAGTGAACTTTGGTAGTTCACCTTCAGTGAATGTTGGTGTTATTATTTTCCCTCTACCTTAAGTGAATGGTGGTATTTCACCTTCAGTAAATGTTTGTGTTATCTTTTCTTTCTACCTTCAGTGAACATTGGTATTTCACCTTCAGTGAATGTTTATATTATTCTTTTCTTTCTACCTTCAGTGAACATTGGTAGTTCACCTTCAGTGAACGTTGGTGTTATCATTTTCTTTATACTTTAAGTTAATGTTGGTATTTCACCTTCATTGAACATTTGTGTTATTCTTTTCTTTCTACCTTCAGTGAACATTGTTAGTTAACCTTCAGTGGGCGTTTGTGTTATTCTTTTCTTTCTATCTTCAATGAACTTTGGTAGTTCACCTTTAGTGAACGTCAGTGTTATTATTTTCTTTCTACCTTCAGTGAAAATTTGGTAGTTCACCTTCAGTGAACGTTGGTGTTATTATTTTCTTTCTATCTTCTGTGAACGTTGGTAGTTTACCTTCAGTGAACGTTGGTGTTATTATTTTCTTTATACCTTCAGTGAACGTTGGTAGTTGACCTTTAGTGAATGTTGGTGTTATTCTCTTCTCTGTACCTTCAGTGAACGTTGGTTGTTCACCTTCAGTGAACGTTGGTGTTATTATTTTCTTTCTATCTTCAGTGAACATTGGTAGTTCACCTTCAGTGAATTTTGGTGTTATTATTTTCTTTCTACCTAAATTGAATGTTGGTGTTATTCTCTTCTCTCTACCTTCAGCGAACGTTGGTAATTCACCTTCAGTGAACGTTGGTATTATTCTTTCCTTTCTAACTTCAGTGAAGGTTGGTAGTTCACCTTCAGTGAATGTTGGTGTTATTCTTTTTATTCTACCTTCAGTGAATGTTGGTAGATCTCTTTCAGTGAATGTTGGTAGTTCACATTCAGTGAATATTTGTGTTATTCTTTTCTTTCTACCTTAGGTGAACGTTGGTAGTTCACCTTCAGTGAATGTTGGTGTTATCTTTTTTTCTACCTTGAGTGAACGTTGGTAGTTCACCTTTAGTGAACGTTGGTGTTATTGTTTTCTTTCTACCTTCAGTGAACATTTGAAGTTCACCTTCAGTGAACGTTGGTGTTATTCATTTCTCTCTACCTTCCGTGAATGTTACTTTTATTCTATTCTTTCTACCTACGATGAACATTGGTAGTTCACCTTCAGTGAACGTTGGTTTTATTATTTTGTTTCTACCTTCAGTGAACGTTTGTAGTTCACCTTCAGTGAACGTTGGTGTTATTCTTTTCTCTCTAACTTCAGTGAACGTTGGTAGTTCACCTTCAGTGAACGTTGGTATTATTATTTCCTTTCTACCTTCAGTGGACATTGATAGTTCACCTTCAGTGAACGTTGGTGTTATTCTTTTTATTCTACCTTCAGTGAATGTGGGTAGTTCACCTTTAGTGAATGTTGGTGTTATATTTTATTTCTACCTTCAGTGAATGTTGGTGTTATTCTTTTCTTTCTACCTTCAGTGAAGATTGGTAGTTCACCTTCAGTGAACGTTGGTGTTATTCTTTTCTCTCTACCTTCAGTGGTAGTTGGTAGTTATAATTTAGTGAATGTTGGTGTTACTCTTTTCTTTCTACCTTCAGTGAACGGTGTTTGTAATTATTTTCTTTCTACCTTCAGTGGACATTGGTAGTTCACCTTCAATGAACATTGGTGTGATTCTATTCTTTCTACCTTCAGTGAACGTTGGTAGTTCACCTTCAGTGAATGTTTGTGTTATTCTTTTCTCTTTACCTTCAGTGAACGTTGGTAGTTCACCTTTAGTGAATGTCGGTCTTATTCTATTTCTCTACCTTCGGTTAACTTTGGTAGTTCACCTTCAGTGAACTTTGGTGTTATTCTTTTCTTTCTACCTTCGGTGAATGTTATTAGTTCACCTTCAGTGAACGTTGGTGTTATCTTTTCTTTCTACCTTTAGTGAATGTTGGTAGTTTAACTTCAGTGCATGTTGGTGTTATTCTTTTCTTTCTACCTTCAGTGATTGTTGCTAGTTCACCTTCAGTGAACGTTGTTAGTTCACCTTTAGAGAATGTTGGTGTTATTATTTTCTCTCTACTTTAAGTGAATGTTGGTATTTCACCTTCAGTAAATGTTTGTGTTATCTTTTCTTTCTACCTTTAGTGAACGTTGATAGTTCACCTTCAGTGAATGTTTGTGTTATTCATTTCTTTTTACCTTCAGTGAATATTGGTAGTTCACCTTCAGTGAACGTTGTTGTTATTATTTTCTCTCTACCTTAAGTGAATATTGGTATTTCACCTTCAGTGAATGTTTGTGTTATTCTTTTCTTTCTACCTTCAGTGAATGTTGGTGTTATTCTCTTCTCTCTACCTTCAGTGAACGTTGGTAGTTCACCTTTAGTGAACGTTGTTGTTATTATTTTCTTTCTATCTTCAGTGAATGTTGGTAGTTCACCTTCAGTGAATGTTGGTGTTATCTTTTCTTTCAACCTTTAGAGAACGTTCGTAGTTCGCCTTCATTGAATGTTTGTATTATCCTTTTCTTTCTACCTTCAGTGAACGTTGGTGTTATTATTTTCTTTCTACCTTCAGTGGACGTTGGTAGTTCACCTTCAGTGAACATTTGTGTGATTCTTTTCTTTCTACCTTCAGTGAATGTTGGTAGTTCACCTTTAGTGAATGTTTGTGTTATTCTTTTCTCCCTACCTTCAGTGGACGTTGGTAGTTCACCTTCACTGAATGTTGGTGTTAATTTTTTTCTCTCTACCTTCAGTGAATGTTGGTAGTTAACATTTAGTGAATGTTGGTGTATCTCTTTTCTTTCTACCTTCAGTGAACGGTGGTAGTTCTCCTTCAGTGAACATGTGTGTTATTATTTTCTTTCTACCTTCAGTGGACATTGGTAGTTCACCTTCAGTGAACATTGGTGTGATTCTTTTCTTTCTACCTTCAATGAACGTTGGTAGTTCACCTTCAGTGAATGTTTGTGTTACTCTTTTCTCTATACCTTCAGTGAACGTTGGTAGTTCACCTTTAGTGAATGTTGTTCTTATTCTATTTCTCAACCTTCTGTGAACTTTGGTAGTTCACCTTTAGTGAACTTTGGTGTTATTCTTTTATTTCTACCTTCGGTGAATGTTGTTAGTTCACCTTCAGTGAATGTTGGTGTTATCTTTTCTTTCTACCTTTAGTGAACGTTGGTAGTTTACCTTCAGTGAATGTTGGTGTTATTCTTTTCTTTCTACCTTCAGTGAACATTGGTAGTTCACCTTCAGGTAACGTTGGTAGTTCACCTTTACTGAATGTTGGTGTTATTATTTTCTCTCTACCTTAAGTGAATGTTGGTATTTCACCTTCAGTAAATGTTTGTGTTATCTTTTCTTTCTACCTTCAGTGAACGTTGATAGTTCACCTTCAGTGAATGTTTGTGTTATTCTTTTCTTTCTACCTTCAGTGAATATTGGTAGTTCACCTTCAGTGAACGTTGGTGTTATTATTTTCTCTCTACCTTAAGTGAATATTGGTATTTCAACTTCAATGAACGTTTGTGTTATTCTTTTCATTCTACCTTCAGTGAACGTTGGTGTTATTCTTTTCTTTCTACCTTCAGTGAACATTGGTAGTTCACCTTCAGTGAATGTTTTTTTTATTATTTTCTTTCTATCTTCAGTGAATGTTGGTAGTTCACCTTCAGTGAACGTTGGTGTTATCTTTTCTTTCTACCTTTAGTGAATGTTGGTAGTTCACCTTCATTGAATGTTGGTGTTATCCTTTTCTTACTACCTTCAGTGAACATTGGTAGTTCACCTTCGGTGAACGTTGGTGTTATTATTTTCTTTCTACCTTCAGTGGACGTTGGTAGTTCACCTTCAGTGAACATTTGTGTGATTCTTTTCATTCTACCTTCAGTGAACGTTGGTAGTTCACCTTCAGTGAATGCTTGTGTTATTCTTTTCTCTCTACCTTCAGTGAACATTGGTAGTTCATCTTCATTGAATGTTGGTGTTATTCTTTTCTTTCTACCTTCAGTGAACGTTGGTAGTTCACCTTCAGTGAATGTTGGTAGTTCACCTTCAGTGAATGTTGGTGTTATTATTTTCCCTCTACCTTAAGTGAATGTTGGTGTTATTATTTTCCCTCTACCTTCAGTAAATGTTTGGGTTATCTTTTCTTTCTACCTTCAGTGAACGTTGGTAGTTTCCCTTCAGTGAATGTTTATGTTATTCTTTTCTTTCTACCTTCAATGAACATTGGTAGTTCACCTTCTGTGAACGTTGGTGTTATTATTTTCTCTCTACTTTAAGTGAATGTTGGTATTTAACCTTCAGTGAACGTTTTTGTCATTCATTTCTTTCTACCTTCAGTGAATGTTGTTAGTTAACCTTCAGTGGACGTTGGTGTTATTCTTTTCTTTCTACCTTAAGTGAACGTTGGTGTTATTATTTTCTTTCTATCTTCAATGAACGTTGGTACTTCACCTTCAGTGAACATCGGTGTTATTGTTTTCTTTCTACCTTCAGTGAACGTTGCTAGTTCACCTTCAGTGAACGTTGGTATTATTATTTTCTTTCTATCTTCGGTGAACATTGGTAGTTTACCTTCAGTGAACGTTAGTGTTATTATTTTCTTTATACCTTTAGTGAATGTTGGTAGTTCACCTACAGTGAATGGTGGTGTTATTCTCTTCTCTCTACCTTCAGTGAATGTTGGTAGTTCACCTTCAGTGAATGTTGGTGTTATTATTTTCTTTCTATCTTCAGTGAACGTTGGTAGTTCACCTTCAGTGAATGTTGGTGTTATTATTTTCTTTCTACCTACAGTGAATGTTGGTGTTATTCTCTTCTCTCTACCAACAGCGAACGTTGGTAGTTCACCTTCAGTGAACGTTGGTATTATTCTCTCCTTTCTACCTTCAGTGAACGTTGGTAGTTCACCTTCAGTGAACGTTGGTGTTATTCTTTTTATTCTACCTTCAGTGAATGTTGGTAGTTCACCTTCAGTGAATGTTTGTGTTATTCTTTTCTTTCTACCTTCAATGAACGTTGGTAGTTCACCTTTAGTGAACGTTGGTGTTATTATTTTCTATCTACCTTAAGTGAATGTTGGTATTTCATCTTCAGTGAACATTTGTGTTATTCTTTTCTTTCTACCTTAGGTGAACGTTGGTAGTTCACCTTCAGTGAATGTTGGTGTTATCTTTTTTTCTACCTTGAGTGAACGTTGGTAGTTCACCTTCAGTGAACGTTGGTGTTATTCTTTTCATTCTACCTTCAGTGAACATTGGTAGTTCACCTTCAGTGAACGTTGGTGTTATTCATTTCTCTCTACCTTCAGTGAATGTTGGTACTTCACCTTCAGTGAATGTTACTTTAATTCTATTCTTTCTACCTTCGATGAACATTGGTAGTTCACCTTCAGCGAACGTTGGTTTTATTATTTTCTTTCTACCTTCAGTGAACATTGGTAGTTCACCTTCAGTGAACGTTGGTATTATTCTTTCCTTTCTACCTTTAGTGAACGTTGGTAGTTCACCTTCAGTGAACATTGGTGTTATTCTTTTTATTCTACCTTCAGTGAATGTTGGTAGTTCACCTTTAGTGAATGTTTGTGTTATATTTTATTTCTACCTTCAGTGAATGTTGGTGTTATTTTATTCTTTCTACCTTTAGTTAAGATTGGTAGTTCACCTTCACTGAACATTGGTGTTATTCTTTTCTCTCTACCTTCAGTGGACGTTGGTAGGTCACCTTCACTGAATGTTGGTGTTATTATTTTCTCTCTACCTTCAGTGAATGTTGGTAGTTAACATTTAGTGAATGTTGGTGTTACTCTTTTCTTTCTACCTTCAGTGAACGGTGGTAGTTCTCCTTCAGTGAACGTGTGTGTTATTATTTTCTTTCTACCTTCAGTGGATGTTGGTAGTTCACCTTCAATGAACATTGGTGTGATTCTTTTCTTTCAACCTTCAGTGAACGTTGGCAGTTCACCTTCATTAAATGTTTGTGTTATTCTTTTCTTCTACCTTCAGTGAATGTCGGTAGTTCACCTTTAGTGAATGTTGGTCTTATTCTATTTCTCTACCTTCGGTGAACTTTGGTAGTTCACCTTCAGTGAACTTTGGTGTTATTCTTTTCTTTCTACCTTCGGTGAATGTTGTTAGTTCACCTTCAGTGAATGTTGGTGTTATCTTTTCTTTCTACCTTAAGTGTACGTTGGTAGTTTACCTTCAATGAATGTTGGTGTTATTCTTTTCTTTCTACCTTCAGTGAACGTTGGTAGTTCACCTTCAGTGAACGTTGGTAGTTCACCTTTAGTGAATGTTGGTGTTATTATTTTCTCTCTACCTTAAGTGAATGTTGGTATTTCACCTTCAGTAAATGTTTCTTTTATCTTTTCTTTCTACCTTCAGTGAACGTTGCTAGTTCACCTTCAGTGAATGTTTGTGTTATACTTTTCTTTCTACCTTCAGTGAACGTTGAGGTTATTATTTTCTCTCTACCTTAAGTGAATGTTGGTATTTCACCTTCAGTGAACGTTTGTGTTTTTCTTTTCTTTCTACCTTCAGTGAACGTTGGTGTTATTCTTTTCTTTCTACCTTCAGTGAACGTTGGTAGTTCACCTTCAGTGAATGTTGCTGTTATTATTTTCTTTCTATCTTCAGTGAATGTATGTAGTTCACCATCAATGAACGTTGGTGTTATGTTTTCTTTCTACCGTTAGTGAAAGTTGGTAGTTCACCTTCATTGAATGTTGGTGTTATCATTTTCTTTCTACCTTCAGTGAACGTTGGTTGTTCACCTTCAGTGAATGTTGGTGTTATTATTTTCTTTCTACCTTCATTGGACGTTGGTAGTTCACCTTCAGTGAACATTTGTGTGATTCTTTTCTTTCTACCTTCAGTGAACGTTGGTAGTTCACCCTCAGTGAATGTTTGTGTTATTCTTTTCTCTCTACCTTCAGTGAACGTTGGTAGTTCACCTTTAGCGAATGTTGGTCTTATTCTTTTTTCTTTACCTTTGGTGAACTTTGGTTGTTCACCTTCAGTGAACTATGGTGTTATTCTTTTCTTTCTACCTTCAGTGAATGTTGGTGTTATTCTTTTCTTTCTACCTTCAGTGAACGTTGGTAGTTCACCTTCAGTGAACGTTGGTAGTTCACCTTTAGTAAATGTTGGTGTTATTATTTTCTCTCTACCTTAAGTGAATGTTGGTATTTCACCTTCAGTAAATGTCTGTGTTATCTTTTCTTTCTACCTTCAGTGAACGTTGATAGTTCACCTTCGGTGAATCTTTGTGTTATTCTTTGCTTTCTACCTTCAGTGAATATTGGTAGTTCACCTTCAGTGAATGTTGGTGTTATTATTTTCTCTCTACCTTAAGTGAATGTTGGTATTAGACCTTCAGTGAACGTTTGTGTTATTCTTTTCTTTCTACCTTCAGTGAAATTTGGTGTTATTCTTTTCTTTCTATCTTCAGTGAACGTTGGTAGTTCACCTTCAGTGAATGTTGGTGTTATTCATTTCTTTCTACCTTCAGAGAACGTTGGTAGTTCACCTTCAGTGAACGTTAGTAGTTCACCTTTAGTGAATGTTGGTGTTATTATTTTCTCTCTACCTTAAGTGGATGTTGGTATTTCACCTTCAGTAAATGTTTGTGTTATCTTTTCTTTCTACCTTCAGTGAACGTTGATAGTTCACCTTCAGTGAATGTTTGTGTTATTCTTTTCTTTCTACCTTAAGTGAATGTTGGTATTTCACCTTCAGCGAACGTTTGTGTTACTCTTTTCTTTCTACCTTTAGTGAACGTTGGTGTTATTCTTTTCATTCTACCTTCAGTGGACATTGGTAGTTCATCTTCAGTGAACATTTGTGTGATTCTTTTCTTTCTACCTTCAGTGAATGTTGGTAGTTCACCTTCAGTGAATGTTTGTGTTATTCTTTTCTCTCTACCTTCAGTGAACGTTGGTAGTTCACCTTTAGTGAATGTTGGTCTTATTCTTTTTTCTCTACCTTCGGTGAACTTTGGTTGTTCACCTTCAGTGAACTTTGGTGTTATTCTTTTCTTTCTACCTTCAGTGAATGTTGGTAGTTCGCCTTCAGTGAATGTTGGTGTTATCTTTTCTTTCTACCTTTAGTGAACGTTCGTAGTTCACCTTCAGTGAATGTTGGTGTTATTCTTTTCTTTCTACCTTCAGTGAACGTTGGTAGTTCACCAGCAGTGAACTTTGGTAGTTCACCTTCAGTGAATATTGGTGTTATTATTTTCCCTCTACCTTAAGTGAATGTTGGTATTTCACCTTCAGTAAATGTTTGTGTTATCTTTTCTTTTTACCTACAGTGAACATTGGTATTTCACCTTCAGTGAATGTTTATGTTATTCTTTTCTTTCTACCTTCAGTGAACATTGGTAGTTCACCTTCAGTGAACGTTGGTGTTATCATTTTCTTTATACTTTAAGTGAATGTTGGTATTTCACCTTCAGGGAACGTTTGTGTTATTCTTTTCTTTCTACCTTCAGTGAACGTTGTTAGTTAAACTTCAGTGGACGTTGGTGTTATTCTTTTCTTTCTACCTTCAGTGAATGTGGGTGTTATTATTTTCTTTCTATCTTCAATGAACGTTGGTAGATCACCTTCAGTGAACGTCGGTGTTATTGTTTTCTTTCTACCTTCAGTGAACGTTGGAAGTTCACCTTCAGTGAACGTTGGTGTTATTATTTTCTTTCTATCTTCAGTGAACGTTGGTAGTTTACCTTCAGTGAATGTTGGTGTTATTATTTTCTTTATACCTTCAGTGAACGTTGGTAGTTCACTTTTAGTGAATGTTGGTGTTATTCTCTTCTCTGTACCTTCAGTGAACGTTGGTTGTTCACCTTCAGTGAACGTTGGTGTTATTATTTTCTTTCTATCTTCAGTGAACATTGGTAGTTCACCTTCAGTGAATTTTGGTGTTATTATTTTCTTTCTACCTACAGTGAATGTTGGATTTATTCTCTTCTCTCTACCTTCAGCGAACATTGGTAGTTGACCTTCAGTGAACGTTGGTATTATTCTTTCCTTTCTAACTTCAGTGAAGGTTGGTAGTTCACCTTCAGTGAACGTTGGTGTTATTCTTTTTATTCTACCTTCAGTGAATGTTGGTAGATCTCCTTCAGTGAATGTTGGTAGTTCACCTTCAGTGAATATTTGTGTTATTCTTTTCTTTCTAGCTTCAGTTAACGTTGGTAGTTCACCTTCAGTGAATGTTGGTGTAATTATTTTCTATCTACCTTAAGTGAATGTTGGTATTTCATCTTCAATGAACATTTGTGTTATTCTTTTCTTTCTACCTTAGGTGAACGTTGGTAGTTCACCTTCAGTGAATGTTGGTGTTATCTTTTTTTCTACCTTGAGTGAACGTCGGTAGTTCACCTTCAGTGAACGTTGGTGTTATTCTTTTCTTTCTACCTTCAATGAACATTTGTAGTTCACCTTCAGTGAACGTTGCTGTTATTCATTTCTCTCTACCTTCAGTGAATGTTACTTTTATTCTATTCTTTCTACCTACGATGAACATTGGTAGTTCACCTTCAGTGAACGTTGGTTTTATTATTTTGTTTCTACCTTCAGTGAACGTTTGTAGTTCACCTTCAGTGAAAGTTGGTTTTATTCTTTTCTCTCTAACTTCAGTGAACGTTGGTAGTTCACTTTCAGTGAACGTTGGTATTATTATTTCCTTTCTACCTTCAGTGGATGTTGGTAGTTCACCTTTAGTGAACGTTGGTGTTATTCTTTTTATTCTACCTTCAGTGAATGTGGGTAGTTCACCTTTAGTGAATGTTGGTGTTATATTTTATTTCTACCTTCAGTGAATGTTGGTGTTATTCTTTTCTTTCTACCTTCAGTGAAGATTGGTAGTTCACCTTCAGTGAACGTTGGTGTTATTCTTTTCTCTCTACCTTCAGTGGAAGTTGGTAGTTCACCTTCACTGAATGTTGGTGTTATTTTTTCTCTCTACCTTCAGTGAATGTTGGTAGTTAAAATTTAGTGAATGTTGCTGTTACTCTTTTCTTTCTAGCTTCAGTGAACGGTTTTTGTTATTATTTTCTTTCTACCTTCAGTGGACATTGGTAGTTCACCTTCAATGAACATTGGTGTGATTCTTTTCTTTCTACCTTCACTGAACGTTGGTAGTTCACCTTCAGTGAATGTTTGTGTTAATCTTTTCTCTCTACCTTCAGTGAACGTTGGTAGTTCACCTTTTGTGAATGTTGGTCTTATTCTATTTCTCTACCTTCGGTGAACTTTGGTAGTTCACCTTTAGTGAACTTTGGTGTTATTCTTTTCTTTCTACCTTCGGTGAATGTTGTTAGTTCACCTTCAGTGAACGTTGGTGTTATCTTTTCTTTCTACCTTTAGTGAACGTTGGTAGTTTAACTTCAGTGCATGTTGGTGTTATTCTTCTCTTTCTACCTTCAGTGATTCTTGGTAGTTCACCTTCAGTGAACGTTGTTAGTTCACCTTTAGTGAATGTTGGTGTTATTATTTTCTCTCTACCTTAAGTGAATGTTGGTATTTCACCTTCAGTAAATGTTTGTGTTATCTTTTCTTTCCACCTTCAGTGAACGTTGATAGTTCACCTTCAGTGAATGTTTGTGTTATTCTTTTCTTTCTACCTTCAGTGAATATTGGTAGTTCACCTTTAGTGAACGTTGGTGTTATTATTTTCTCTCTACCTTAAGTGAATATTGGTATTTCACCTTCAGTGAATGTTTGTGTTATTCTTTTCTTTCTACCTTTAGTGAATGTTGGTGTTATTCTCTTCTCTCTACCTTCAGTGAACGTTGTTGTTATTATTTTCTTTCTATCTTCAGTGAATGTTGGTGTTATCTTTTCTTTCAACCTTTAGAGAACGTTGGTAGTTCACCTTCATTGAATGTTGGTGTTATCCTTTTCTTTCTACCTTCAGTGAACGTTGGTGTTATTATTTTCTTTCTACCTTCAGTGGACGTTGGTAGTTCACCTTCAGTGAACATTTGTGTGATTCTTTTACCTTTAGTGAATGTTGGTAGTTCACCTTTAGTGAATGTTTGTGATATTCTTTTCTCCCTACCTTCAGTGGACGTTGGTAGTTCACCTTCACTGAATGTTGGTGTTAATTTTTTTCTCTCTACCTTCAGTGAATGTTGGTAGTTAACATTTAGTGAACGTCGGTGTTACTCTTTTCTTTCTACCTTCAGTAAACGGTGGTAGGTCCCCTTCAGTGAACGTGTGTTTTATTATTTTCTTTCTACCTTCAGTGGACATTGGTAGTTCACCTTCAGTGAACATTGGTGTGATTCTTTTCTTTCTACCTTCAATGAACTTTAGTAGTTCACCTTCAGTGAATGTTTGTGTTACTCTTTTCTCTATACCTTCAGTGAACGTTGGTAGTTCACCTTTAGTGAATGTTGGTCTTATTCTTTTTCTCTACCTTCGGTGAACTTTGGTAGTTCACCTTCAGTGAACTTTGGTGTTATTCTTTTCTTTCTACCTTCGGTGAATGTTGTTAGTTCACCTTCAGTGAACGTTGGTGTTATCTTTTCTTTCTACCTTTAGTGAACGTTGGTAGTTTACCTTCATTGAATGTTGGTGTTATTCTTTTCTTTCTATCTTTAGTGAACATTGGTAGTTCACCTTCAGGTAACGTTGGTAGTTCACCTTTAGTGAACGTTGGTGTTATTATTTTCTCTCTACCTTAAGTGAATGTTGGTATTTCACCTTCAGTAAATGTTTGTGTTATCTTTTCTTTCTACCTTCAGTGAACATTGATAGTTCACCTTCATTGAATGTTTGTGTTATTCTTTTCTTTCTACATTCAGTGAATATTGGTAGTTCACCTTCAGTAAACGATGGTGTTATTATTTTCTCTCTACCTTAAGTGAATATTGGTATTTCACCTTGAATGAACGTTTGTGTTATAATTTTCATTCTACCTTCAGTGAACGTTGGTGTTATTCTTTTCTTTCTACCTTCAGTGAACGTTGGTAGTTCAACTTCAGTGAATGTTGTTGTTATTATTTTCTTTCTATCTTCAGTGAATGTTGGTAGTTCACCTTCAGTGAACGTTGGTGTTATCTTTTCTTTCTACCATTAGTGAATGTTGGTAGTTCACCTTCATTGAATGTTGGTGTTATCCTTTTCTTTCTACCTTCAGTGAACGTTGGTAGTTCACCTTCGGTGAACGTTGGTGTTATTATTTTCTTTCTACCTTCAGTGGACGTTGGTAGTTCACCTTCATTGAACATTTGTGTGATTCTTTTCTTTCTACCTTCAGTGAACGTTGGTAGTTCACCTTCAGTGAATGCTTGAGTTATTCTTTTCTCTCTACCTTCAGTTAACATTGGTAGTTCACCTTCAGTGAATGTTGGTGTTATTCTTTTCTTTCTACCTTCAGTGAACATTGGTAGTTCACCTTCAGTGAAAGTTGGTAGTTCACCTTCAGTGAATGTTGGTGTTATTATTTTCCCTCTACCTTAAGTGAATTTTGGTATTTCACCTTCAGTAAATGTTTGTGTTATGTTTTCTTTCTACCTTCAGTGAACGTTGGTAGTTCACCTTCAGCGAATGTTTATGTTTTTCTTTTCTTTCTACCTTCAATGAACATTGGTAGTTCACCTTCAGTGAATGTTGGTGTTATTATTTTCTCTCTACATTAAGTGAATGTTGGTATTTAACCTTCAGTGAACGTTTGTGTCATTCATTTCTTTCTACCTTCAGTGAATGTTGTTAGATAACCTTCAGTGGACGTTGGTGTTATTCTTTTCTTTCTACCTTCAGTGAACGTCGGTGTTATTATTTTCTTTCTATCTTCAATGAACGTTGGTACTTCACCTTCAGTGAACATCGGTGTTATTGTTTTCTTTCTACCTTCAGTGAACATTGGTAGTTCACCTTCAGTGAACGTTGGTATTATTTTTTTCTTTCTATCTTCAGTGAACATTGGTAGTTTACCTTTAGTGAACGTTGGTGTTATTATTTTCTTTATACCTTCAGTGAATGTTGGTAGTTCACCTTCAGTGAATGTAGGTGTTATTCTCTTCTCTCTACCTTAAGTGAACGTTGGTAGTTCACCTTCAGTGAATGTTGGTGTTATTATTTTCTTTCTATCTTCAGTGAACGTTGGTAGTTCACCTTCAGTGAATGTTGGTGTTATTATTTTCTTTCTACCTACAGTGAATGTTGGTGTTATTCTCTTCTCTCTACCAACAGCGAACGTTGGTATTATTCTCTCCTTTCTACCTTCAGTGAACGTTGGTAGTTCACCTTCAGTGAAAGTTGGCGATATTCTTTTTATTCTACCTTCAGTGAATGTTGGTAGTTCCCCTTCAGTGAATGTTTGTGTTATTCTTTTCTTTCTACCTTTAATGAACGTTGGTAGTTCACCTTTTGTGAACGTTGGTGTTATTATTTTCTATCTACCTTAAGTGAATGTTGGTATTTCATCTTCAGTGAACATTTGTGTTATTCTTTTCTTTCTACCTTAGGTGAAAGTTGGTAGTTCACCTTCAGTGAATGTTGGGGTTATCTTTTTTTCTACCTTGAGTGAACGTTGGTAGTTCACCTTCAGTGAACGCTGGTGTTATTCTTTTCATTCTACCTTCAGTGAATGTTACTTTAATTCTATTCTTTCTACCTTCGATGAACATTGGTAGTTCACCTTCAGCGAACGTTGGTTTTATTATTTTCTTTCTACCTTCAGTGAACATTGGTAGTTCACCTTCAGTGAACGTTGGTATTATTATTTCCTTTCTACCTTTAGTGAACATTGGTAGTTCACCTTCAGTGGACGTAGGTAGGTCACCTTCACTGAATGTTGGTGTTATTATTTTCTCTCTACCTTCAGTGAATGTTGGTAGTTAACATTTAGTGAATGTTGGTTTTACTCTTTTCTTTCTACCTTCAGTGAACGGTGGTAGTTCTCCTTCAGTGAACGTGTGTGTTATTATTTTATTTCTACCTTCAGTGGATGTTGGTAGTTCACCTTCAGTGAACATTGGTGTGATTCTTTTCTTTCTACCTTCAGTGAACGTTGGCAGTTCACCTTCAGTAAATGTTTGTGTTATTCTTTTCTTTCTACCTTCAGTGAATGTTGGTAGTTCACCTTTAGTGAATGTTGGTCTTATTCTATTTCTCTACCTTCGGTGAACTTTGGTAGTTCACCTTCATTGAACTTTGGTGTTATTCTTTTCTTTCTACCTTCAGTGAATGTTGTTAGTTCACCTTCGTGAATGTTCGTGTTATCTGTTCTTTCTACCTTTAGTGAACGTTGGAAGTTCACCTTCAGTGAATGTTGGTGTTATTCTTTTCTTTCTACCTTCAGTGAACGTTGGTAGTTCACCTTCAGTGAACGTTGGTAGTTCACCTTTAGTGAATGTTGGTGTTATTATTTTCTCTCTACCTTAAGTGAATGTTGGTATTTCACCATCGATAAATGTTTCTGTTATCTTTTCTTTCTACCTTCAGTGAACGTTGCTAGTTCACCTTCAGTGAATGTTTTTGTTATACTTTTCTTTCTACCTTCAGTGAATATTGGTAGTTCACCTTCAGTGAACGTTGGTGTTATTATTTTCTCTCTACCTTAAGTGAATGTTGGTATTTCACCTTCAGTGAACGTTTGTGTTATTCTTTTCATTCTACTTTCAGTGAACGTTGGTGTTATTCTTTTCTTTCTACCTTCAGTGAACGTTGGTAGTTCACCTTCAGTGAATGTTGCTGTTATTATTTTCTTTCTATCTTCAGTGAATGTTGGTAGTTCGCCATCAATGAACGTTGGTGTTATGTTTTCTTTCTACCTTTAGTGAACGTTGGTAGTTCACCTTCATTGAATGTTGGAGTTATCCTTTTCTTTCTACCTTTAGTAAACGTTGGTTGTTCACCTTCAGTGAATGTTGGTGTTATTATTTTCTTTCTACCTTCATTGGACGTTGGTAGTTCACCTTCAGTGAACATTTGTGTGATTCTTTTCTTTCTACCTTCAGTGAACGTTGGTAGTTCACCATCAGTGAATTATTGTGTTATTCTTTTCTCTCTACCTTCAGTGAACGTTGGTAGTTCACCTTTAGCGAATGTTGGTCTTATTCTTTTTTCTCTACCTTCGGTGAACTTTGGTTGTTCACCTTCAGTGAACTATGGTGTATTGTTTTCTTTCTACCTTCAGTGAATGTTGGTAGTTCACCTTCAGTGAACGTTGGTGTTATCTTTTCTTTCTACCTTTAGTGAACGTTGGTAGTTCACCTTTAGTGAATGTTGGTGTTATTCTTTTCTTTCTACCTTCAGTGATCTATGGTAGTTAACCTTCAGTGAACATTGGAAGTTCACCTGCAGTGAATGTTGGTGTTATTATTTTCTTTCTACCTTAAGTGAATGTTGGTATTTCACCTTCAGTAAATGTTTGTGTTATCTTTTCTTTCTACCTTCAGTGAACGTTGGTAGTTCACCTTCAGTGAATGTTTATGTTATTCTTTTCTTTATACCTTCAGTGAACATTGGTAGTTCACTTTCAGTGAATGTTGGTGTTATTATTTTCTCTCTACTTTAAGTGAATGTTGGTATTTCACCTTCAGTGAATGTTTGTGTTATTCTTTTCTTTCTACCTTTAGTGAACGTTGTTAGTTAACCTTCAGTGGACGTTGGTGTTATTCTTTTCTTTCTACCTTCAGTGAACGTTGGTGTTATTATTTTCTTTCTATCTTCAATGAACGTTGGTAGTTCACCTTCAGTGAACGTCAGTGTTATTATTTTCTTTCTACCTTTAGTGAACATTGGTAGTTCACATTCAGTGAGGGTTGGTGTTATTATTTTCTTTCTATCTTCAGTGAATGTTGGTAGTTTACTTTCAGTGAACGTTGGTTTTATTATTTTCTTTATACCTTGAGCGAACGTTGGTAGTTCACCTTCAGTGATAGTTGATGTTATTCTCTTCTCTCTACCTTCAGTGAACGTTGGTAGTTCACCTTCCGTGAACGTTGGTGTTATTATTTTCTTTATACCTTCAGTGAATGTGGGTAGTTCACCTTCAGTGACTGTTGGTGTTATTCTTTTCTTTCTACCTTCAGTGAACATTGGTAGTTCACCTTCAATGAACGTCAGTGTTATTCTTTTCTATCTACCTTTATTACACGTTGGTAGTTTACCTTCAATGAACGTTGGTATTATTCTTTCCTTTCTACCTTTATTGAACGTTGGTAGTTCACCTTCAGTGAACATTGGTGTTATTCTTTTTATTCTACCTTCAATGAATGTTGGTAGTTCACCTTTAGTGACTGTTGGTGTTATATTTTCTTTCTAACTTCAGTGAATGTAGGTGTTATTCTTTTCTTTCTACCTACAGTGAAGATTGGTAGTTCACCTTCAATGAAAGTTGGTGTTATTGTTTTCTCTATACCTTAAGTTAATGTTGGTATTTCATATTCAGTGAATGTTTGTGTTATTATTTTCTCTCTACCTTCAGTGAATTTTGGTAGTTAACATTTAGTGAACGTTGGTGTTAGTCTTTTCTTTCTACCTTCTGTGAACGTTGGTAGTTCTCCTTCAATGAACATTGGTGTTATTATTTTCTTTCTACCTTTAGTGGACGTTGGTAGTTAACCTTCAGTGAATGTTTGTGTTATTCTTTTCTCTTTACCTTCAGTGAATGTTGGTCTTATTCTTTGTTCTCTACCTTCGGTGAACTTTGGTAGTTCACCTTCAGTGAACTTTGGTGTTATTCTTTTCTTTCTACCTTCAGTGAATGTTGTTAGTTCACCTTCATGAATGTTCGTGTTATCTGTTCTTTCTACCTTTAGTGAACGTTGGTAGTTCACCTTCAGTGAATGTTGGTGTTATTCTTTTCTTTATACCTTCAGTGAACATTGGTAGTTCACCTTCAGTGAACGTTGGTAGTTCACCTTTAGTGAACGTTGGAGTTATTATTTTCTCTCTTCCTTAAGTGAGTGTTGGTATTTGACCTTCAGTAAATGTTTGTGTTATCTTTTCTTTCTACCTTCAATGAACGTTGGTAGTTCACTTTCAGTGAATGTTTGTGTGATTCTTTTCTCTCTACCTTCAGTGAATATTGGTACTTCACCTTCAGTGAACGTTGGTGTTTTTTATTTTCTCTCTACCTTAAGGAAATGTTGGTATTTCACTTTCAGTGAAAGTTTGTGTTATTCTTTTATTTCTACCTTCAGTGAACGTTGTTAGTTACCCTTCAGTGAACGTTGGTGTTTTTCTTTTCTTTCTATCTTCAGTGAATGTTGGAAGTTCACCTTCAGGGAACGTTGGTGTTATTATTTTCTTTCTATCTTCAGTGAACGTTTGTAGTTCACCTTCATTGAACATTGGTGTTAATATTTTCTTTCTACCTTTAATGAACGTTGGTAGTTCACCTTCAGTGAATGTTGGTGTTATTCTCTTCTCTCTACCTTCAGTGAATGTTGGTAGTTCATTTTCAGTAAACATTGGTGTTATTATTTTCTCTCTACCTTAAGTGAATGTTGGTATTTCACCTTCAGTGAATATTTGTGTTATCTTTTCTTTCTACCTTCAGTGAAAGTTGGTAGTTCACCTTCAGTGAACGTTGGTGTTATTCTTTTCGTTCTAACTTCAGTGAATGTTGGTAGTCCACCTTCAGTGAACGTTGGTGTTATCTTTTCTTTCTACTTTTAGTATTCATTGGTAGTTCACCTTCAATGAATGTTGTTGTTATCCTTATCTTTCTACCTTCAGTGAACGTTGGTAGTTCACCTTCAATGAACGTTGGTGTTATTATTTTCTCTCTACCTTAAGTGAATGTTGGTATTCTACCCACAGTGAACGTTTGTGTTATCTTTTCTTTCTACCTTGAGTGAACGTTTGCAGGTCACCTTCAGTGAATGTTTGTGTTATTCTTTTCTTTCTACCTTCAGTGAACGTTGGTGTTATTGTTTTCTCTCTACCTTAAGTTAATGTTGGTATTTCATCTTCAATGAACTTTTGTGTTATTATTTTATTTCTACCTTTAGTGAATGTTGGTAGTTCACCTTCAGTGAACGTTGGTGTTATTATTTTCTCTCTACCATAAATGAATGTTGGTATTTCACCTTCAGTGAACGTTTGTGTTATCTTTTCTTTCTACCTTCTGTGAATGTTGGTGTTATTATTTTCTTTCTACCTTAAGTGAATGTTGGTACTTCATCTTCAGTAAATATTTGTGTTATCTTTTCTTTCTACCTTCATTGATTGTTGGTAGTTCACCTTCAGTGAATGTTTGTGTTATTCTTTTCTTTCTACCTTCAGTAAATATTGGTAGTTCACCTTCAGTGAAAGTTGATGTTATTATTTTCTCTCTACCTTAGGTGAATGTTGGTATTTCACCTTCAGTGAATGTTTGTTTTATTCTTTTCTTTCTACCTTCAGTGAACGTTGTTAGTTAACCTTCAGTGAATGTTGGTGTTATTCTTATCTTTCTATCTTCAGTGAACGTTGGTAGTTCACCTTCAGTGAATGTTGGTATTATTATTTTCTTTCTATCTTCAATGAATGTTGGTAGTTCACCTTCGTGAACGTTCGTGTTATCTGTTCTTTCTACCTTTAGTGAACGTTGGTAGTTCACCTTCAGTGAATGTTGGTGTTATTCTTTTCTTTCTACCTTCAGTGAACGTTGGTAGTTCACCTTCAGTGAATGTTGGTAGTTCACCTTTAATGAATGTTGGAGTTATTATTTTCTCTCTACCTTAAGTGAATGTTGGTATTTCACCTTCAGTAAATGTTTGTGTTATCTTTTCTTTCTACCTTCAATGAACGTTGGTAGTTCATCTTCAGTGAATGTTTGTGTGATTCTTTTCTCTCTACCTTAAGTGAATATTGGTACTTCAACTTCAGTGAACATTGGTGTTATTATTTTCTCTCTACCTTAAGGAAATGTTGGTATTTCACCTTCAGTGAAAGTTGGTGTAATTCTTTTCTTTCTACCTTCAGTGAACGTTGGTAGTTCAACTTCAGTGAACGTTGGTAGTTCACCTTTTGTGAATGTTGGAGTTATTATTTCTCTCTACCTTAAGTGAATGTTGGTATTTCACCTTCAGGGAAAGTTTGTGTTATTCTTTTCTTTCTACCTTCAGTGAACATTGTTAGTTAACCTTCAGTGAACGTTGGTTTTTTCTTTTCTTTCTATCTTCGGTGAACGTTGGAAGTTCACCTTCAGTGAACGTTGGTGTTATTATGTTCTTTCTATCTTCAGTGAACGTTTGTAGTTCACCTTCAGTGAACATTGGTGTTAATAATTTCTTTCTACCTTTAATGAACGTGGGTAGTTCACCTTCAGTGAACGTTGGTGTTATTCTCTTCTCTCTACCTTAAGTGAATGTTGGTAGTTCATTTTCAGTAAACGTTGGTGTTATTATTTTCTCTCTACCATAAGTGAATGTTGGTATTTCACCTTCAGTGAATATTTGTGTTATCTTTTCTTTCTACCTTCAGTGAATATTTGTGTTATCTTTTCTTTCTAGCTTCAGTGAACGTTGGTAGTTCACCTTCAATGAACGTTGGTGTTATTCTTTTCTTTCTAACTTCAGTGAATGTTAGTAGTTCACCTTCAGTGAACGTTGGTGTTATCTTTTCTTTCTACTTTTAGCGAACATTGGCAGTTCACCTTCAGTGAATGTTGGTGTTATCCTTTTCTTTCTACCTTCAGTGAACATTGGTAGTTCACCTTCAGTGAATGTTGGTCTTATTATTTTCTCTCTACCTTCAGTGAATATTTGGGTTATCTTTTCTTTCTACCTTGAGTGAATGTTTGTAGGTCACCTTCAGTGATTGTTTGTGTTATTCTTTTCTTTCCACCTTCAGTGAACGTTGGTGTTATTGTTTTCTCTCTACCTTAAGTTCATGTTGGTATTTCATCTTCAATGAACTTTTGTGTTATTCTTTTCTTTCTACCTTTAGTGAACGTTGGTAGTTCACCTTAAGTGAACGTTGGTGTTATTATTTTCTCTCTACCATAAATGAATGTTGGTATTTCACCTTCAGTGAACGTTTGTGTTATCTTTTCTTTCTACCTTCAGTGAATGTTAATGTTATTATTTTCTTTCTACCTTAAGTGAATGTTGGTACTTCACCTTCAGTAAATGTTTGTGTTATCTTTTCTTTCTACCTTCATTGATTTTTAGTAGTTCACCTTCAGTGAATGTTTGTGTTATTCTTTTCTTTCTACCTTCAGTGAATATTGGTAGTTCACCTTCAGTGAACGTTGGTGTTATTATTTTCTCTCTACCTTAAGTGAATGTTGGTATTTCACCTTCGGTGAATGTTTGTTTTATTCTTTTCTTTCTACCTTCAGTCAACGTTGTTAGTTAACCTTCAGTGAACATTGGTTTTATTCTTTTCTTTCTACCTTCAGTGAACGTTGGTATTATTATTTTCTTTCTATCTTCAGTGAATGTTGGTAGTTCACCTTCGTGAACGTTCGTGTTATCTGTTCTTTCTACCTTTAGTGAACATTGGTAGTTCACCTTCAGTGAATGTTGGTGTTATTCTTTTCTTTCTACCTTCAGTGAACGTTGGTAGTTCACCTTCAGTGAACATTGGTAGTTCACCTTTAGTGAACATTGGAGTTATTATTTTCTCTCTACCTTAAGTTAATGTTGGTATTTCACCTTCAGTAAATGTTTGTGTTATCTTTTCTTTCTACCTATAATGAACGTTGGTAGTTCACCTTCAGTGAATGTTTGTGTGATTCTTTTCTCTATACCTTCAGTGAATATTGGTACTTCACCTTTAGTGAACGTTGGTGTTATTATTTTCTCTCTACCTTAAGGAAATGTTGGTATTTCACCTTCAGTGAAAGTTTGTGTTATTCTTTTCTTTCTAACTTCAGTGAACGTTGTTAGTTAACCTCCAGTGAACGTTGGTTTTTTTCTTTTCTTTCTATCTTCAGTGAACGTTGGTGTTATTATTTTTTTCTATCTTCAGTGAACGTTTGTAGTTCACCTTCAGTGAACATTGGTGTTAATATTTTCTTTCTATTCTACCTTTAATGAATGTGGGTAGTTCACCTTCAGTGAACGTTGGTGTTATTCTCTTCTCTCTACCTTCAGTGAATGTTGGTAGTTCATTTTTAGTAAACGTTGGTGTTATTATTTTCTCTCTACCTTAAGGGAATGTTGGTATTTCACCTTCAGTGAATATTTGTGTTATCTTTTCTTTCTACCTTCAGTGAACGTTGGTAGTTCACCTTCAGTGAACGTTGGTGTTATTCTTTTCTTTCTAACTTCAGTGAATGTTGGTTGTTCACCTTCAGTGAACGTTGGTGTTATCTTTTATTGCTACTTTTAGTGAACATTGTTAGTTCACTTTCAGTGAATGTTGGTGTTATCCTTTTCTTTCTACCTTCAGTGAACGTTGGTAGTTCACCTTCAGTGAACGTTGGTGTTATTATTTTCTCTCTACCTTAAGTGAATGTTGGTATTCTACCCACAGTGAACGTTTGTGTTATCTTTTCTTTCTACCTTCAGTGAACGTTTGTAGGTCACCTTCATTGAATGTTTGTGTTATTCTTTTCTTTCTACCTTCAGTTAACGTTGGTGTTATTGTTTTCTCTCTACCTTAAGTTAATGTTGGTATTTCATCTTCAATGAACTTTTGTGTTATTCTTTTCTTTCTACCTTTGGTGAATGTTGGTAATTCACCTTCAGTGAACGTTGGTGTTATTATTTTCTCTCTACAATAAATGAATGTTGGTATTTCACCTTCAATGAACGTTTGTGTTATCTTTTCTTTCTACCTTCAGTGAACGTTGGTGTTATTCTTCTCTTTCTACCTTCAGTGAATTTTGGTAGTTCACCTTCAGTGAATGTTGGTGTTATCTTTTCTTTCTACCTTTAGTAAATATTGGTAGTTCACCTTCAGTGAATGTTGGTGTTAATCTTTTTTTTCTACCTTCAGTGAACATTGGTAGTTCACCTTCAGTAAACGTTGGTGTTATTATTTTCTCTCTACCTTAAGTGAATGTTGGTATTTCACCTTTAGTGAATGTTTGTTTTATTCTTTTCTTTCTACCTTCAGTGAACGTTGCTAGTTAACCTTCAGTGAACGTTGGTGTTACTCTTTTCTTTCTACCTTCAGTGAACGTTGGTGTTATTGTTTTCTCTCTACCTTAAGTTAATGTTGGTATTTCATATTTAGTGAACGTTTGTGTTATTCTTTTCATTCTACCTTTAGTGAACGTTGGTAGTTCACCTTAAGTGTACGTTGGTGTTATTCTTTTCATTCTACCTTCAGTAAAGATAAGTAGTTCACCTTCAGTGAACATTGGTGTTATCTTTTCTCTCTACCTTCAGTGGACGTTGGTAGTTTACCTTCAGTGAATGTTGGTGTTATTAATTTCTCTCTACCTTCAGTGAATCTTGGTAGTTAAAATTTAGTGAACGTTGGTGTTACTCTTTTCTTTCTACCTTCAATGAACGTTGGTAGTTCTCCTCCAGTGAACGTTGGTAGTTCACCTTCAGTGAATGTTTTTGTTATTATTTTCTCTCTACCTTCATTGAACATTGGTAGTTCACCTTTAGTGAATGTTGGTCATATTCTCTTTTCTCTACCTTCGGTGAACTTTGGTAGTTCACCTTCAGTATACGTTGGTGTTATTCTCCTCTTTCTACTTTCAGTGAATGTTAGTAGTTCACCTTCAGTGAACGTTGGTGTTATCTTTTCTTTCTACCTTTAGTGAAAGTTGGTAGTTCACATTCAGTGAATGTTGGTGTTATTCTTATTTTTCTACCTTCAGTGAACGTTGATAGTTCACCTTCAATGAACGTTGGTGTTATTATTTTCTCTCTACCTTATGTGAATGTTGGTATTTCAACTTCTGTAAATGTTTGTGTTATCTTTTCTTTCTACCTTCAGTGAACGTTGGTAGTTCACCTTCAGTGAATGTTGGTGTTATTATTTTCTCTCTACTTTAAGTGAATGTTGGTATATTACCTTCAGTGATCGTTTGTGTTATTCTTTTCTTTCTAACTTCAGTGAACGTTGGTAGTTCACCTTTAGTGAACGTTGGTGTTATTCTTTTCTTTCTACCTTCAGTGAACATTGGTAGTTTACCTTCAGTGAATGTTAGTGTTATTATTTTCTCTCTACCTTCAGTGAATGTTGGTAGTTCACCTTCAGTGAATGTTAGTTTTATTCTATTCTTTCTACCTTCGATGAACATTGGTAGTTCACCTTCAGTGAACGTTGGTCTTATTATTTTCTTTCTACCTTCAGTGAACGTTTGTAGTTCACCTTTAGTGAGCGTTGGTGTTATTCTTTTCTTTCTACCTTCAGTGAAAGTTGGTAGTTCACCTTCAGTGAATGTTGGAATTGTTCTTTCCTTTCTACCTTTAGTGAACGTTGGTAGTTCACCTTCAGTGAACGTTGGTGTTATTCTTTTTATTCTACCTTCAGTGAATGTTGGAAGTTCACCTTTAGTGAATGTTGGTGTTATATTTTCTTTCTAACTTCAGTTAATGTTGGTATTATTCTTTTCTTTTTACCTGCAGTGAAGATTGGTAGTTCACCTTCAGTGAACATTGGTGTTATTCTTTTCTCTCTACCTTTAGTGGAAGTTGGTAGTTCACCTTCAGTGAATGTTGGTGTTATTATTTTCTTTCTACCATCAGTGAATTTTGGTAGTTAACATTTAGTGAACGTTGGTGTTACTCTTTTCTCTATACCTTCAGTGAATGTTGGTAGTTCTCCTTCATTGATCGTTGGTGTTATTATTTTCTTTCTACCTTCAGTGGATGTTGGTAGTTCACCTTCAGTGAACATTGGTGTGATTCTTTTCTTTCTACCTTCAGTGAACGTTGGTAGTTCACCTTCAGTGAATGTTTGTGTTATTCTTTTCTCTCTACCTTCAGTGAACGTTGGTAGTTCACCTTTAGTGAATGTTGGTCTTATTCTTTTTTCTCTACCTTTGGTGAACTTTGGTAGTTCACCTTCAGTGAACTTTACTGTTATTTTTTTTCTTTCTACCTTCAGTGAATGTTTTTAGTTCACCTTCAGTGAATGTTGGTATTATCTTTTCTTTCTACCTTTAGTGAATGTTGGTAGTTCACCATCAGTGAATGTTGGTGTTATTCTTTTCTTTCTACCTTCAGTGAACGTTGGTAGTTCACCTTCAGTGAACGTTGGTAGTTCACCTTTAGTGAACTTTGGTGTTATTATTTTCTCTCTACCTTATCTGAATGTTGGTATTTCACCTTCAATAAATGTTTGTGTTAACTTCTCTTTCTACCTTCAGTGAACGTTGGTAGTTCACCTTCAGTGAATGTTTGTGTTATTCTTTTCTCTCTACCTTCAGTGAATATTGGTAGTTCACCTTCAGTTAATGTTTGTGTTATTATTTTCTCTCTACCTTAAGGAAATTTTGGTATTTCACCTTCATTGAACGTTTGTGTTATTCTTTTCTTTCTACCTTCAGTTAACGTTGTTAGTTAACCTTCAGTGAACGTTGGTGTTTTTCTTTTCTTTCTACCTTCAATGAATGTTGGTTGTTCACCTTCAGTGAACGTTGGTGTTATTCTCTTCTCTCTACCTTCAGTGAACGTTGGTAGTTCATTTTCAATGAACGTTGGTGTTATTATTTTCTCTCTACCTTAAGTGAATGTTGGTATTTCACCTTCAGTGAATATTTGTGTTATCTTTTCTCTCTACCTTTAGTGAACGTTGGTAGTTCACCTTCAGTGAACGTTGGTGTTATTCTTTTCTTTCTACCTTCAGTGAATGTTGGTAGTTCACCTTCAGTGAATGTTGGTGTTATCTTTTCTTTCTACCTTTAGTTAACGTTGGTAGTTCACCTTCAGTGAATGTCGGTGTTATCCTTTTCTTTCTACCTTCAGTGAACGTTGGTAGTTCACCTTCAGTGTACGTTGGTAGTTCACCTTCAGTGAATGTTGGTGTTATTATTTTCCCTCTACCTTAAGTGAATGTTGGTATTTCACCTTCAGTGAACGTTGGTAGTTCACCTTCAGTAAATGTTGGTGTTATTCTCTTCTCTCTACCTTCAGTGAACGTTGTTAGTTCACCTTCAGTGAATGTTGGTGTTATTAATTTCTTTCTATCTTCAGTGAACGTTGGTAGTTCACCTTCAGTGAATGTTGGTGTTATTATTTTCTTTCTACCTAAAATGAATGTTGGTGTTATTCTCTTCTCTCTACCTTCAGCAAACGTTGGTAGTTCACCTTCAGTGAATATTGGTATTATTATCTCCTTTCTACCTTCAGTGAATATTGGTAGTTCACCTTCAGTGAACGTTGGTGTTATTCTTTTTATTCTACCTTGAGTGAATATTGGTAGTTCACCTTCAGTGAATGTTTGTGTTATTATTTTCTTTCTACCTTCAGTGAACGTTGGTAGTTCACCTTCAGTGAACGTTGGTGTTATTATTTTCTATCTACCTTAAGTGAATGTTGGTATTTCATCTGCAGTGAACATTTGTGTTATTCTTTTCTTTCTACCTTAGGTGAAAGTTGGTACTTCACCTTCAGTGAATGTTGGTGTTATCTTTTTTTCTACCTTGAGTGAACGTTGGTAGTTCACCTTCAATGAACGTTAGTGTTATTCTTTTCTTTCTACCTTCAGTGAACTTTGGTAGTTACCTTTCAGTGAACGTTGGTATTATTCTTTCCCTTCTACCTTTAGTGAACGTTGGTAGTTCACCTTCAGTGAACGTTGGTGTGATCGGTGGATCTGGAACTGACTGTTTAACGCTGGTTCGCGAAATGTCGCGGAAGCAAGAGTCGCCACCGTCTTTTATTTTCTCCAAATGGAAAGGACAAAAGCACAGAAAAATTCCTTAAAGAGATTGCTCTCGGTTCGGGAGGTAGATTATAGAAAGGGAAGGTGTTAGCATCCTTTCTATCCATGGTTATCCATGGGCTCTTAGATACTTGCTCATTGTGTTTTCAAAAATGGTTTGTTTGCATTTCAACTGTGGGTTTTAAAAAAGCTTCTTTGAAAATTCCAGTTCGACTCTTGTATCGGTCCTCAAGAGTGTTTAAAAATTTGCTTTTGAAAGCTTTTGAAAAGGTGTCGGTGTGAAAAGTATTTTTGAATTTTGTTTTGAAATTAGAGCAAGTATCTACGAGAACCTACCTACCCTAAGGAATTCGTCTGTGTAAATGTCCTTTAAAGTAGTGCCATCCCACCATTGAGAGGTAGGTAGCACCACCATTGGAGGTGTTCGGGTCAATTTGAGGTTCGGGACATGGTGATCACCAGAGCAATGGGAAGACACCTTAGAAGCTACCCTCATGCCAGGTTCCCGGATCATGAGGACTTACTAAGACATCCTCTACTCGACGATCACCTTTCGAGGCAAGGCAACAGTGAGGCGTACCCTAGGGGTGGTGTGTGATTTGTGCGTCGTTTTCATTTATTTTTGTCTTTTGTCAAAGTGATCTATGCGTTTGTTTTTATTTTATCATTCATTCTTGCATGCATTTATTAACAGTTAAAAAGATGCGGAAATTAAAAGTTCTAAACTATTACAAAGGCGCGGGTCCACATCGCCAAATTTAATCCAGGACCCGATTTGACGGAAAGTAAATAAAGAAATAAAGTAAAGTGCGAGAAATTAAGTTTACAAGGCTTTGGGAGAGTTACATAAATATTTAAAAGAAGGAAATAAATAAAAATGCGCGAATAGGAATTAAAATTGGAAACGAGGGCGTTGGACCCTTTTTAATGAAATTAAATTAAATGATTAAACTAATGAAATTAAAGAGAAAAAAGAAATTATTATTTTTTTTTGGAGTTTTTGGTATTTATGTTTTTTATGTATTTTTATGAGAAAGATTAAATGAAATTAAAATATTAACCCTAATTCTAATTTTTTTTATTTATTAAGAAAAACATGTTAAAATTAAACCTAAAATTAATCTAATTATTTACATGCAATTTTGATTTATAAAAATAAATAATTAATTATTAGTGAAATTTATTTACAAAAAATATTAATTAAATAAATCTATTTTGATTTTTATGACTTTTCTGTTTTTTACTATTTTTTATATTTTATGAAAATAAGTTAAATTAAAGGAATTAATTAAAAAAAGAAATAATTGAAATAAATAAAATAAGGAAAAGAAAGAAAATACAATACCTTGGGGGGTTTCTGTCCCCTTTTTGGAGGTGAATTGGAGTGGTTTGGCCATTTGGCTTTTGGCTTTTGGCTTTTGGCCTCATCATGCATAAGTTGTTCTACTTTGGCCATTTGGCTTTTGGCTTTTGGCCATTTGCATTTTGGCTTTTGGCCATTTGTGTTCTGGCTTCAACGTTCCTTAATGTCTGGCTTAATGTCTGCCTCGCCATGTATTGGTGTCATGCATATGTTTTTCTAGTCTGACCATTTGGCTTTTGGCTTTTGGCCATTTGGCTTTTGGCCTCAACGTTCCTTAATGAACCTGCACGGGATCCTGTCTAAATCTGCAGTGTTGAACCTCATGAACACATTAAATAAAATCATAAAACCAACATATGAAGAAATTTAATGTTTAGGCACAATATGACATGTATGAATGATTATACTCTTTTGATCATGGAGATCAAATCACCCTTACCCTTACTGGAAAAGTAGTGACATGAATGCTTTTATGCCCTTTGGATCATGGAGATCAAGCCAGCCTTACCCTTACTGAAGAAGTAATAAGATGTTGGTTTGTAACTGAGATGGCTTGTTTGTAGTGAGAGAGGGATTTGTAATAAGGATTTCAAAGTTTTAGGGTTCTTGAAAGAATTTGATATTACAACATGTTGTGGCAAGGTTTTTTCTCTCTTTTTTCTCCTCTTTTTTCTTTTTCTGGTTTGTGTGACAAGAAGGTGATTATATAGTAGAAATTAGGGTAAAGCAAATGGGCTTTGAATGTGCAATTGGGCCTCCAATATTCACTTGAATTCGTCACTTTCCAGGCTAAATCGCAGGGACTTAAGTGCATTTTTTGAAGTTGAAATGTGAAAACAAAATGTAGCCGACATCGAGAACTAACTCCTGTCCGAAAATCGACTCAATCGGATAAACGGTGAATTAGTTATGAATTTTTGAAGTTTCAGCTCAGACAAACTTATTTTGGGCTCCAGTGTCGACTCTGACACGTTCTTCAATAAAAAACTGGTATTGATCGGTGCATAATTTGGTCTCTACTTTTGAAGCAAAGTTGTAGATCTATGAGTCAGGGACCTTGTGTAAAAATATGAGCCCAATCCGATAAAAATTGACCGAGTTATGAATTTTCGAAGTTTCGGCCCAGATGAAATAATATTCAGCATTCAGGATTTTCAGCGTGTCACGCATTCTGAGCAAAAAACGAAGGCCTTTTGAACACCGTTTGAACTCAATACCTTCTGTGAAAATGTAGCCAACTCAATTTGTGAAATTTTGGCACCGGAACCAGCTCGATACGATGAAAATCGACCAAGTTATGATTTTTTGAACATGACGCAAATAAACTTCTGTCACAAATTTTCTACACGAAAATACTTGATAAATCTACATTTTTGAAGACCTTCTGATCGAAATTGGCTTCCAGCCGTGAGAGATGAAAATGTAGATAATGTCAAGACGGAATTTTGGCCGCCGGAACGGGTTCAAAACGAGCCACGATCTTCAAGTTATGAATTTTTTAGCGCGTAAAAACTGCACTTTCAGCACACTTTTTCACCATATTTCTTCGAGAAAACTCACACATTCGGATACCTTCTTTAAAGGATTGACTCTTGAGCCGAACCTGAATTTGAAAATATGTTATCAGAGATATCTTGGTGAAAGAACACCTGAATATGATGCGCCGGGTTGGACTTGTGAATTTTCTTGAAATGTTTTTTTGGAGAAATATGGGAGGGCAAATTTTGGGGTACAACAGTTGCCCCTGTTCAATCTTCTTAAACCCGAGGATGCAGATTGGCTGACGTGCCTTTCGTAATCCGAGGGTGGAAGATGATTGAACACTAGAGTGCCCAGAAATTTGCGCTCACATAGTAGCAGTGCGATGATGGAATGGGCTTATAGATGCCATTTAGAGGTTGCTGCATAGGATGATGGGCTTATAGATGCCATCTGGATGTTGATCGCGTAAGAGATTCCTTAGCGAGAACTTGCATACCTGCAAAATAGAAAATGATTACCTGACATGTTGCAGGAGCTGTTTTCAGATGCTTGATATAGATGTGTCCTGACTGGTTACAGGAGCTGGATCTGGAGCTTCAAACGGTGATGAATGAACCAGGGGTGGTTACTACCTCAGCATGAACGGTGAGAGAACCTTGGGTGACTTTAACTTCAACAACGCTAGTCGAGAAAATCTTGATGGGAATTACCATCTTCGCAGGATCGGGAAGAGAACCATAGGCAATTATAATCTGAAAGGAATTATCACCTCACTCACCGTCGGAGAGGGAACCATAGGAAATCATAACCTAAAAGGGGATTACATCTCACGCACCGTCGGGGAGAGAACCAAAGGAAATTATAATCCGAAAGGAATTATCACCTCACTCACCGTCGGAGAGGGAACCATAGGAAATTATAATCCGAAAGGAATTATCACCTCACTCACCGTCAGAGAGGGAACCAATAGGAAATTATAATCTGAAAGGAATTATCACCTCACTCACCGTCGGAGAGGGAACCAATAGGAAATTATAATCTGAAAGGAATTATCACCTCACTCACCGTCGGAGAGGGAACCATAGGAAATTATAATCTGAAAAGGAATTATCACCTCACTCACCGTCGGAGAGGGAACCATAAGAAATTATAATCTGAAAGGAATTATCACCTCACTCACCGTCGGAGAGGGAACCATCTGAAAAGGAATTATCACCTCACTCACTGTCGGAGAGGGAACCATCTGAAAAGGAATTATCACCTCACTCACCGTCGGAGAGGGAACCATAGGAAAAGGATTTATCACCTCACTCACCGTCGGAGAGGGAACCATCTGAAAAGGAATTATCACCTCACTCACCGTCGGAGAGGGAACCATCTGAAAAGGGATTATCACCTCACTCACCGTCAGAGAGGGAACCATAGGAAATTATAATCTGAAATAAAAACCTACAATGGAAATCTCATGCACCGTCGGAGAGAGAACCAATAGGAAAATATAACCTGGGATAACTTCTACTGAGTCTTTATCAGAAAAATCTGTTGGGAGTCGATTTAGCTGGACTAGAGAAGGCCTGGGACTGGATAAGAAATCTTTGGAGTCGATTAACTGAACCGGTCTAAATCTTGAAATATGATTGAGAATTTCAACCGCATCTTTCCTGAAAGGTAAAGGTCAGTCATATGCAATGCATGATATGGATCGAGCAATGATGTTCTCAACATAAATGAGATTTGTATGATATAATGCGTCTATGCATGCTATAATGATGTATGTGATGTTTTATGAATGTGTTTTTCGTCTAAGAAAGTAAATCCTTGACGGGTGTCGGGAAGTCGTATCCTGGGCTGATGTTGAAGAATAGATTTTGCTTCCGCTGGGGATGATAACTGCAAGAATACCGGTAGGAGAAGATGACTCCGTTGCGGAATAAACTTGGCAAATGGAAGATTCTGCGGGGAGAAAAGACACTCTAGCGATCGTGCTGGGAAGCAATACTTTGTGAGGAGAGGGATGCTTTGCTGTGTGTTGATAGATTTTGCTGGGGATAAGAGGATTCTGTCGACGACGATCTTTCCGTGGCTTTTAGCTGAGGATAACCCAGTTATATCCTGTTAAGGAAATAACTCTTTGAATAAAGCCGGGAGACGCGTTCGTGCTTTGCGAGGGATAAGCTTCCAGAATCTACTGGGGATAAGCTTACTGCTTGGGGATATGAATTCCAACCTTCCTAAGGGACTGGATTGGATTCTCCTGGGGAGGTTTTGAACCGTAATTTTGTAAGTTGAAAGAGGGAACATATGTAAGGTTGCCTGCTGATGAGCTCGTGTAAAACCGCATCTGAAATGGAGAAGGAATCTGTGTAGGGTTACTTTGACGAGTTCGTGTAAAACTTCATTTTTGGAAAGGGAGAACCTGTGTAGGATTTCTGGGTGACGAGTCCATGTAAAACTGCATCTTGAAGATGGGGAACCGGTGTATGGTTGCTTGATGTCGAGTTCGTGTAAAAATACGTCCGGAGAAGGAGAACCTGTGTAGGGTTGCCTGGTGAGGTAAGTTTGTGTGAAACTTCTTGATGAACCGGGGTGAGGTTATCTTGAGCTAGGTCCATGTAAGACTTCTGGAGGAACCGGGGTTAGGTTACTGCAGGATAAGTTCGTGTAAAACTTCTTGATGAACCGGGGTTAGGTTATCTTGATATAGGTCCATGTGAGACTTCTGGAGGAACCGGGGTTAGGTTACGGTAGGATAAGTTTGTGTAAAAACTTCTTGATGAACCGGGGTTAGGTCATCTTGAGATAGGTCCATGTGAGACTTCTGGAGGAACCGGGGTTAGGTTACGGCAGGATAAGTTTGTGTAAAAACTTCTTGATGAACCGGGGTTAGGTCATCTTGGGATAAATCCATGTAAGATTTCTGGAGGAACCGGGGTAAGGTTGCTTCGGGATAAGTTCGTGTAAAACTTCTGGAGGAAAATTGAGAGGGAACCGGTGTAGGGTTGCATGATTTTGATTAAGTGGATGATTGTCCTGTTTGGTCTCGGATGTTAACCCACGATCTGGAATTTGTAAAGGTAGATGGTAATCATCCTTATGTTGATCTTTCCTTTGTACTTTGGTTAACAGAGCAATTGGATCGCCTGGATAACTCATTATTGCCCCTGTTTCGGAGGTGAGGGAAGAGGATACCTGTGCGGGTGATTGATAAATCTTCGGGTAGACAAGTGATGAGATACCGGAACATAGTCGTACACTTTGATTCCTAATTTTTGCCTGGACCGCCCTTTCGGGTTTTCAGTCCACCGGGATACCCATTTTTGCCCAAGCCGCCTTTCCATGTTTTCGACTTGCCGGGTGTACAGATTTTTTTCATTTCATCCCTTCATTTTGCCCGAACCCTTTTGGTTCGCCGGGAAGCCCTTATTTTTGCCTAGGTGTGTCAACCTAGCGGGTCTTTGATTTTGCGTAGTATTTTTTTCGACTATGTCCATGTTCCCAGAATGTAGGGAGTTTCCCCTGTTAACAGTGTTTTGTCATGCCACCAGAAGGTATTTGATCAGGCAAGATCTGTTGTTGGAATGCCCCCAAGTGACTCAGGCAGAGATTTGCCCCAGGCTATTTTTCCTTTTGAGAGATTCTTCGAATCTTGACTCAACAGCCCCAGATGATGGACAATAGTCATGCCATGCCCCTTGATTGGAGATCCTCTTGTTCATTAGACTTTCATTGTGCGAATTTCCTTGTTGTTCAAACAAAAAGTCATATGCAAACAAAGTTATGTTAAAAATGCAAAGCCTATGTCTGTCTTGAAGATTTTGAAAATGCATTCTTTTTCATAAAACAAGTGAATGTTTGTAAAACGTGATGTCAACTCCGTATTTACCGTAGGCCTTAAGGAGTCAGGATACCTTTCGTACAGTATGCTTTCGAACTAACCCATGCTTCAGCTAGGACTTTCAAGGGTTATAACGTGGCCTGGTTCACGGTTTAAGAAACAAAGGATAAAGGCTCAAATTATTTGTACCCACCCGCTCTTCGTGATGTTCTTCAAACCTAAACTCAGCTGATCGTGCGTTAGACCTTGTTTGAGTCTTTGCTCTGATTTTCCGGTGATGGTTCAGATATTGATGATTTATTTGGAATAGGCAGTCATTTCCTCTTTTTTTTGTTGAGGGTTTGTTGGACCTCTTCCTTTTTGATTTTGTTATCCCTGTTTTTTTTTTGCCTGAACTGTTTCCTTTTTTGGAATTACAGTCAGCGGGATGCCCCAGTTTTATAAGTCTCTTTCATGGGTTTTTTATTTTGAAAGATAATGACTGCCTTTCTTTATTGATCATTCGGAACCATCACTGTCTTTCTTTGTTTTTTTGTAAAGATCTTTTGGTGCCATTTGTTATGCACTTGGATCAACTGAGAGAACTACCCTGCCCCAGGTTATGATTAAGGGTTTTAAATTTCAAAAAGAAAAACTCCTACTTCTTTGGCTCAGAGGGGTTGACGAGGGATTATCTTCCTTATAACTCCATTGTCTAGGAATTGAAACAATGCATGTACCTCATCAGCGGGGCCGGTTCAAAAGCATACTGTAGATTGTGGTATCGTTTTCGTCATCCTCCCTCAAGAGGCTTAGAATTTTAGATCAAGAGTTGACATCAGAAAAAATATGAAAATAATTTGCATTTAGTGAATACGAATATATTGTTTCAAAACAGACATATGCGATGCATTAATGAAATAACAACGTCTAGTATGAGTAAATGTTTGAACAAAAAGAACAACACAACTTGAACATTCGAATGAACAAAAGTCTTTTCATCTCAGGGCTTGTCACTTCAAATGGTGAGCCTTGGAGAGATGGTAGAAAAATTCTGCCTGGCCATCTTGGGTGAACTCCAGTGCTCCCTCATCAATTAGGTCCTGGATCTTGTTCTTCAGAGCCCAACACTCATTTGTATCATGTCCTGGACAGGCAGAATGGTAGGCACACCTTTTATTGGGATCATAAGCAGGATGTCCTGTGTTGGGGTTCTGGGGTGAGCCCTTAATGTGATCAAATTCAATCTCAACAGGCGTTGTAAAGCTTGAAACAGCGACATGTTGAGCGGGGTGAATTGCCTCCTGGGCTTGTCTGGCTGAAGTCGGTGAGGTTGATGCTGAATTTGTGACACTGGAGCCATTGGAGGAGCTCTCCCCTTATCTCCTTGTCTCAAAGGCGGTTGAACGTTGACTGGCTTTTTACCCTTAGACGTTTTCCCCAGCTGGTTGCCCTGAAGCAGTTGGTTGACGAGAACCCCGAGCTCGTCTTGTCTTTGAGCTAACCCTTGAATGGCAGTCACCTGCCCCCAGCATCTGGACTTTCAAGGCATCCACCTCAGCTTGCAGGTGTTTCAACCTTTCATCCTCAGCACTGTTCTTGACAAAAGTCTCCATGAGAAGTGTCCTCAGCTCCTCCTGCCCCTTGGATAGATTCAGGAGGATTTCCCCGAACCGAGTCTCTTGAGCAAGAAGATCCTGGTTATCTTGTTGGGAAGCCATTGCTGAAATAAACAGCGAGAAAGATAAGTGACCTGCAATAAGGGTACCTGTTATGCAATGATATGTATGATATGCATGCAATGTTTTCAAGGATCTCGCGGGGTAAACAAGAAAATTTGTTAGAGCTTGGATCCGGTAGCTTGATTAAAAGAAATTTCATATTTGTTGAGAGTCTTTCTTCCAAGGGTCAAAGGCTCACCATATCAAGTGGGTCATAGCCCCTGACTTTAGTCATCATGTCTGGTTTTGATTTCCAAACTACCTTGGTTAGGGGAACCTTCTTCAAGAGTCAGAGCTCACCATATCAAGTGGGTCATAGCCCCTGACAACCTTGGCTAGAGGAAAATAAATCCTCTTTGCCCCTTGCTGGGATAGTTGATTCACCATGACCTGCATCGCAAGCCCTTGAGATCCTTGAAATGGGTTAGGATGTATGCAATGGTATGATGTCATGATGCATGGGGTAATATGAATAAACCCTGTTATGAGCCCTAATTAAGGACTGCAAACCAAAACCTGTAAGAAACTTAGTATACCCTGTCATTAGTCCCTATTAAGGACTAAAACAAACCCTGCAAGAAACTCGGTAAACCTTGTTATGAGTCCTGGTTAAGGACTAAAACAAAAACCTGCAAGAAACTTAGTAAGCCTTGTTATGAGTCCTAGTTAAGGACTATGAACAAAACCTGCAGGAAATTCAGTAAACCCTGTTATGAGTCCTAGTTGAGGACTATAAACAAAACCTGCAAGAAGTTCAGATGTCAAATAACAAGCATGCAAGTAATCAAGTACGAAGGCACACAAGTCACACAAAAGAGCCCTTAGAGTTTAGGCCAGCATGGGGTCTGGGTATTACCCTCTTGAAGTTGGTGGGCTCAACCTGTCCTATTAGAAGTAACCGGGTTCTAAGGATCCCAATATCACGGAATTGCTTTCATTGTTCATCGTTTCGATTTAGCCACTGAACTGGCGACCGAAATATTCCAGGAAAGCAACCCTCAATTGAGTGTAGTATCGAGTATCAACCAACCTCGGACTGCACCAAAGTCAGTTATCTCACTACCCTAAAGAGGCCAAGATAGTTCAATTAAGGTTCCTAAGGTCTGTTGATGCTTCACGACACCATGCGGAGGCCCCGTACTTTCCTTGACTGAACTCAAGGGTTACCGGTACACACCAAAGTGTCACATCAACATAGCAGACTGTTTCAACCATGTTGGTATACCCCGCACAGTTCCCTCACAGCCTTGTTGCTACTTTCTAAGAAGGTATCCCCCAGATCCAGGTTAGGATCTATAGAACTCCCAAGACAGTCCCACAATTTAAAGCACACAAGTCAAAGCAATTGAAAACACAGTGATCTTAGTCCTAAGGTACACCTCACTTTAAAATTTAGTCCCCAGCAGAGTCGCCAGTTTTGTGATCGGTGGATCTGGAACTGACTGTTTAACGCTGGTTCGCGAAATGTCGCGGAAGCAAGAGTCGCCACCGTCTTTTATTTTCTCCAAATGGAAAGGACAAAAGCACAGAAAAATTCCTTAAAGAGATTGCTCTCGGTTCGGGAGGTAGATTATAGAAAGGGAAGGTGTTAGCATCCTTTCTATCCATGGTTATCCATGGGCTCTTAGATACTTGCTCATTGTGTTTTCAAAAATGGTTTGTTTGCTTTTCAACTGTGGGTTTTAAAAAAGATTCTTTGAAAATTCCAGTTCGACTCTTGTATCGGTCCTCAAGAGTGTTTGAAAATTTGCTTTTGAAAGCTTTTGAAAAGGTGTCGGTGTGAAAAGTATTTTTGAATTTTGTTTTGAAATTAGAGCAAGTATCTACGAGAACCTACCTACCCTAAGGAATTCGTCTGTGTAAATGTCCTTTAAAGTAGTGCCATCCCACCATTGAGAGGTAGGTAGCACCACCATTGGAGGTGTTCGGGTCAATTCGAGGTTCGGGACATGGTGATCACCAGAGCAATGGGAAGACACCTTAGAAGCTACCCTCATGCCAGGTTCCCAGATCATGAGGACTTACTAAGACATCCTCTACTCGACGATCACCTTTCGAGGCAAGGCAACAGTGAGGCGTACCCTAGGGGTGGTGTGTGATTTGTGCGTCGTTTTCATTTATTTTTGTCTTTTGTCAAAGTGATCTATGCGTTTGTTTTTATTTTATCATTCATTCTTGCATGCATTTATTAACAGTTAAAAAGATGCGGAAATTAAAAGTTCTAAACTATTACAAAGGCGCGGGTCCACATCGCCAAATTTAATCCAGGACCCGATTTGACGGAAAGTAAATAAAGAAATAAAGTAAAGTGCGAGAAATTAAGTTTACAAGGCTTTGGGAGAGTTACATAAATATTTAAAAGAAGGAAATAAATAAAAATGCGCGAATAGGAATTAAAATTGGAAACGAGGGCGTTGGACCCTTTTTAATGAAATTAAATTAAATGATTAAACTAATGAAATTAAAGAGAAAAAAGAAATTATTATTTTTTTTTGGAGTTTTTGGTATTTATGTTTTTTATGTATTTTTATGAGAAAGATTAAATGAAATTAAAATATTAACCCTAATTCTAATTTTTTTTATTTATTAAGAAAAACATGTTAAAATTAAACCTAAAATTAATCTAATTATTTACATGCAATTTTGATTTATAAAAATAAATAATTAATTATTAGTGAAATTTATTTACAAAAAATATTAATTAAATAAATCTATTTTGATTTTTATGACTTTTCTGTTTTTTACTATTTTTTATATTTTATGAAAATAAGTTAAATTAAAGGAATTAATTAAAAAAAGAAATAATTGAAATAAATAAAATAAGGAAAAGAAAGAAAATACAATACCTTGGGGGGTTTCTGTCCCCTTTTTGGAGGTGAATTGGAGTGGTTTGGCCATTTGGCTTTTGGCTTTTGGCTTTTGGCCTCATCATGCATAAGTTGTTCTACTTTGGCCATTTGGCTTTTGGCTTTTGGCCATTTGCATTTTGACTTTTGGCCATTTGTGTTCTGGCTTCAACGTTCCTTAATGTCTGGCTTAATGTCTGCCTCGCCATGTATTGGTGTCATGCATATGTTTTTCTAGTCTGACCATTTGGCTTTTGGCTTTTGGCCATTTGGCTTTTGGCCTCAACGTTCCTTAATGAACCTGCACGGGATCCTGTCTAAATCTGCAGTGTTGAACCTCATGAACACATTAAATAAAATCATAAAACCAACATATGAAGAAATTTAATGTTTAGGCACAATATGGCATGTATGAATGATTATACTCTTTTGATCATGGAGATCAAATCACCCTTACCCTTACTGGAAAAGTAGTGACATGAATGCTTTTATGCCCTTTGGATCATGGAGATCAAGCCAGCCTTACCCTTACTGAAGAAGTAATAAGATGTTGGTTTGTAACTGAGATGGCTTGTTTGTAGTGAGAGAGGGATTTGTAATAAGGATTTCAAGGTTTTAGGGTTCTTGAAAGAATTTGATATTACAACATGTTGTGGCAAGGTTTTTTCTCTCTTTTTTCTCCTCTTTTTTCTTTTTCTGGTTTGTGTGACAAGAAGGTGATTATATAGTAGAAATTAGGGTAAAGCAAATGGGCTTTGAATGTGCAATTGGGCCTCCAATATTCACTTGAATTCGTCACTTTCCAGGCTAAATCGCAGGGACTTAAGTGCATTTTTTGAAGTTGAAATGTGAAAACAAAATGTAGCCGACATCGAGAACTAACTCCTGTCCGAAAATCGACTCAATCGGATAAACGGTGAATTAGTTATGAATTTTTGAAGTTTCAGCTCAGACAAACTTATTTTGGGCTCCAGTGTCGACTCTGACACGTTCTTCAATAAAAAACTGGTATTGATCGGTGCATAATTTGGTCTCGACTTTTGAAGCAAAGTTGTAGATCTATGAGTCAGGGACCTTGTGTAAAAATATGAGCCCAATCCGATAAAAATTGACCGAGTTATGAATTTTCGAAGTTTCGGCCCAGATGAAATAATATTCAGCATTCAGGATTTTCAGCGTGTCACGCATTCTGAGCAAAAAACGAAGGCCTTTTGAACACCGTTTGAACTCAATACCTTCTGTGAAAATGTAGCCAACTCAATTTGTGAAATTTTGGCACTGGAACCAGCTCGATACGATGAAAATCGACCAAGTTATGATTTTTTGAACATGACGCAAATAAACTTCTGTCACAAATTTTCTACACGAAAATACTTGATAAATCCACATTTTTGAAGACCTTCTGATCGAAATTGGCTTCCAGCCGTGAGAGATGAAAATGTAGATAATGTCAAGACGGAATTTTGGCCACCGGAACGGGTTCAAAACGAGCCACGATCTTCAAGTTATGAATTTTTTAGCGCGTAAAAACTGCACTTTCAGCACACTTTTTTCACCATATTTCTTCGAGAAAACTCACACATTCGGATACCTTCTTTAAAGGATTGACTCTTGAGCCGAACATGAATTTGAAAATATGTTATCAGAGATATCTTGGTGAAAGAACACCTGAATATGATGCGCCGGGTTGGACTTGTGAATTTTCTTGAAATGTTTTTTTGGAGAAATATGGGAGGGCAAATTTTGGGGTACAACAGTTGGTGTTATTCTTTTTATTCTACATTCAGTGAATGTGGGTAGTTCACCTTTAGTGAATGTTGGTGTTATATTTTCTTTCTACCTTCAGTGAATATTGGTGTTATTCTTTTCTTTCTACCTTTAGTGAAGATTGATAGTTCACCTTCAGTGAACATTGGTGTTATTCTTTTCTCTCTACCGTCAGTGGACGTTGGTAGTTCACCTTCACTGAATGTTGGTGTTATTATTTTCTCTCTACCTTCAGTGAATGTTGGTAGTTAAAATTTAGTGAACATTGGTGTGATTATTTTCTTTCTACCTTCAGTGAACATTGGTAGTTCACCTTCAGTGAATGTTTGTGTTATTCTTTTCTTTCTACCTTCAGTGAATGTTGGTAGTTCACCTTTAGTGAATGTTGGTCTTATTCTATTTCTCTACCTTCGGTGAACTTTGGTTGTTCACCTTCAGTGAAATTTGGTGTTATTGTTTTCTTTCTACCTTCAGTGAATGTTGGTAGTTCACCTTCAGTGAACGTTGGTGTTATCTTTTCTTTCTACCTTTAGTGAACGTTGGTAGTTCACCTTCAGTGAATGTTGGTGTTATTCTTTTCTTTCTACCTTCAGTGAACATTGGTAGTTCACCTTCAGTGAACGTTGGTAGTTCACCTTCAGTGAATGTTGGTGTTATTATTTTCCCTCTACCTTAAGTGAATGTTGGTATTTCACCTTCAGTAAATGTTTGTGTTATCTTTTCTTTCTACCTTCAGTGAACGTTGGTAGTTCATCTTCAGTGAATGTTTATGTTATTCTTTTCTTTCTACCTTCAGTGGACATTGGTAGTTCACCTTCAGTGAACGTTGGTGTTATTATTTTCTCTCTACTTTAAGTGAATGTTGGTATTTCACCTTCAATGAACGTTTGTGTTATTCTTTATTTTCTAACTACAGTAAACGTTGTTAGTTAACCTTCAGTGGACGTTGGTGTTATTCTTTTCTTTCTACCTTCAGTGAATGTTGGTGTTATTATTTTCTTTCTATCTTCAATAAACGTTGGTAGTTCACCTTCAGTGAAAGTTGGTGTTATTGTTTTCTTTCTACCTTCAGTGAACGTTGGTAGTTCACCTTCAGTGAAGGTTGGTGTTATTATTTTCTTTCTATCTTCAGTGAATGTTGGTAGTTTACCTTCAGTGAACGTTGGTTTTATTATTTTCTTTATACCTTTAGTGAACGTTGGTAGTTCACCTTCAGTGATAGTTGGTGTTATTCTCTTCTCTCTACCTTCAGTGAACGTGGGTAGTTCACCTTCAGTGAAAGTTGGTCTTATTATTTTCTTTCTATCTTCAGTAAACGTTGGTAGTTCACCTTCAGTGAATGTTGGTGTTATTATTTTCTTTCTACCTACAGTGAACGTTGGTGTTATTCTCTTCTCTCTACCTTCAGCGAAAGTTGGTAGTTCACCTTCAGTGAATGTTGGTATTATTCTTTTCTCTCTACCTTCAGTGAACGTTGGTAGTTCAAATTCACTGAACGTTGGTGTAATTCCTTTCTATCTACCTTTAGTAAACGTCGGTAGTTTACCTTCAGTAAACGTTGGTGTTATTATTTTCTTTATACCTTTAGTGAACGTGGGTAGTTCACCTTTAGTGAACGTTGGTGTTATTCTTTTCTTTCTACCTCCAGTGAACATTGGTAGTTCACCTTCAGTGAACGTTGGTGTTATTCATTTCTATCTACCTTTAGTAAACGTCGGTAGTTTACCTTCAGTGAACGTTGGTATTATTCTTTCCATTCTACCTTTAGTGAACGTTGGTAGTTCACCTTCAGTAAACGTTGGTGTTATTCTTTTTATTCTACCTTCAGAGAATGTTGGTAGTTCACCTTTAGTGACTGTTGGTGTTATATTATCTTTCTAACTTCAGTGAATGTTGGTGTTATTCTTTTCTTTCTACCTACAGTGAAGATTGGTAGTTCACCTTCAGTGAAAGTTGGTGTTATGTTTTTCTCTCTACCTTATGTTAATGTTGGTATTTCATATTCAGTGAATGTTTGTGTTATTATTTTCTCTCTACCTTCAGTGAATTTTGGTAGTTAACATTTAGTGAACGTTGGTGTTAGTCTTTTCTTTCTACCTTTTGTGAACATTGGTAGTTCTCCTTCAATGAACATTGGTGTTATTATTTTCTTTCTACCTTCAGTGGACGTTGGTAGTTAACCTTCAGGGAATGTTTGTGTTATTCTTTTCTCTCTACCTTCAGTGAACGTTGGTAGTTAACCATTAGTGAATGTTGGTCTTATTCGTTTTTCTCTACCTTCAGTGAACTTTGGTGTTATTCTTTTCTTTCTACCTTCAGTGAATGTTGTTAGTTCACCTTCGTGAACATTCGTGTTATCTGTTCTTTCTACCTTTAATTAACATTGGTAGTTCACCTTCAGTAAATGTTGGTATTTCACCTTCAGTAAATGTTTGTGTTATCTTTTCTTTCTATCTTCAATGAACGTTGGTAGTTCACCTTCAGTGAATGTTTGTGAGATTCTTTTCTCTCTACCTTCAGTGAATATTGGTACTTCACCTTCAGTGAACGTTGGCGTTATTATTTTCTCTCTACCTTAAGGAAATGTTGATATTTCACTTTCAGTGAAAGTTTGTGTTATTCTTTTCTTTCTACCTTCAATGAGCGTTGTTAGTTAACCATCAGTGAACGTTGGTGTTATTCTCTTCTCTCTACCTTCAATGAATGTTGGTAGTTCATTTTCAGTAAATGTTGGTGTTATCATTTTCTCTCTACCTTAAGTGAATGTTGGTATTTCACTCTTCAGTGAATATTTGTGTTATCTTTTCTTTCTACCTTCAGTGAACGTTGGTAGTTCACCTTTAGTGAACGTTGGTGTTACTATTTTCTTTCTAACTTCAGTGAATGTTGGTAGTTCACCTTCAGTGAACGTTGGTGTTATCTTCTCTTTCTACTTTTAGTGAACATTGGTAGTTCACCTTCAGTGAATGTTGGTGTTATCCTTTTCTTTCTACCTTCAGTGAACGTTGGTAGTTCACCTTCAGGGAATGTTTGTGTTATTCTTTTCTTTCTAGCTTCAGTGAACGTTGGTAGTTCACCTTCAGTGAATGTTGGTGTTATTATTTTCTCTCTACTTTAAGTGAATGTTGGTATATTACCTTCAGTGATCGTTTGTGTTATTCTTTTCTTTCTAACTTCAGTGAACGTTGGTGTTATTCTTTTCTTTCTACCTTCAGTGAACATTGGTAGTTCACCTTCAGTGATTGTTAGTTTTATTCTATTCTTTCTACCTTCGATGAACATTGGTAGTTCACCTTCAGTGAATGTTTGTCTTATTATTTTCTTTCTACCTTCAGTGAACGTTTGTAGTTCACCTTTAGTGAGCGTTGGTGTTATTCTTTTCTTTCTACCTTCAGTGAAAGTTGGTAGTTCACCTTCAGTGAATGTTGGAATTGTTCTTTCTTTTCTACCTTTAGTGAACGTTGGTAGTTCACCTTCAGTGAACGTTGGTGTTATTCTTTTTATTCTACCTTCAGTGAATGTTGGAAGTTCATCTTTAGTGAATGTTGGTGTTATATTTTCTTTCTAACTTCAGTTAATGTTGGTGTTATTCTTTTCTTTCTACCTGCAGTGAAGATTGGTAGTTCACCTTCAGTGAACATTGGTGTTATTCTTTTCTCTCTACCTTTAGTGGAAGTTGGTAGTTCACCTTCAGTGAATGTTGGTGTTATTATTTTCTTTCTACCATCAATGAATTTTGGTAGTTAACATTTAGTGAACGTTGGTGTTACTCTTTTCTTTATACCTTCAGTGAACATTGGTAGTTCTCCTTCATTGATCGTTGGTGTTAGTATTTTCTTTCTACCTTCAGTGGATGTTGGTAGTTTACCTTCAATGAACATTGGTGTGATTCTTTTCTTTCTACCTTCAATGAACGTTGGTAGTTCACCTTCAGTGAATGTTTGCGTTATTCTTTTCTCTCTACCTTCAGTGAATGTTGGTAGTTCACCTTAAGTGAACGTTGGTGTTATTATTTTCTCTCTACCTTAAGTGAATGTTGGTAGTTCACCTTCAGTGAATGTTTGTGTTATTCTTTTCTCTCTACCTTCGGTGAACTTTGGTTGTTCACCTTCAGTGAACTTTGGTGTTATTCTTTTCTTTCTACCTTCAGTGAATGTTGGTAGTTCACCTTCAGTGAACGTTGGTGTTATCTTTTCTTTCTACCTTTAGTGAACGTTGGTAGTTCACCTTCAGTGAATGTTGGTGTTATTCTTTTCTTTCTACCTTCAGTGAACATTGGTAGTTCACCTTCAGTGAACGTTGGTAGTTCACCTTCAGTGAATGTTGGTGTTATTATTTTCCCTCTACCTTAAGTGAATGTTGGTATTTCACCTTCAGTAAATGTTTGTGTTATCTTTTCTTTCTACCTTCAGTGAACGTTGGTAGTTCATCTTCAGTGAATGTTTATGTTATTCTTTTCTTTCTACCTTCAGTGGACATTGGTAGTTCACCTTCAGTGAACGTTGGTGTTATTATTTTCTCTCTACTTTAAGTGAATGTTGGTATTTCACCTTCAATGAACGTTTGTGTTATTCTTTATTTTCTAACTACAGTAAACGTTGTTAGTTAACCTTCAGTGGACGTTGGTGTTATTCTTTTCTTTCTATCTTCAATGAACGTTGGTAGTTCACCTTTAGTGAACGTCAGTGTTATTGTTTTCTTTCTACCTTCAGTGAAAATTTGGTAGTTCACCTTCAGTGAACGTTGGTGTTATTATTTTCTTTCTATCTTCAGTGAACGTTGGTAGTTTACCTTCAGTGAACGTTGGTGTTATTATTTTCTTTATACCTTCAGTGAACGTTGGTAGTTGACCTTTAGTGAATGTTGGTGTTATTCTCTTCTTTGTACCTTCAGTGAACGTTGGTTGTTCACCTTCAGTGAACGTTGGTGTTGTTATTTTCTTTCTATCTTCAGTGAACATTGGTAGTTCACCTTCAGTGAATTTTGGTGTTATTATTTTCTTTCTACCTACAGTGAATGTTGGTGTTATTCTCTTCTCTCTACCTTCAGCGAACGTTGGTAGTTCACCTTCAGTGAACGTTGGTATTATTCTTTCCTTTCTAACTTCAGTGAAGGTTGGTAGTTCACCTTCAGTGAACGTTGGTGTTATTCTTTTTATTCTACCTTCAGTGAATGTTGGTAGATCTCCTTCAGTGAATGTTGGTAGTTCACCTTCAGTGAATATTTGTGTTATTCTTTTCTTTCTACCTTCAGTTAACGTTGGTAGTTCACCTTCAGTGAACGTTGGTGTAATTATTTTCTATCTACCTTAAGTGAATGTTGGTATTTTATCTTCAGTGAACATTTGTGTTATTCTTTTCTTTCTACCTTAGGTGAACGTTGGTAGTTCACCTTCAGTGAAGGTTGGTGTTATCTTTTTTTCTACCTTGAGTGAATGTTGGTAGTTCACCTTTAGTGAACGTTGGTGTTATTCTTTTCTTTCTACCTTCAGTGAACATTTGTAGTTCACCTTCAGTGAACGTTGGTGTTATTCATTTCTCTCTACCTTCAGTGAATGTTACTTTTATTCTATTCTTTCTACCTACGATGAACATTGGTAGTTCACCTTCAGTGAACGTTGGTTTTATTATTTTGTTTCTACCTTCAGTGAACGTTTGTAGTTCACCTTCAGTGAACGTTGGTGTTATTCTTTTCTCTCTAACTTCAGTGAACGTTGGTAGTTCACCTTTAGTGAATGTTGGTATTATTATTTCCTTTCTACCTTCAATGGACGTTATAGGTCACCTTCAGTGAACGTTGGTGTTATTATTTTTATTCTACCTTCAGTGAATGTGGGTGTTATTCTTTTCTTTCTACCTTCAGTGAAGATTGGTAGTTCACCTTCAGTGAACGTTGGTGTTATTCTTTTCTCTCTACCTTCAGTGGAAGTTGGTAGTTCACCTTCACTGAATGTTGGTGTTATTTTTTCTCTCTACCTTCAGTGAATGTTGGTAGTTAAAATTTAAAGAATGTTGGTGTTACTCTTTTCTTTCTACCTTCAGTGAATGGTGTTTGTTATTATTTTCTTTCTACCTTCAGTGGACATTGGTAGTTCACCTTCAATGAACATTGGTGTGATTCTTTTCTTTCTACCTTCAGTGAACGTTGGTAGTTCACCTTCAGTGAATGTTTGTGTTATTCTTTTCTCTCTACCTTCAGTGAACGTTGGTAGTTCACCTTTAGTGAATGTTGGTCTTATTCTATTTCTCTACCTTTGGTGAACTTTGGTAGTTCACCTTCAGTGAACTTTGGTGTTATTCTTTTCTTTCTACCTTCGGTGAATGTTGTTAGTTCACCTTCAGTGAACGTTGGTGTTATCTTTTCTTTCTACCTTTAGTGAACTTTGGTAGTTTAACTTCAGTGCATGTTGGTGTTATTCTTTTCTTTCTACATTCAGTGATTGTTGCTAGTTCACCTTCAGTGAACGTTGTTAGTTCACCTTTAGAGAATGTTGGTGTTATTATTTTCTCTCTACCTTAAGTGAATGTTGGTATTTCACCTTCAGTAAATGTTTGTGTTATCTTTTCTTTCTACCTTAAGTGAATGTTGATAGTTCACCTTCAGTGAATGTTTGTGTTATTCTTTTCTTTCTACCTTCAGTGAATATTGGTAGTTCACCTTCAGTGAACGTTGTTGTTATTATTTTCTCTCTACCTTAAGTGAATATTGGTATTTCACCTTCAGTGAATGTTTGTGTTATTCTTTTCTTTCTACCTTCAGTGAATGTTGATGTTATTCTCTTCTCTCTACCTTCAGTGAACGTTGGTAGTTCACCTTTAGTGAACGTTGTTGTTATTATTTTCTTTTTATCTTCAGTGAATGTTGGTAGTTCACCTTCAGTGAATGTTGGTGTTATCTTTTCTTTCAACCTTTAGAGAACGTTCGTAGTTCACCTTCATTGAATGTTGGTGTTATCCATTTCTTTCTACCTTCAGTGAATGTTGGTGTTATTATTTTCTTTCTACCTTCAGTGGACGTTGGTAGTTCACCTCCAGTGAACATTTGTGTGATTCTTTTCTTTCTATCTTCAGTGAATGGTGGTAGTTCACCTTTAGTGAATGTTTGTGTTATTCTTTTCTCCCTACCTTCAGTGGACGTTGGTAGTTCACCTTCACTGAATGTTGGTGTTAATATTTTCCTCTCTACCTTCAGTGAATGTTGGTAGTTAACAATTAGTGAATGTTGGTGTATCTCTTTTCTTTCTACCTTCAGTGAACGGTGGTAGTTCTCCTTCAGTGAACGCGTGTGTTATTATTTTCTTTCTACCTTCAGTGGACATTGGTAGTTCACCTTCAGTGAACATTGGTGTGATTCTTTTCTTTCTACCTTCAATGAACGTTGGTAGTTCACCTTCAGTGAATGTTTGTGTTACTCTTTTTCCTATACCTTCAGTGAACGTTGGTAGTTCACCTTTAGTGAATGTTGGTCTTATTCTATTTCTCTACCTTCGGTGAACTTTGGTAGTTCACCTTCAGTGAACTTTGGTGTTATTCTTTTATTTCTACCTTCGGTGAATGTTGTTAGTTCACCTTCAGTGAATGTTGGTGTTATCTTTTCTTTCTACCTTTAGTGAACGTTGGTAGTTTACCTTCAGTGAATGTTGGTGTTATTCTTTTCTTTCTACCTTCAGTGAACATTGGTAGTTCACCTTCAGGTAACGTTGGTAGTTCACCTTTAGTGAATGTTGGTGTTATTATTTTCTCTCTACCTTAAGTGAATGTTGGTATTTCACCTTCATAAAATGTTTGTGTTATCTTTTCTTTCTACCTTCAGTGAACGTTGATAGTTCACCTTCAGTGAATGTTTGTGTTATTCTTTTCTTTCTACCTTCAGTGAATATTGGTAGTTCACGTTCAGTGAACGTTGGTGTTATTATTTTCTCTCTACCTTAAGTGAATATTGGTATTTCACCTTCAATGAACGTTTGTGTTATTCTTTTCATTCTACCTTCAGTGAACGTTGGTGTTATTCTTTTCTTTCTACCTTCAGCGAACGTTGGTAGTTCACCTTCAGTGAATGTTGTTTTTATTATTTTCTTTCTATCTTCAGTGAATGTTGGTAGTTCACCTTCAATGAAGGTTGGTGTTATCTTTTCTTTCTACCTTTAATGAATGTTGGTAGTTCACCTTCATTGAATGTTGGTGTTATCCTTTTCTTTCTACCTTCAGTGAACATTGGTAGTTCACCTTCGGTGAACGTTGGTGTTATTATTTTCTTTCTACCTTCAGTGGACGTTGGTAGTTCACCTTCAGTGAACATTTGTGTGATTCTTTTCTTTCTACCTTCAGTGAACGTTGGTAGTTCACCTTTAGTGAATGCTTGTGTTATTCTTTTCTCTCTACCTTCAGTGAACATTGGTAGTTCACCTTCATTGAATGTTGGTGTTATTCTTTTCTTTCTACCTTCAGTGAATGTTGGTAGTTCACCTTCAGTGAACGTTGGTAGTTCACCTTCAGTGAATGTTGGTGTTATTATTTTCCCTCTACCTTAAGTGAATGTTGGTATTTCACCTTCAGTAAATGTTTGTGTTATCTTTTTTTCTACCTTCAGTGAACGTTGGTAGTTCACCTTCAGTGAATGTTTATGTTATTCTTTTCTTTCTACCTTCAATGAACATTGGTAGTTCACCTTCTGTGAACGTTGGTGTTATTATTTTCTCTCTACTTTAAGTGAATGTTGGTATTTAACCTTCAGTGAACGTTTTTGTCATTCATTTCTTTCTACCTTCAGTGAATGTTGTTAGTTAACCTTCAGTGGACGTTGGTGTTATTCTTTTCTTTCTACCTTCAGTGAACGTTGGTGTTATTATTTTCTTTCTATCTTCAATGAACGTTGGTACTTCACCTTCAGTGAACATCGGTGTTATAGTTTTCTTTCTACCTTCAGTGAACGTTGGTAGTTCACCTTCAGTGAACGTTGGTATTATTATTTTCTTTCTATCTTCGGTGAACGTTGGTACTTCACCTTCAGTGAACATCGGTGTTATTCTCTTCTCTCTACCTTCAGTGAATGTTGGTAGTTCACCTTCAGTGAATGTTGGTGTTATTATTTTCTTTCTATCTTCAGTGAACGTTGGTAGTTCACCTTCAGTGAATGTTGGTGTTATTCTCTTCTCTCTACCAACAGCAAACGTTGGTAGTTCACCTTCAGTGAACGTTGGTATTATTCTCTCCTTTCTATCTTCAGTGAACGTTGGTAGTTCACCTTCAGTGAACATTGGTGTTATTCTTTTTATTCTACCTTCAGTGAATGTTGGTAGTTCACCTTCAGTGAATGTTTGTGTTATTCTTTTCTTTCTACCTTCAATGAACGTTGGTAGTTCACCTTTAGTGAATGTTGGTGTTATTATTTTCTATCTACCTTAAGTGAATGTTGGTATTTCATCTTCAGTGAACATTTGTGTTATTCTTTTCTTTCTACCTTAGGTGAACGTTGGTAGTTCACCTTCAGTGAATGTTGGTGTTATCTTTTTTTCTACCTTGAGTGAACATTGGTAATTTACCTTTAGTGCACGTTGGTGTTATTCTTTTCATTCTACCTTCAGTGAACATTGGTAGTTCACCTTCAGTGAACGTTGGTGTTATTCATTTCTCTCTACCTTCAGTGAATGTTGGTACTTCACCTTCAGTGAATGTTACTTTAATTCTATTCTTCCTACCTTCGATGAACATTGGTAGTTCACCTTCAGCGAACGTTGGTTTTATTATTTTCTTTCTACCTTCAGTGAACATTGGTAGTTCACTTTCAGTGAACGTTGGTATTATTCTTTCCTTTCTACCTTTAGTGAACGTTGGTAGTTCACCTTCAGTGAACATTGGTGTTATTCTTTTTATTCTACCTTCAGTGAATGTTGGTAGTTCACCTTTAGTGAATGGTTGTGTTATATTTTATTTCTACCTTCAGTGAATGTTGGTGTTATTCTGTTCTTTCTACCTTTAGTGAAGATTGGTAGTTCACCTTCAGTGAACATTGGTGTTATTCTTTTCTCTCTACCTTCATTGGACGTTGGTAGGTCACCTTCACTGAATGTTGGTGTTATTATTTTCTCTCTACCTTCAGTGAATGTTGGTAGTTAACATTTAGTGAACGTTGGTGTTACTCTTTTATTTCTACCTTCAGTGAACGGTGGTAGTTCTCCTTCAGTGAACGTGTGTGTTATTATTTTCTTTCTACCTTCAGTGTATGTTGGTAGTTCACCTTCAGTGAACATTGGTGTGATTCTTTTCTTTCTACCTTCAGTGAACGTTGGCAGTTCACCTTCAGTAAATGTTTGTGTTATTCTTTTCTGTCTACCTTCAGTGAATGTTGGTAGTTCACCTTTAGTGAATGTTGGTCTTATTCTATTTCTCTACCTTCGGTGAACTTTGGTAGTTCACCTTCAGTGAACTTTGGTGTTATTCTTTTCTTTCTACCTTTGGTGAATGTTGTTAGTTCACCTTCAGTGAACGTTGGTGTTATCTTTTCTTTCTACCTTTAGTGTACGTTGGTAGTTTACCTTCAATGAATGTTGGTGTTATTCTTTTCTTTCTACCTTCAGTGAACGTTGGTAGTTCACCTTCAGTGAACGTTGGTAGTTCACCTTTAGTGAATGTTGGTGTTATTATTTTCTCTCTACCTTAAGTGAATGTTGGTATTTCACCTTCAGTGAACGTTTGTGTTATTCTTTTCTTTCTACCTTCAGTGAACGTTGGTGTTATTCTTTTCTTTCTACCTTCAGTCAACGTTGGTAGTTCACCTTCAGTGAATGTTGTTGTTATTATTTTCTTTCTATCTTCAGTGAATGTTGGTAGTTCACCATCAATGAACGTTGGTGTTATGTTCTATTTCTACCTTTAGTGAAAGTTGGTAGTTCACCTTCATTGAATGTTGGTGTTATCATTTTCTTTCTACCTTCAGTGAACGTTGGTTGTTCACCTTTAGTGAATGTTGGTGTTATTATTTTCTTTCTACCTTCATTGGACGTTGGTAGTTCACCTTCAGTGAACATTTGTGTGATTCTTTTCTTTCTACCTTCAGTGAACGTTGGTAGTTCACCCTCAGTGAATGTTTGTGTTATTCTTTTCTCTCTACCTTCAGTGAACGTTGGTAGTTCACCTTTAGCGAATGTTGGTCTTATTCTTTTTTCTCTACCTTCGGTGAACTTTGGTTGTTCACCTTCAGTGAACTATGGTGTTATTGTTTTCTTTCTACCTTCAGTGAATGTTGGTGTTATTCTTTACTTTCTACCTTCAGTGAACGTTGGTAGTTCACCTTCAGTTAACGTTGGTAGTTCACCTTTAGTAAATGTTGGTGTTATTATTTTCTCTCTACCTTAAGTGAATGTTGGTATTTCACCTTCAGTAAATGTCTGTGTTATCTTTTCTTTCTACCTTCAGTGAACGTTGATAGTTCAACTTCAGTGAATGTATGTGTTATTCTTTGCTTTCTACCTTCAGTGATTATTGGTAGTTCACCTTCAGTGAATGTTGGTGTTATTATTTTCTCTCTACCTTAAGTGAATGTTGGTATTTCACCTTCAGTGAACGTTTGTGTTATTCTTTTCTTTCTACCTTCAGTGAAATTTGGTGTTATTCTTTTCTTTCTACCTTTAGTGAACGTTGGTAGTTCACCTTCAGTGAACGTTGCTATTATTATTTTCTTTCTATCTTCAGTGAACGTTGGTAGTTCACCTTCAGTGAATGTTGGTGTTATTCATTTCTTTCTACCTTCAGAGAACGTTGGTAGTTCACCTTCAGAACACGTTAGTAGTTCACCTTTAGTGAATGTTGGTGTTATTATTTTCTCTCTACCTTAAGTGGATGTTGGTATTTCACCTTCAGTAAATGTTTGTGTTATATTTTCTTTCTACCTTCAGTGAACGTTGATAGTTCACCTTCAGTGAATGTTTGTGTTATTCTTTTCTTTCTACCTTAAGTGAATGTTGGTATTTCACCTTCAGCGAACGTTTGTGTTACTCTTTTCTTTCTACCTTCAGTGAACGTTGGTGTTATTCTTTTCATTCTACCTTCAGTGGACATTGGTAGTTCACCTTCAGTGAAAATTTGTGTGAGTCTTTTCTTTCTACCTTCAGTGAATGTTGGTAGTTCACCTTCAGTGAATGTTTGTGTTATTCTTTTCTCTCTACCTTCAGTGAACGTTGGTAGTTCACCTTTAGTGAATGTTGGTCTTATTCTTTTTTCTCTACCTTCGGTGAACTTTGGGTGTTCACCTTCAGTGAACTTTGGTGTTATTCTTTTCTTTCTACCTTCAGTGAATGTTGGTAGTTCGCCTTCAGTGAATGTTGGTGTTATCTTTTCTTTCTACCTTTAGTGAACGTTCGTAGTTCACCTTCAGTGAATGTTGGTGTTATTCTTTTCTTTCTACCTTCAGTGAACGTTGGTAGTTCACCTGCAGTGAACTTTTGTAGTTCACCTTCAGTGAATGTTGGTGTTATTATTTTCCCTCTACCTTAAGTGAATGTTGGTATTTCACCTTCAATAAATGTTTGTGTTATCTTTTCTTTTTATCTACAGTGAACATTGGTATTTCACCTTCAGTGAATGTTTATGTTATTCTTTTCTTTCTACCTTCAGTGAACATTGGTAGTTCACCTTCAGTGAAAGTTGGTGTTATCATTTTCTTTATACTTTAAGTGAATGTTGGTATTTCACCTTCAGTGAACGTTTGTGTTATTCTTTTCTTTCTACCTTCAGTGAACGTTGTTAGTTAAACTTCAGTGGACGTTGGTGTTATTCTTTTCTTTCTACCTTCAGTGAACGTGGGTGTTATTATTTTCTTTCTATCTTCAATGAACGTTGGTAGTTCACCTTCAGTGAACATCGGTGTTATTGTTTTCTTTCTACCTTCAGTGAACATTGGAAGTTCACCTTCAGTGAACGCTGGTGTTATTATTTTCTTTCTATCTTCAGTGAACGTTGGTAGTTTACCTTCAATGAACGTTGGTGTTATTATTTTCTTTATACCTTCAGTGAACGTTGGTATTCACCTTTAGTGAATGTTGGTGTTATTCTCTTCTCTGTACCTTCAGTGAACGTTGGTTGTTCACCTTCAGTGAACGTTGGTGTTATTATTTTCTTTTTATCTTCAGTGAACATTGGTAGTTCACCTTCAGTGAATTTTGGTGTTATTATTTTCTTTCTACCTACAGTGAATGTTGGATTTATTCTCTTCTCTCTACCTTTAGCGAACGTTGGTAGTTCACCTTCAGTGAACGTTGGTATTATTCTTTCCTTTCTAACTTCAGTGAAGGTTGGTAGTTCACCTTCAGTGAACGTTGGTGTTATTCTTTTTATTCTACCTTCAGTGAATGTTGGTAGATCTCCTTCAGTGAATGTTGGTAGTTCACCTTCAGTGAATATTTGTGTTATTCTTTTCTTTCTACCTTCAGTTAACGTTGGTAGTTCACCTTCAGTGAACGTTGGTGTAATTATTTTCTATCTACCTTAAGTGAATGTTGGTATTTCATCTTCAGTGAACATTTGTGTTATTCTTTTCTTTCTACCTTAGGTGAACGTTGGTAGTTCACCTTCAGTGAATGTTGGTGTTATCTTTTTTTCTACCTTGAGTGAACGTTGGTAGTTCACCTTCAGTGAACTTTGGTGTTATTCTTTTCTTTCTACCTTCAGTGAACATTTGTAGTTCACCTTCAGTGAACGTTGGTGTTATTCATTTCCCTCTACCTTCAGTGAATGTGGGTAGTTCACCTTTAGTGAATGTTGGTGTTATATTTTATTTCTACCTTCAGTGAATGTTGGTGTTATTCTTTTCTTTCTACCTTCAGTGAAGATTGGTAGTTCACCATCAGTGAACGTTGGTGTTATTCTTTTCTCTCTACCTTCAGTGGAAGTTGGTAGTTCATCTTCACTGAATGTTGGTGTTATTTTTTCTCTCTACCTTCAGTGAATGTTGGTAGTTAAAATTTAGTGAATGTTGGTGTTACTCTTTTCTTTCTACCTTCAGTGAACGGTGTTTGTTATTATTTTCTTTCTACCTTCAGTGGACATTGGTAGTTCACCTTCAATGAACATTGGTGTGATTCTTTTCTTTCTACCTTCACTGAACGTTGGTAGTTCACCTTCAGTGAATGTTTGTGTTAATCTTTTCTCTCTACCTTCAGTGAACGTTGATAGTTCACCTTTAGTGAATGTTGGTCTTATTCTATTTCTCTACCTTCGGTGAACTTTGGTAGTTCACCTTCAGTGAACTTTGGTGTTATTCTTTTCTTTCTACCTTCGGTGAATGTTGTTAGTTCACCTTCAGTGAACGTTGGTGTTATCTTTTCTTTCTACCTTTAGTGAACGTTGGTAGTTTAACTTCAGTGCATGTTGGTGTTATTCTTTTCTTTCTACCTTCAGTGATTCTTGCTAGTTCACCTTCAGTGAACGTTGTTAGTTCACCTTTAGTGAATGTTGGTGTTATTATTTTCTCTCTACCTTAAGTGAATGTTGGTATTTCACCTTCAGTAAATGTTTGTGTTATCTTTTCTTTCTACCTTCAGTGAACGTTGATAGTTCACCTTCAGTGAATGTTTGTGTTATTCTTTTCTTTCTACCTTCAGTGAATATTGGTAGTTCACCTTCAGTGAATGTTGGTGTTATTATTTTCTCTCTACCATAAGTGAATATTGGTATTTCACCTTCAGTGAATGTTTGTGTTATTCTTTTCTTTCTACCTTTAGTGAATGTTGGTGTTATTCTCTTCTCTCTGCCTTCAGTGAACGTTGTTGTTATTATTTTCTTTCTATCTTCAGTGAATGTTGGTGTTATCTTTTCTTTCAACCTTTAGGGAACGTTGGTAGTTCACCTTCATTGAATGTTGGTGTTATCCTTTTCTTTCTACCTTCAGTGAACGTTGGTGTTATTATTTTCTTTCTACCTTCAGTGGACGTTGGTAGTTCACCTTTAGTGAACATTTGTGTGATTCTTTTCTTTCTACCTTTAGTGAATGTTGGTAGTTCACCTTTAGTGAATGTTTGTGTTATTCTTTTCTCCCTACCTTCAGTGGACGTTGGTAGTTCACCTTCACTGAATGTTAGTGTTAATTTTTTTCTCTCTACCTTCAGTGAATGTTGGTAGTTAACATTTAGTGAACGTTGGTGTTACTCTTTTCTTTCTACCTTCAGTAAACGGTGGTAGTTCCCCATCAGTGAACGTGTGTGTTATTATTTTCTTTCTACCTTCAGTGGACATTGGTAGTTCACCTTCAATGAACATTGGTGTGATTCTTTTCTTTCTACCTTCAGTGAACGTTGGTAGTTCACCTTCAGTGAATGTTTGTGTTATTCTTTTCTCTGTACCTTAAGTGAACGTTGGTAGTTCACCTTTAGTGAATGTTGGTCTTATTCTATTTCTCTACCTTTGGTGAACTTTGGTAGTTCACCTTCAGTGAACTTTGGTGTTATTCTTTTCTTTCTAACTTCGGTGAATGTTGTTAGTTCACCTTCAGTGAACGTTGGTGTTATCTTTTCTTTCTACCTTTAGTGAACGTTGGTAGTTTAACTTCAGTGCATGTTGGTGTTATTCTTTTCTTTCTACCTTCAGTGATTGTTGCTAGTTCACCTTCAGTGAACGTTGTTAGTTCACCTTTAGAGAATGTTGGTGTTATTATTTTCTCTCTACCTTAAGTGAATGTTGGTATTTCACCTTCAGTAAATGTTTTTGTTATCTTTTCTTTCTACCTTCAGTGAACGTTGATAGTTCACCTTCAGTGAATGTTTGTGTTATTCTTTTCTTTCTACCTTCAGTGAATATTGGTAGTTCACCTTCAGTGAACGTTGTTGTTATTATTTTCTCTCTACCTTAAGTGAATATTGGTATTTCACCTTCAGTGAATGTTTGTGTTATTCTTTTCTTTCTACCTTCAGAGAATGTTGGTGTTATTCTCTTCTATCTACCTTCAGTGAACGTTGGTAGTTCACCTTTAGTGAACGTTGTTGTTATTATTTTCTTTTTATCTTCAGTGAATGTTGGTAGTTCACCTTCAGTGAATGTTGGTGTTATCTTTTCTTTCAACCTTTAGAGAACGTTTGTAGTTCACCTTCATTGAATTTTGGTGTTATCCTTTTCTTTCTACCTTTAGTGAATGTTGGTGTTATTGTTTTCTTTCTACCTTCAGTGGACGTTGGTAGTTCACCTTCAGTGAACATTTGTGTGATTCTTTTCTTTCTACCTTCAGTGAATGTTGGTAGTTCACCTTTAGTGAATGTTTGTGTTATTCTTTTCTCCCTACCTTCAGTGGACGTTGGTAGTTCACCTTCACTGAATGTTGGTGTTAATTTTTTTCTCTCTACCTTCAGTGAATGTTGGTAGTCAACATTTAGTGAATGTTGGTGTATCTCTTTTCTTTCTACCTTCAGTGAATGGTGGTAGTTCTCCTTCAGTGAACGTGTGTGTTCTTATTTTCTTTCTACCTTCAGTGGACATTGGTAGTTCACCTTCAGTGAACATTGGTGTGATTATTTTCTTTCTACCTTCAATGAACGTTGGTAGTTCACCTTCAGTGAATGTTTGTGTTACTCTTTTCTCTATACCTTCAGTGAACGTTGGTAGTTCACCTTTAGTGAATGGTGGTCTTATTCTATTTCTCTACCTTCGGTGAACTTTGGTAGTTCACCTTCAGTGAACTTTGGTGTTATTCTTTTATTTCTACCTTCGGTGAATGTTGTTAGTTCACCTTCAGTGAATGTTGGTGTTATCTTTTCTTTCTACCTTTAGTGAACGTTGGTAGTTTACCTTCAGTGAATGTTGGTGTTATTCTTTTCTTTCTACCTTCAGTGATCATTGGTAGTTCACCTTCAGGTAACGTTGGTAGTTCACCTTTAGTGAATGTTGGTGTTATTATTTTCTCTCTACCTTAAGTGAATGTTGGTATTTCACCTTCAGTAAATGTTTGTGTTATCTTTTCTTTCTACATTCAGTGAACGTTGATAGTTCACCTTCAGTGAATGTTTGTGTTATTCTTTTCTTTCTACCTTCGGTGAATATTGGTAGTTCACCTTCAGTGAACGTTGGTGTTTCTATTTTCTCTCTACCTTAAGTGAATATTGGTATTTCACCTTCAATGAACATTTGTGTTATTCTTTTCATTCTACCTTCAGTGAACGTTGGTGTTATTCTTTTCTTTCTACCTTCAGCGAACGTTGGTAGTTCACCTTCAGTGAATGTTGTTTTTATTATTTTCTTTCTATCTTCATTGAATGTTGGTAGTTCACCTTCAGTGAAGGTTGGTGTTATCTTTTCTTTCTACCTTTAGTGAATGTTGGTAGTTCACCTTCATTGAATGTTGGTGTTATCCTTTTCTTTCTACCATCAGTGAACATTGGTAGTTCACCTTCGGTGAACGTTGGTGTTATTATTTTCTTTCTACCTTCAGTGGACGTTGGTAGTTCACCTTCAGTGAACATTTGTGTGATTCTTTTCTTTCTACCTTCAGTGAACGTTGGTAGTTCACCTTCAGTGAATGCTTGTGTTATTCTTTTCTCTCTACCTTCAGTGAACATTGGTAGTTCACCTTCATTGAATGTTGGTGTTATTCTTTTCTTTCTACCTTCAGTGAATGTTGGTAGTTCACCTTCATTGAGCGTTGGTAGTTCACCTTCAGTGAATGTTGGTGTTATTATTTTCCCTCTACCTTAAGTGAATGTTGGTATTTCACCTTCAGTAAATGTTTGTGTTATCTTTTCTTTCTACCTTCAGTGAACGTTGGTATTTCACCTTCAGTGAATGTTTATGTTATTCTTTTCTTTCTACCTTCAATGAACATTGGTAGTTCACCTTCTGTGAACGTTGGTGTTATTATTTTCTCTCTACTTTAAGTGAATGTTGGTATTTAACCTTCAGTGAACGTTTTTGTCATTCATTTCTTTCTACCTTCAGTGAATGTTGTTAGTTAACCTTCAGTGGACATTGGTGTTATTCTTTTCTTTCTACCTTCAGTGAACGTTGGTGTTATTATTTTCTTTCTTTCTTCAATGAACGTTGGTACTTCACCTTCAGTGAACATCGGTGTTATTGTTTTCTTTCTACCTTCAGTGAGCGTTGGTAGTTCACCTTCAGTGAACGTTGGTATTATTATTTTCTTTCTATCTTCGGTGAACATTGGTAGTTTACCTTCAGTGAACGTTGGTGTTATTATTTTCTTTATACCTTCAGTGAATGTTGGTAGTTCACCTTCAGTGAATGGTGGTGTTATTCTCTTCTCTCTACCTTCAGTGAATGTTGGTAGTTCACCTTCAATGAATGTTGGTGTTATTATTTTCTTTCTATCTTCAGTGAACGTTGGTAGTTCACCTTCAGTGAATGTTGATGTTATTATTTTCTTTCTACCTACAGTGAATGTTGGTGTTATTCTCTTCTCTCTACCAACAGCAAATGTTGGTAGTTCACCTTCAGTGAACGTTGGTATTATTCTCTCCTTTCTACCTTCAGTGAACGTTGGTAGTTCACCTTCAGTGAACGTTGGTGTTATTCTTTTTATTCTACCTTCAGTGAATGTTGGTAGTTCACCTTCAGTGAATGTTTGTGTTATTCTTTTCTTTCTACCTTCAATGAACGTTGGTAGTTCACCTTTAGTGAACGTTGGTGTTATTATTTTCTATCTACCTTAAGTGAATGTTGGTATTTCATCTTCAGTGAACATTTGTGTTATTCTTTTCTTTCTACCTTAGGTGAACGTTGGTAGTTCACCTTCAGTGAATGTTGGTGTTATCTTTTTTTCTACCTTGAGTGAACGTTGGTAATTCACCTTTAGTGAACGTTGGTGTTATTCTTTTCATTCTACCTTCAGTGAACATTGGTAGTTCACCTTCAGTGAACGTTGGTGTTATTCATTTCTCTCTACCTTCAGTGAATGTTGGAACTTCACCTTCAGTGAATGTTACTTTAATTCTATTCTTTCTACCTTCGATGAACATTGGTAGTTCACCTTCAGCGAACGTTGGTTTTATTATTTTCTTTCTACCTTCAGTGAACATTGGTAGTTCACTTTCAGTGAACGTTGGTATTATTCTTTCCTTTCTACCTTTAGTGAACGTTGGTAGTTCACCTTCAATGAACATTGGTGTTATTCTTTTTATTCTACTTTCAGTGAATGTTGGTAGTTCACCTTTAGTGAATGTTTGTGTTATATTTTATTTCTACCTTCAGTGAATGTTGGTGTTATTCTATTCTTTCTACCTTTAGTGAAGATTGGTAGTTCAGCTTCAGTGAACATTGGTGTTATTCTTTTCTCTCTACCTTCAGTGGACGTTGGTAGGTCACCTTCACTGAATGTTGGTGTTATTATTTTCTCTCTACCTTCAGTGAATGTTGGTAGTTAACATTTAGTGAACGTTGGTGTTACTCTTTTCTTTCTACCTTCAGTGAACGTGTGTGTTATTATTTTCTTTCTACCTTCAGTGGATGTTGGTAGTTCACCTTCCATGAACATTGGTGTGATTCTATTCTTTCTACCTTCAGTGAACGTTGGCAGTTCACCTTCATTAAATGTTTGTGTTATTCTTTTCTTTCTACCTTCAGTGAATGTTGGTAGTTCACCTTTAGTGAATGTTGGTCTTATTCTATTTCTCTACCTTCGGTGAACTTTGGTAGTTCACCTTCAGTGAACTTTGGTGTTATTCTTTTCTTTCTACCTTCGGTGAATGTTGTTAGTTCACCTTCAGTGAACGTTGGTGTTATCTTTTCTTTCTACCTTTAGTGTACGTTGGTAGTTTACCTTCAATGAATGTTGGTGTTATTCTTTTCTTTCTACCTTCAGTAAACGTTGGTAGTTCACCTTCAGTGAACGTTGGTAGTTCACCTTTAGTGAATGTTGGTGTTATTATTTTCTCTCTACCTTAAGTGAATGTTTGTATTTCACCTTCAGTAAATGTTTCTGTTATCTTTTCTTTTTACCTTCAGTGAACGTTGCTAGTTCACCTTCAGTGAATGTTTGTGTTATACTTTTCTTTCTACCTTCAGTGAATATTGGTAGTTCACCTTCAGTGAACGTTGGTGTTATTATTTTCTCTCTACCTTAAGTGAATGTTGGCATTTCACCTTCAGTGAACGTTTGTGTTATTCTTTTCTTTCTACCTTCAGTGAACATTGGTGTTATTCTTTTCTTTCTACCTTCAGTGAACGTTGGTAGTCCACCTTCAGTGAATGTTGCTGTTATTATTTTCTTTCTATCTTCAGTGAATGTTGGTAGTTCACCATCAATGAACGTTGGTGTTATGTTTTCTTTCTACCTTTAGTGAAAGTTGGTAGTTCACCTTCATTGAATGTTGGTGTTATCATTTTCTTTCTACCTTCAGTGAACGTTGGTTGTTAACCTTCAGTGAATGTTGGTGTTATTATTTTCTTTCTACCTTCATTGGACATTGGTAGTTCACCTTCAGTGAACATTTATGTGATTCTTTTCTTTCTACCTTCAGTGAACGTTGGTAGTTCACCCTCAGTGAATGTTTGTGTTATTCTTTTCTCACTACCTTCAGTGAACGTTGGTAGTTCACCTTTAGCGAATGTTGGTCTTATTCTTTTTTCTCTACCTTCGGTGAACTTTGGTTGTTCACCTTCAATGAACTATGGTGTTATTGTTTTCTTTCTACCTTCAGTGAATGTTGGTGTTATTCTTTTCTTTCTACCTTCAGTGAACGTTGGTAGTTCACCTTCAGTGAACGTTGGTAGTTCACCTTTAGCAAATGTTGGTGTTATTATTTTCTCTCTACCTTAAGTGAATGTTGGTATTTCACCTTCAGTAAATGTCTGTGTTATCTTTTCTTTCTACCTTCAGTGAACGTTGATAGTTCAACTTCAGTGAATGTTTGTGTTATTCTTTGCTTTCTACCTTCAGTGAATATTGGAAGTTCACCTTCAGTGAATGTTGGTGTTATTATTTTCTCTCTACCTTAAGGGAATGTTGGTATTTCACCTTCAGTGAACGTTTGTGTTATTCTTTTCTTTCTACCTTCAGTGAAATTTGGTGTTATTCTTTTCTTTCTACCTTCAGTGAACGTTGGTAGTTAACCTTCAGTGAACGTTGCTATTATTAGTTTCTTTCTATCTTCAGTGAATGTTGGTAGTTCACCTTCAGTGAATGTTGGTGTTATTCATTTCTTTCGACCTTCAGAGAACGTTGGTAGTTCACCTTCAGTGAACGTTAGTAGTTCACCTTTAGTGAATGTTGGTGTTATTATTTTCTCTCTACCTTAAGTGGATGTTGGTATTTCACCTTCAGTAAATGTTTGGGTTATATTTTCTTTCTACCTTCAGTGAACGTTGATAGTTCACCTTCAGTGAATGTTTGTGTTATTCTTTTCTTTCTACCTTAAGTGAATGTTGGTATTTCACCTTCAGCGAATGTTTGTGTTACTGTTTTCTTTCTATCTTCAGTGAACGTTGGTGTTATTCTTTTCATTCTACCTTCAGTGGACATTGGTAGTTCACCTTCAGTGAACATTTGTGTGATTCTTTTCTTTCTACCTTCAGTGAATGTTGGTAGTTCACCTTCAGTGAATGTTTGTGTTATTCTTTTCTCTCTACCTTCAGTAAACGTTGGTAGTTCACCTCTAATGAATGTTGGTCTTATTCTTTTTTCCCTACCTTCGGTGAACTTTGGTTGTTCACCTTCAGTGAACTTTGGTGTTATTCTTTTCTTTCTACCTTCAGTGAATGTTGGTAGTTCGCCTTTAGTGAATGTTGGTGTTATCTTTTCTTTCTACCTTTAGTGAACGTTCGTAGTTCACCTTCAGTGAATGTTGGTGTTATTCTTTTCTTTCTACCTTCAGTGAACGTTGGTAGTTCACCTGCAGTGAACTTTGGTAGTTCACCTTTAGTGAATGTTGGTGTTATTATTTTCCCTCTACCTTAAGTGAATGTTGGTATTTCACCTTCAGTAAATGTTTGTGTTATCTTTTCTTTTTATCTACAGTGAACATTGGTATTTCACCTTCAATGAATGTTTATGTTATTCTTTTCCTTCTACCTTCAGTGAACATTGGTAGTTCACCTTCAGTGAACATTGGTGTTATCATTTTCTTTATACTTTAAGTGAATGTTGGTATTTCACCTTCAGTGAACGTTTGTGTTATTCTTTTCTTTCTACCTTAAGTAAACGTTGTTAGTTAAACTTCAGTGGACGTTGGTGTTATTCTTTTCTTTCTACCTTCAGTGAACGTTGGTGTTATTATTTTCTTTCTATCTTCAATGAACGTTGGTAGTTCACCTTCAGTGAACGTCGGTGTTATTGTTTTCTTTCTACCTTCAGTGAACATTGGAAGTTCACCTTCAGTGAACGTTGGTGTTATTATTTTCTTTCTATCTTCAGTGAACGTTGGTAGTTTACCTTCAGTGAACGTTGGTGTTATTATTTTCTTTATACCTTCAGTGAACGTTGGTAGTTCACCTTTAGTGAATGTTGGTGTTATTCTCTTCTCTGTACCTTCAGTGAACGTTGGTTGTTCACCTCCAGTGAACGTTGGTGTTATTATTTTCTTTCTATCTTCAGTGAACATTGGTAGTTCACCTTCAGTGAATTTTGGTGTTATTATTTTCTTTCTACCTACAGTGAATGTTGGATTTATTCTCTTCTCTCTACCTTCAGCGAGCGTTGGTAGTTCACCTTCAGTGAACGTTGGTATTATTCTTTCCTTTCTACCTTCAGTGAAGGTTGGTAGTTCACCTTCAGTGAACGTTGGTGTTATTCTTTTTATTCTACCTTCAGTGAATGTTGGTAGATCTCCTTCAGTGAATGTTGGTAGTTCACCTTCAGTGAATATTTGTGTTATTCTTTTCTTTCTACCTTCAGTTAACTTTGGTAGTTCACCTTCAGTGAACGTTGGTGTAATTATTTTCTATCTACCTTAAGTGAATGTTGGTATTTCATCTTCAGTGAACATTTGTGTTATTCTTTTCTTTCTACCTTAGGTGAACGTTGGTAGTTCACCTTCGGTGAATGTTGGTGTTATCTTTTTTTCTGCCTTGAGTGAACGTTGGTAGTTCACCTTCAGTGAACGTTGGTGTTATTCTTTTCTTTCTACCTTCAGTGAACATTTTTAGTTCACCTTCAGTGAACGTTGGTGTTATTCATTTCCCTCTACCTTCAGTGAATGTGGGTAGTTCACCTTTAGTGAATGTTGGTGTTATATTTTATTTCTACCTTCAGTGAATGTTGGTGTTATTCTTTTCTTTCTACCTTCAGTGAAGATTGGTAGTTCACCTTCAGTGAACGTTGGTGTTATTCTTTTCTCTCTACCTTCAGTGGAAGTTGGTAGTTCACCTTCACTAAATGTTGGTGTTATTTTTTCTCTCTACCTTCAGTGAATGTTGGTAGTTAAAATTTAGTGAATGTTGGTGTTACTCTTTTCTTTCTACCTTCAGTGAACGGTGTTTGTTATTATTTTCTTTCTACCTTCAATGGACATTGGTAGTTCACCTTCAATGAACATTGGTGTGATTCTTTTCTTTCTACCTTCACTGAACGTTGGTAGTTCACCTTCAGTGAATGTTTGTGTTAATCTTTTCTCTCTACCTTCAGTGAACGTTGGTAGTTCACCTTTAGTGAATGTTGGTCTTATTCTATTTCTCTACCTTCGGTGAACTTTGGTAGTTCACCTTCAGTGAACTTTGGTGTTATTCTTTTCTTTCTACCTTCGGTGAATGTTGTTAGTTCACCTTCAGTGAACGTTGGTGTTATCTTTTCTTTCTACCTTTAGTGAACGTTGGTAGTTTAACTTCAGTGCATGTTGGTGTTATTCTTTTCTTTCTACCTTCAGTGATTCTTGCTAGTTCACCTTCAGTGAACGTTGTTAGTTCACCTTTAGTGAATGTTGGTGTTATTATTTTCTCTCTACCTTAAGTGAATGTTGGTATTTCACCTTCAGTAAATGTTTATGTTATCTTTTCTTTCTCTCTTCAGTGAACGTTGATAGTTCACCTTCAGTGAATATTTGTGTTATTCTTTTCTTTCTACCTTTAGTGAATGTTGGTGTTATTCTCTTCTCTCTAACTTCAGTGAACGTTGTTGTTATTATTTTCTTTCTATCTTCAGTGAATGTTGGTGTTATCTTTTCCTTCAACCTTTAGAGAACGTTGGTAGTTCACCTTCATTGAATGTTGGTGTTATCCTTTTCTTTCTACCTTCAGTGAACGTTGGTGTTATTATTTTCTTTCTACCTTCAGTGGACGTTGGTAGTTCACCTTCAGTGAACATTTGTGTGATTCTTTTCTTTCTACCTTTAGTGAATGTTGGTAGTTCACCTTTAGTGAATGTTTGTGTTATTCTTTTCTCCCTACCTTCAGTGGATGTTGGTAGTTCACCTTCACTGAATGTTGGTGTTAATTTTTTTCTCTCTACCTTCAGTGAATGTTGGTAGTTAACATTTAGTGAACGTTGGTGTTACTCTTTTCTTTCTACCTTCAATAAACGGTGGTAGTTCCCCTTCAGTGAACGTGTGTGTTATTATTTTCTTTCTACCTTCAGTGGACATTGGTAGTTCACCTTCAGTGAACATTGGTGTGATTCTTTTCTTTCTACCTTCAATGAACATTGGTAGTTCACCTTCAGTGAATGTTTGTGTTACTCTTTTCTCTATACCTTCAGTGAACGTTGGTAGTTCACCTTTAGTGAATGTTGGTCTTATTCTATTTCTCTACCTTCGGTGAACTTTGGTAGTTCACCTTCAGTGAACTTTGGTGTTATTCTTTTCTTTCTACCTTCGGTGAATGTTGTTAGTTCACCTTCAGTGAACGTTGGTGTTATCTTTTCTTTCTACCTTTAGTGAATGTTGGTAGTTCACCTTCATTGAATGTTGGTGTTATCCTTTTCTTTCTACCTTCAGTGAACGTTGGTAGTTCACCTTCGGTGAACGTTGGTGTTATTATTTTCTTTCTACCTTCAGTGGACGTTGGTAGTTCACCTTCAGTGAACATTTGTGTGAGTCTTTTCTTTCTACCTTCAGTGAACGTTGGTAGTTCACCTTCAGTGAATGCTTGTGTTATTCTTTTCTCTCTACCTTCAGTTAACATTGGTAGTTCACCTTCAGTGAATGTTGGTGTTATTCTTTTCTTTCTACCTTCAGTGAACATTGGTAGTTCACCTTCAGTGAACGTTGGTAGTTCACCTTCAGTGAATGTTGGTGTTATTATTTTCCCTCTACCTTAAGTGAATTTTGGTATTTCACCTTCAGTAAATGTTTGTGTTATCTTTTCTTTCTACCTTCAGTGAACGTTGGTAGTTCACCTTCAGTGAATGTTTATGTTATTCTTTTCTATCTACCTTCAATGAACATTGGTAGTTCACCTTCAGTGAACGTTGGTGTTATTATTTTCTCTCTACATTAAGTGAATGTTGGTATTTAACCTTCAGTGAACGTTTGTGTCATTCATTTCTTTCTACCTTCAGTGAATGTTGTTAGATAACCTTCAGTGGACGTTGGTGTTTTTCTTTTCTTTCTACCTTCAGTGAACGTTGGTTTTATTATTTTCTTTCTATCTTCAATGAACGTTGGTACTTCACCTTCAGTGAACATCGGTGTTATTGTTTTCTTTCTACCTTTAGTGAACGTTGGTAGTTCACCTTCAGTGAACGTTGGTATTATTTTTTTCTTTCTATCTTCAGTGAACATTGGTAGTTTACCTTTAGTGAACGTTGGTGTTATTATTTTCTTTATACCTTCAGTGAATGTTGGTAGTTCACCTTCAGTGAATGTGTGTGTTATTCTCTTCTCTCTACCTTCAGTGAACGTTGGTAGTTCACCTTCAGTGAATGTTGGTGTTATTATTTTCTTTCTATCTTCAGTGAACGTTGGTAGTTCACCTTCAGTGAATGTTGGTGTTATTATTTTCTCTCTACCTACAGTGAATGTTGGAGTTATTCTCTTCTCTCTACCAATAGCGAACATTGGTATTATTCTCTCCTTTCTACCTTCAGTGAACGTTGGTAGTTCACCTTCAGTGAACGTTGGTGATATTCTTTTTATTCTACCTTCAGTGAATGTTGGTAGTTCCCCTTCAGTGAATGTTTGTGTTATTCTTTTCTTTCTACCTTCAATGAACGGGTGTAGTTCACCTTTAGTGAACGTTGGTGTTATTATTTTCTATCTACCTTAAGTGAATGTTGGTATTTCATCTTCAGTGAACATTTGTGTTATTCTTTTCTTTCTACCTTAGGTGAACGTTGGTAGTTCACCTTCAGTGAATGTTGGGGTTATCTTTTTTTCTACCTTGAGTGAACGTTGGTAGTTCACCTTCAGTGAACGTTGGTGTTATTCTTTTCATTCTACCTTCAGTGAACGTTGGTGTTATTCATTTCTCTCTACCTTCAGTGAATGTTGGTACTTCACCTTCAGTGAATGTTACTTTAATTCTATTCTTTCTACCTTCGATGAACATTGGTAGTTCACCTTCAGCGAATGTTGGTTTTATTATTTTCTTTCTACCTTCAGTGAACATTGGTAGTTCACCTTCAGTGAACGTTGGTATTATTCTTTCCTTTCTACCTTTAGTGAACGTTGGTAGTTCACCTTCAGTGAACGTTGGTGTTATTCTTTTCTCTCTACCTTCAGTAGACGTTGGTAGGTCACCTTCATTGAATGTTGGTGTTATTATTTTCTCTCTACCTTCAGTGAATGTTGGTAGTTAACATTTAGTGAACATTGGTGTTACTCTTTTCTTTCTACCTTCAGTGAATGGTGGTAGTTCTCCTTCAGTGAACGTGTGTGTTATTATTTTATTTCTACCTTCAGTGGATGTTGGTAGTTCAACTTCAGTGAACATTGGTGTGATTCTTTTCTTTCTAACTTCAGTGAACGTTGGCAGTTCACCTTCAGTAAATGTTTGTGTTATTCTTTTCTTTCTACCTTCAGTGAATGTTGGTAGTTCACCTTTAGTGAATGTTGGTCTTATTCTATTTCTCTACCTTTGGTGAACTTTGGTAGTTCACCTTCGGTGAACTTTGGTGTTATTCTTTTCTTTCTACCTTCAGTGAATGTTGTTAGTTCACCTTCAGTGAACGTTGGTGTTATCTTTTCTTTCTACCTTTAGTGTACGTTGGTAGTTTACCTTCAGTGAATGTTGGTGTTATTCTTTTCTTTCTACCTTCAGTGAACGTTGGTAGTTCACCTTCAGTGAACGTTGGTAGTTCACCTTTAGTGAATGTTGGTGTTATTATTTTCTCACTACCTTAAGTGAATGTTGGTATTTCACCTTCGGTAAATGTTTCTGTTATCTTTTCTTTCTACCTTCAGTGAACGTTGCTAGTTCACCTTCAGTGAATGTTTTTGTTATACTTTTCTTTATACCTTCAGTGAATATTGGTAGTTCACCTTCAGTGAATGTTAGTGTTATTATTTTCTCTCTCCCTTAAGTGAATGTTGGTATTTCACCTTCAGTGAACGTTTGTGTTATTCTTTTCTTTCTACTTTCAGTGAACATTGGTGTTATTCTTTTCTTTCTACCTTCAGTGAATGTTGGTAGTTCACCTTCAGTGAATGTTGCTGTTATTATTTTCTTTCTATCTTCAGTGATTGTTGGTAGTTCACCATCAATGAACGTTGGTGTTATGTTTTCTTTCTACCTTTAGTGAACGTTGGTAGTTCACCTTCATTGAATGTTGGAGTTATCCTTTTCTTTCTACCTTTAGTGAACGTTGGTTGTTCACCTTCAGTGAATGTTGGTGTTATTATTTTCTTTCTACCTTCATTGGACGTTGGTAGTTCACCTTCAGTGAACATTTGTGTGATTCTTTTCTTTCTACCTTCAGTGAACGTTGGTAGTTCACCATCAGTGAATGTTTGTGTTATTCTTTTCTCTCTACCTTCAGTGAACGTTGGTAGTTCACCTTTAGCGAATGTTGGTCTTATTCTTTTTTCTCTACCTTCGGTGAACTTTGGTTGTTCACCTTCAGTGAACTATGGTGTTATTGTTTTCTTTCTACCTTCAGTGAATGTTGGTAGTTCACCTTCAGTGAACGTTGGTGTTATCTTTTCTTTCTACCTTTAGTGAACGTTGGTAGTTCACCTTTAGTGAATGTTGGTGTTATTCTTTTCTTTCTACCTTCAGTGAACTATGGTAGTTAACCTTCAGTGAACGTTGGAAGTTCACCTGCAGTGAATGTTGGTGTTATTATTTTCTCTCTACCTTAAGTGAATGTTGGTATTTCACCTTCAGTAAATGTTTCTTTATCTTTTCTTTCTACCTTCAGTGAACATTGGTAGTTCACCTTCAGTGAACGTTGGTGTTATTATTTTCTCTCTACTTTAAGTGAATGTTGGTATTTCACCTTCAGTGAATGTTTGTGTTATTCTTTTCTTTCTACCTTAAGTGAACATTGTTAGTTAACCTTCAGTGGACGTTGGTGTTATTCTTTTCTTTCTACCTTCAGTGAACGTTGGTGTTATTATTTTCTTTCTATCTTCAATGAACGTTGGTAGTTCACCTTCAGTGAACGTCAGTGTTATTGTTTTCTTTCTACCTTTAGTGAACATTGGTAGTTCACATTCAGTGAGGGTTGGTGTTATTATTTTCTTTCTATCTTCAGTGAATGTTGGTAGTTTACTTTCAGTGAACGTTGGTTTTATTATTTTCTTTATACCTTGAGCGAACATTGGTAGTTCACCTTCAGTGATAGTTGGTGTTATTCTCTTCTCTCTACCTTCAGTGAACGTTGGTAGTTCACCTTCAGTGAACGTTGGTAGTTCACCTTCAATGAACGTCAGTGTTATTCTTTTCTATCTACCTTTAGTACACGTTGGTAGTTTACCTTCAATGAGCGTTGGTATTATTCTTTCCTTTCTACCTTTATTGAACGTTGGTAGTTCACCTTCAGTGAACATTGGTGTTATTCTATTTATTCTACCTTCAATGAATGTTGGTAGTTCACCTTTAGTGACTGTTGGTGTTATATTTTCTTTCTAACTTCAGTGAATGTTGGTGTTATTCTTTTCTTTCTACCTACAGTGAAGATTGGTAGTTCACCTTCAATGAAAGTTGGTGTTATTGTTTTCTCTCTACCTTAAGTTAATGTTGGTATTTCATATTCAGTGAATGTTTGTGTTATTATTTTCTCTCTACCTTCAGTGAATTTTGGTAGTTAACATTTAGTGAACGTTGGTGTTAGTATTTTCTTTCTACCTTCTGTGAACGTTGGTAGTTCTCCTTCAATGAACATTGGTGTTATTATTTTCTTTCTACCTTTAGTGGATGTTGGTAGTTAACCTTCAGTGAATGTTTGTGTTATTCTTTTCTCTTTACCTTCAGTGAATGTTGGTAGTTCACCTTTAGTGAATGTTGGTCTTATTCTTTTTTCTCTGCCTTCGGTGAACTTTGGTAGTTCACCTTCAGTGAACTTTGGTGTTCTTCTTTTCTTTCTACATTCAGTGAATGTTGTTAGTTCACCTTCGTGAATGTTCGTGTTATCTGTTCTTTCTACCTTTAGTGAACGTTGGTAGTTCACCTTCAGTGAATGTTGGTGTTATTCTTTTCTTTCTACCTTCAGTGAACATTGGTAGTTCACCTTCAGTGGACGTTGGTAGTTCACCTTTAGTGAATGTTGGAGTTATTATTTTCTCTCTTCCTTAAGTGAGTGTTGGTATTTGACCTTCAGTAAATGTTTGTGTTATCTTTTCTTTCTACCTTCAATGAACGTTGGTAGTTCACTTTCAGTGAATGTTTGTGTGATTCTTTTCTCTCTACCTTCAGTGAATATTGGTACTTCACCTTCAGTGAACGTTGGTGTTATTATTTTCTCTCTACCTTAAGGAAATGTTGGTATTTCACCTTCGGTGAAAGTTTGTGTTATTCTTTTATTTCTACCTTCAGTGAACGTTGTTAGTTACCCTTCAGTGAACGTTGGTGTTTTTCTTTTCTTTCTATCTTCAGTGAATGTTGGAAGTTCACCTTCAGTGAACGTTGGTGTTATTATTTTCTTTCTATCTTCAGTGAATGTTTGTAGTTCACCTTCAGTGAACATTGGTGTTAATATTTTCTTTCTACCTTTAATGAACGTTGGTAGTTCACCTTCAGTGAACGTTGGTGTTATTCTCTTCTCTCTACCTTCAGTGAATCTTGATAGTTCATTTTCAGTAAACGTTGGTGTTATTATTTTCTCTCTACCTTAAGTGAATGTTGGTATTTCACCTTCAGTGAATATTTGTGTTATCTTTTCTTTCTACCTTCACTGAACGTTGGTAGTTCACCTTCAGTGAACGTTGGTGTTATTCTTTTCTTTCTAACTTCAGTGAATGTTGGTAGTCCACCTTCAGTGAAAGTTGGTGTTATCTTTTCTTTCTACTTTTAGTATTCATTGGTAGTTCACCTTCAATGAATGTTGTTGTTATCCTTATCTTTCTACCTTCAGTGAACGTTGGTAGTTCACCTTCAGTGAACGTTGGTGTTATTATTTTCTCTCTACCTTAAGTGAATGTTGGTATTCTACCCGCAGTGAATGTTTGTGTTATCTTTTCTTTCTACCTTGAGTGAACGTTTGCAGGTCACCTTCAGTGAATGTTTGTGTTATTCTTTTCTTTCTACCTTCAGGGAACGTTGGTGTTATTGTTTTCTCTCTACCTTAAGTTAATGTTGGTATTTCATCTTCAATGAACTTTTGTGTTATTATATTATTTCTACCTTTAGTGAACGTTGGTAGTTCACCTTCAGTGAACGTTGGTGTTATTATTTTCTCTCTACCATAAATGAATGTTGGTATTTCACCTTCAGTGAACGTTTGTGTTATCTTTTCTTTCTACCTTCTGTGAATGTTGGTGTTATTATTTTCTTTCTACCTTAAGTGAATGTTGGTACTTCATCTTCAGTAAATGTTTGTGTTATCTTTTCTTTCTACCTTCATTGATTGTTGGTAGTTCACCTTCAGTGAATGTTTGTGTTATTCTTTTCTTTCTACCTTCAGTAAATATTGGTAGTTCACCTTCAGTGAACGTTGATGTTATTATTTTCTCTCTACCTTAGGTGAATGTTGGTATTTCACCTTCAGTGAATGTTTGTTTTATTCTTTTCTTTCTACCTTCAGTGAACGTTGTTAGTTAACCTTCAGTGAATGTTGGTGTTATTCTTATCTTTCTATCTTCAGTGAACGTTGGTAGTTCACCTTCAGTGAATGTTGGTATTATTATTTTCTTTCTATCTTCAGTGAATGTTGGTAGTTCACCTTCGTGAACGTTCGTGTTATCTGTTCTTTCTACCTTTAGTGAACGTTGGTAGTTCACCTTCAGTGAATGTTGGTGTTATTCTTTTCTTTCTACCTTCAGTGAACGTTGGTAGTTCACCTTCAGTGAATGTTGGTAGTTCACCTTTAATGAACGTTGGAGTTATTATTTTCTCTCTACCTTAAGTGAATGTTGGTATTTCACCTTCAGTAAATGTTTGTGTTATCTTTTCTTTCTACCTTCAATGAACGTTGGTAGTTCACTTTCAGTGAATGTTTGTGTGATTCTTTTCCCTCTACCTTAAGTGAATATTGGTACTTCACCTTCAGTGAACGTTGGTGTTATTATTTTATCTCTACCTTAAGGAAATGTTGGTATTTCACCTTCAGTGAAAGTTGGTGTAATTCTTTTCTTTCTACCTTCAGTGAACGTTGGTAGTTCAACTTCAGTGAACGTTGGTAGTTCACCTTTAGTGAATGTTGGAGTTATTATTTTCTCTCTACCTTAAGTGAATCTTGGTATTTCACCTTCAGTAAATGTTTGTGTTATCTTTTCTTTCTACCTTCAATGAACGTTGGTAGTTCACCTTCAGTGAATGTTTGTGTGATTCTTTTATCTCTACCTTCAGTGAATATTGGTACTTCACCTTCATTGAATGTTGGTGTTATTATTTTCTCTCTACCTTAAGGAAATGTTGGTACTTCACCTTCAGGGAAAGTTTGTGTTATTCTTTTCTTTCTACCTTCAGTGAACATTGTTAGTTAACCTTCAGTGAACGTTGGTGTTTTTCTTTTCTTTCTATCTTCAGTGAACGTTGGAAGTTCACCTTCAGTGAACGTTGGTGTTATTATGTTCTTTCTATCTTCAGTGAACGTTTGTAGTTCACCTTCAATGAACATTGGTGTTAATAATTTCTTTCTACCTTTAATGAACGTGGGTAGTTCACCTTCAGTGAACGTTGGTGTTATTCTCTTCTCTCTACCTTAAGTGAATGTTGGTAGTTCATTTTCAGTAAACGTTGGTGTTATTATTTTCTCTCTACCTTAAGTGAATGTTGGTATTTCACCTTCAGTGAATATTTGTGTTATCTTTTCTTTCTACCTTCAGTGAATATTTGTGTTATCTTTTCTTTCTAGCTTCAGTGAACGTTGGTAGTTCACCTTCAATGAACATTGGTGTTATTCTTTTCTTTCTAACTTCAGTGAATGTTAGTAGTTCACCTTCAGTGAACGTTGGTGTTATCTTTTCTTTCAACTTTTAGCGAACATTGGCAGTTCACCTTCAGTGAATGTTGGTGTTATCCTTTTCTTTCTACCTTCAGTGAACGTTGGTAGTTCACCTTTAGTGAACGTTGGTCTTATTATTTTCTCTCTACCTTAAGTGAATGTTGGTATTTTACCCACAGTGAACGTTTGGGTTATCTTTTCTTTCTACCTTGAGTGAATGTTTGTAGGTCACCTTCAGTGAATGTTTGTGTTATTCTTTTCTTTCTACCTTCAGTGAACGTTGGTGTTATTGTTTTCTCTCTACCTTAAGTTAATGTTGGTATTTCATCTTCAATGAACTTTTGTGTTATTCTTTTCTTTCTACCTTTAGTGAACGTTGGTAGTTCACCTTCAGCGAACGTTGGTGTTATTATTTTCTCTCTACCATAAATGAATGTTGGTATTTCACCTTCAGTGAACGTTTGTGTTATCTTTTCTTTCTACCTTCAGTGAATGTTAATGTTATTATTTTCTTTCTACCTTAAGTGAATGTTGGTACTTCACCTTCAGTAAATGTTTGTGTTATCTTTTCTTTCTACCTTCATTGATTGTTAGTAGTTCACGTTCAGTGAATGTTTGTGTTATTCTTTTCTTTCTACCTTCAGTGAATATTGGTAGTTCACCTTCAGTGAACGTTGGTGTTATTATTTTCTCTCTACCTTAAGTGAATGTTGGTATTTCACCTTCACTGAATGTTTGTTTTATTCTTTTCTTTCTACCTTCAGTGAACGTTGTTAGTTAACCTTCAGTGAACATTGGTTTTATTCTTTTCTTTCTACCTTCAGTGAACGTTGGTATTATTATTTTCTTTCTATCTTCAGTGAATGTTGGTAGTTCACCTTCGTGAACGTTCGTGTTATCTTTTCTTTCTACCTTTAGTGAACATTGGTAGTTCACCTTCAGTGAATGTTGGTGTTATTCTTTTCTTTCTACCTTCAGTGAACGTTGGTAGTTCACCTTCAGTGAACATTGGTAGTTCACCTTTACTGAACGTTGGAGTTAATATTTTCTCTCTACCTTAAGTGAATGTTGGTATTTCACCTTCAGTAAATGTTTGTGTTATCTTTTCTTTCTACCTATAATGAACGTTGGTAGTTCACCTTCAGTGAATGTTTGTGTGATTCTTTTCTCTATACCTTCAGTGAATATTGGTACTTCACCTTCAGTGAACGTTGGTGTTATTATTTTCTGTCTACCTTAAGGAAATGTTGGTATTTCACCTTCAGTGAAAGTTTGTGTTATTCTTTTCTTTCTACCTTCAGTGAACGTTGTTAGTTAACCTCCAGTGAACGTTGGTGTTTTTCTTTTCTTTCTATCTTCAGTGAACGTTGGAACTTCACCTTCAGTGAACGTTGGTGTTATTATTTTCTTTCTATCTTCAGTGAACGTTTGTAGTTCACCTTCAGTGAACATTGGTGTTAATATTTTCTTTCTATTCTACCTTTAATGAATGTGGGTAGTTCACCTTCAGTGAATGTTGGTGTTATTCTCTTCTCTCTACCTTCAGTGAATGTTGGTAGTTCATTTTTAGTAAATGTTGGTGTTATTATTTTCTCTCTACCTTAAGGGAATGTTGGTATTTCACCTTCAGTGAATATTTGTGTTATCTTTTCTTTCTACCTTCAGTGAATGTTGGTAGTTCACCTTCAATGAACGTTGGTGTTATTCTTTTCTTTCTAACTTCAGTGAATGTTGGTTGTTCACCTTCAGTGAACGTTGGTGTTATCTTTTATTTCTACTTTTAGTGAACATTGTTAGTTCACCTTCAGTGAATGTTGGTCTTATCCTTTTCTTTCTACCTTCAGTGAACGTTGGTAGTTCACCTTCAGTGAACGTTGTTGTTATTATTTTCTCTCTACCTTAAGTGAATGTTGGTATTCTACCCACAGTGAACGTTTGTGTTATCTTTTCTTTCTACCTTCAGTGAACGTTTGTAGGTCACCTTCAGTGAATGTTTGTGTTATTCTTTTATTTCTACCTTCAGTTAACGTTGGTGTTATTGTTTTCTCTCTACCTTAAGTTAATGTTGGTATTTCATCTTCAATGAACTTTTGTGTTATTCTTTTCTTTCTACCTTTAGTGAATGTGGGTAATTCACCTTCAGTGAACGTTGGTGTTATTATTTTCTCTCTACAATAAATGAATGTTGGTATTTCACCTTCAATGAACGTTTGTGTTATCTTTTCTTTCTACCTTAAGTGAACATTGGTGTTATTCTTCTCTTTCTACCTTCAGTGAATTTTGGTAGTTCACCTTCAGTGAATGTTGGTGTTATCTTTTCTTTCTACCTTTAGTAAATATTGGTAGTTCACCTTCAGTGAATGTTGGTGTTAATCTTTTTTTTCTACCTTCAGTGAACATTGGTAGTTCACCTTCAGTGAACGTTGGTGTTATTATTTTCTCTCTACCTTAAGTGAATGTTGGTGTTTCACCTTTAGTGAATGTTTGTTTTATTCTTTTCTTTCTACCTTCAGTGAACGTTGCTAGTTAACCTTCAGTGAACGTTGGTGTTATTATTTTCTTTCTACCTTCAGTGAATGTTGGTGTCATTGTTTTCTCTCTACCTTAAGTTAATGTTGGTATTTCATATTCAGTGAACGTTTGTGTTATTCTTTTCATTCTACCTTTAGTGAACGTTGGTAGTTCACCTTAAGTGTACGTTGGTGTTATTCTTTTCGTTCTACCTTCAGTAAAGATAAGTAGTTCACCTTCAGTGAACATTGGTGTTATCTTTTCTCTCTACTTTCAGTGGACGTTGGTAGTTTACCTTCAGTGAATGTTTGTGTTATTAATTTCTCTCTACCTTCAGTGAATCTTGGTAGTTAAAATTTAGTGAACGTTGGTGGTACTCTTTTCTTTCTACCTTCAATGAACGTTGGTAGTTCTCCTCCAGTGAACGTTGGTAGTTCACCTTCAGTGAATGTTTGTGTTATTATTTTCTCTCTACCTTCATTGAACATTGGTAGTTCACCTTTAGTGAATGTTGGTCTTATTCTCTTTTCTCTACCTTCGGTGAACTTTGGTAGTTCACCTTCAGTATACGTTGGTGTTATTCTTCTCTTTCTACTTTCAGTGAATGTTAGTAGTTCACCTTCAGTGAACGTTGGTGTTATCTTTTCTTTCTACCTTTAGTGAAAGTTGGTAGTTCACATTCACTGAATGTTGGTGTTATTCTTATTTTTCTACCTTCAGTGAATGTTGATAGTTCACCTTCAATGAACGTTGGTGTTATTATTTTCTCTCTACCTTATGTGAATGTTGGTATTTCACCTTCAGTAAATGTTTGTGTTATCTTTTCTTTCTACCTTCAGTGAACGTTGGTAGTTCACCTTCGGTGAATGTTGGTGTTATTATTTTCTCTCTACTTTAAGTGAATGTTGGTATATTACCTTCAGTGATCGTTTGTGTTATTCTTTTCTTTCTAACTTCAGTGAACGTTGGTAGTTCACCTTTAGTGAACGTTGGTGTTATTCTTTTCTTTCTACCTTTAGTGAACATTGGTAGTTTACCTTCAGTGAATGTTAGTGTTATTATTTTCTCTCTACCATCAGTGAATGTTAGTTTTATTCTATTCTTTCTACCTTCGATGAACATTGGAAGTTCACCTTCAGTGAACGTTGGTCTTATTATTTTCTTTCTACCTTCAGTGAACGTTTGTAGTTCACCTTTAGTGAGCGTTGGTGTTATTCTTTTCTGTCTACCTTCAGTGAAAGTTGGTAGTTCACCTTCAGTGAATGTTGGAATTGTTCTTTCCTTTCTACCTTTAGTGAACGTTGGTAGTTCACCTTCAGTGAACGTTGGTGTTATTCTTTTTATTCTACCTTCAGTGAATGTTGGAAGTTCTACCTACAGTGAAGATTGGTAGTTCACCTTCAGTGAACATTGGTGTTATTCTTTTCTCTCTACCTTTAGTGGAAGTTGGTAGTTCACATTTAGTGAACGTCGGTGTTACTCTTTTCTTTATACCTTCAGTGAATGTTGGTAGTTCTCCTTCATTGATCGTTGGTGTTATTATTTTCTTTCTACCTTCAGTGGATGTTGGTAGTTCACCTTCAGTGAACATTGGTGTGATTCTTTTCTTTCTACCTTCAGTGAACGTTGGTAGTTCACCTTCAGTGAATGTTTGTGTTATTCTTTTCTCTCTACCTTCAGTGAACGTTGGTAGTTAACCTTTAGTGAATGTTGGTCTTATTCTTTTTTCTCTACCTTTGGTGAACTTTGGTAGTTCACCTTCAGTGAACTTTACTGTTATTTTTTTCTTTCTACCTTCAGTGAATGTTGTTAGTTCACCTTCAGTGAATGTTGGTGTTATCTTTTCTTTCTACCTTTAGTGAATGTTGGTAGTTCACCATCAGTGAATGTTGGTGTTATTCTTTTCTTTCTACCTTCAGTGAACGTTGGTAGTTCACCTTCAGTGAACGTTGGTAGTTCACCTTTAGTGAACGTTGGTGTTATTATTTTCACTCTACCTTATCTGAATGTTGGTATTTCACCTTCAATAAATGTTTGTGTTATCTTATCTTTCTACCTTCAGTGAACGTTGGTAGTTCACCTTCAGTGAATGTTTGTGTTATTCTTTTCTCTCTACCTTCAGTGAATATTGGTAGTTCACCTTCAGTTAATGTTTGTATTATTATTTTCTCTCTACCTTAAGGAAATGTTGGTATTTCACCTTCATTGAACGTTTGTGTTATTCTTTTCTTTCTACCTTCAGTTAACGTTGTTAGTTAACCTTCAGTGAATGTTGGTGTTTTTCTTTTCTTTCTACCTTCAATGAACGTTGGTTGTTCACCTTCAGTGAACGTTGGTGTTATTATTTTCTTTCTGCCGTCAATGAACGTTGGTAGTTCACCTTCAGTAAACGTTGGTGTTATTCTCTTCTCTCTACCTTCAGTGAACGTTGGTAGTTCATTTTCAGTGAATGTTGGTGTTATTATTTTCTCTCTACCTTAAGTGAATGTTGGTATTTCACCTTCAGTGAATATTTGTGTTATCTTTTCTCTCTACCTTTAGTGAACGTTGGTAGTTCACCTTCAGTGAATGTTGGTGTTATTCTTTTCTTTCTACCTTCAGTGAATGTTGGTAGTTCACCTTCAGTGAATGTTGGTGTTATCTTTTCTTTCTACCTTTAGTTAACGTTGGTAGTTCACCTTCAGTGAATGTCGGTGTTATCCTTTTCTTTCTACCATCAATGAACATTGGTAGTTCACCTTCAGTGCATGTTGGTAGTTCACCTACAGTGAATGTTGATGTTATTATTTTCCCTCTACCTTAAGTGAATGTTGGTATTTCACCTTCAGTGAACGTTGGTAGTTCACCTTCAGTAAATGTTGGTGTTATTCTCTTCTCTCTACCTTCAGTGAACGTTGTTAGTTCACCTTCAGTGAATGTTGGTGTTATTAATTTCTTTCTATCTTCAGTGAACGTTGGTAGTTCACCTTCAATGAATGTTGGTGTTATTATTTTCTTTCTACCTACAATGAATGTTGGTGTTATTCTCTTCTCTCTACCTTCAGCGAACGTTGGTAGTTCACCTTCAGTGAATGTTGGTGTTATTCTCTTCTCTCTACCTTCAGTGAACGTTGTTAGTTCACCTTCAGTGAATGTTGGTGTTATTAATTTCTTTCTATCTTCAGTGAACGTTGGTAGTTCACCTTCAGTGAATGTTGGTGTTATTATTTTCTTTCTACCTACAATGAATGTTGGTGTTATTCTCTTCTCTCTACCTTCAGCGAACGTTGGTAGTTCACCTTCAGTGAATGTTGGTGTTATTCTCTTCTCTCTACCTTCAGTGAACGTTGTTAGTTCACCTTCAGTGAATGTTGGTGTTATTAATTTCTTTCTATCTTCAGTGAACGTTGGTAGTTCACCTTCAGTGAATGTTGGTGTTATTATTTTCTTTCTACCTACAATGAATGATGGTGTTATTCTCTTCTCTCTACCTTCAGCGAACGTTGGTAGTTCACCTTCAGTGAATATTGGTATTATTATCTCTTTTCTACCTTCAGTGAATGTTGGTAGTTCACCTTCAGTGAACGTTGGTGTTATTCTTTTTATTCTACCTTCAGTGAATGTTGGTAGTTCACCTTCAGTGAATGTTTGTGTTATTCTTTTCTTTCTACCTTCAGTGAACGTTGGTAGTTCACCTTCAGTGAACGTTGGTGTTATTATTTTCTATCTACCTTAAGTGAATGTTGGTATTTCATCTTCAGTGAACATTTGTGTTATTCTTTTCTTTCTACCTTAGGTGAACGTTGGTATTTCACCTTCAGTGAATGTTGGTGTTATCTTTTTTTCTACCTTGAGTGAACGTTGGTAGTTCACCTTCAGTGAACGTTAGTGTTATTCTTTTCTTTCTACCTTCAGTGAACTTTGGTAGTTCACCTTCAGTGAACGTTGGTATTATTCTTTCGCTTCTACCTTTAGTGAACGTTGGTAGTTCACCTTCAGTGAATGTTGGTGTTATTCTTTTTATTCTACCTTCAGTGAATGTGGGTAGTTCACCTTTAGTGAATGTTGGTGTTATATTTTCTTTCTACCTTCAATGAATATTGGTGTTATTCTTTTCTTTCTACCTTCAGTGAAGATTGATAGTTCACCTTCAGTGAACATTGGTGTTATTCTTTTCTCTCTACCTTCAGTTGACGTTGGTAGTTCACCTTCACTGAATGTTGGTGTTATTATTTTCTCTCTACCTTCAGTGAATGTTGGTAGTTAAAATTTAGTGAACATTGGTGTGATTATTTTCTTTCTACCTTCAGTGAACGTTGGTAGTTCACCTTCAGTGAATGTTTGAGTTATTCTTTTCTTTCTACCTTCAGTGAATGTTGGTAGTTCACCTTTAGTGAATGTTGGTCTTATTCTATTTCTCTACCTTCGGTGAACTTTGGTTGTTCACCTTCAGTGAAATTTGGTGTTATTGTTTTCTTTCTACCTTCAGTGAATGTTGGTAGTTTACCTTCAGTGAACGTTGGTGTTATCTTTTCTTTCTACCTTTAGTGAACGTTGGTAGTTCACCTTCAGTGAATGTTGGTGTTATTCTTTTCTTTCTACCTTCAGTGAACTTTGGTAGTTCACCTTCAGTGAACGTTGGTAGTTCATCTTCAGTGAATGTTGGTGTTATTATTTTCCCTCTACCTTAAGTGAATGTTGGTATTTCACCTTCAGTAAATGTTTGTGTTATCTTTTCTTTCTACCTTCAGTGAACGTTGGTAGGTTATCTTAAGTGAATGTTTATGTTATTCTTTTCTTTCTACCATCAGTGGACATTGGTAGTTCACCTTCAGTGAACGTTGGTGTTATTATTTTCTCTCTACTTTAAGTGAATGTTGGTATTTCACCTTCAGTGAACATTTGTGTTATTCTTTATTTTCTAACTACAGTAAACGTTGTTAGTTAACCTTCAGTGGACGTTGGTGTTATTCTTTTCTTTCTACCTTCAGTGAGTGTTGGTGTTATTATTTTCTTTCTATCTTCAATAAACGTTGGTAGTTCACCTTCATGGAACGTTGGTGTTATTGTTTTCTTTCTACCTTCAGTGAACGTTGGTAGTTCACCTTCAGTGAAGGTTTGTGTTATTATTTTCTTTCTATCTTCAGTGAATGTTGGTAGTTTACCTTCAGTGAACGTTGGTTTTATTATTTTCTTTATACCTTTAGTGAATGTTGGTAGTTCACCATCAGTGATAGTTGGTGTTATTCTCTTCTCTCTACCTTCAGTGAACGTGGGTAGTTCATCTTCAGTGAACGTTGGTCTTATTATTTTCTTTCTATCTTCAGTAAACGTTGGTAGTTCACCTTCAGTGAATGTTGGTGTTATTATTTTCTTTCTACCTACAGTGAACGTTGGTGTTATTCTCTTCTCTCTACCTTCAGCGAAAGTTGGTAGTTCACCTTCAGTGAATGTTGGTATTATTCTTTTCTCTCTACCTTCAGTGAACGTTGGTAGTTCAAATTCACTGAACGTTGGTGTAATTCTTTTCTATCTACCTTTAGTAAACGTCGGTAGTTTACCATCAGTAAACGTTGGTGTTATTATTTTCTTTATACCTTCAGTGAACGTGGGTAGTTCACCTTTAGTGAACGTTGGTGTTATTATTTTCTTTCTACCTTCAGTGAACATTGGTAGTTCACCTTCAGTGAACGTTGGTGTTATTCATTTCTATCTACCTTTAGTAAACGTCGGTAGTTTACCTTCAGTGAACATTGGTATTATTCTTTCCATTCTACCTTTAGTGAACGTTGGTAGTTCACCTTCAGTAAACATTGGTGTTATTCTTTTTATTCTACCTTCAGAGAATGTTGGTAGTTCACCTTTAGTGACTGTTGGTGTTATATTATCTTTCTAACTTTAGTGAATGTTGGTGTTATTCTTTTCTTTCTACCTACAGTGAAGATTGGTAGTTCACCTTCAGTGAAAGTTGGTGTTATGTTTTTCTCTCTACCTTATGTTAATGTTGGTATTTCATATTCAGTGAATGTTTGTGTTATTATTTTCTCTCTACCTTCAGTGAATTGTCGTAGTTAACATTTAGTGAACGTTGGTGTTAGTCTTTTTACTTTCTACCTTTTGTGAACATTGGTAGTTCTCCTTCAACGAACATTGGTGTTATTATTTTCTTTCTACCTTCAGTGGACGTTGGTAGTTAACCTTCAGTGAATGTTTGTGTTATTCTATTCTCTCTACCTTCAGTGAACGTTGGTAGTTAACCATTAGTGAATGTTGGTCTTATTCGTTTTTCTCTACCTTCAGTGAACTTTGGTGTTATTCTTTTCTTTCTACCTTCAGTGAATGTTGTTAGTTCACCTTCGTGATCGTTCGTGTTATCTGTTCTTTCTACCTTTAATGAACATTGGTAGTTCACCTTCAGTAAATGTTGGTATTTCACCTTCAGTAAATGTTTGTGTTATCTTTTCTTTCTATCTTCAATGAACGTTGGTAGTTCACCTTCAGTGAATGTTTGTGAGATTCTTTTCTCTCTACCTTCAGTGAATATCGGTACTTCACCTTCATTGAACGTTGGCGTTATTATTTTCTCTCTACCTTAAGGAAATGTTTGTATTTCACCTTCAGTGAAAGTTTGTGTTATTCTTTTCTTTCTACCTTCAGTGAACGTTGTTAGTTAACCATCAGTGAACGTTGGTGTTTTTCTTTTCTTTCTATCTTCAGTGAATGTTGCAAGTTCACCTTCAGTGAACGTTGGTGTTATTATTTTCTTTCTATCTTCAGTGAACGTTCCTAGTTCACCTTCAGTGAACATTGGTGTTAATATTTTCTTTCTACCTTTAATGAACATGGGTATTTCACCTTCAGTGAACGTTGGTGTTATTCTCTTCTCTCTACCTTCAATGAATAATGGTATTTCACCTTCAGTGAATATTTATGTTATCTTTTCTTTCTACCTTCAGTGAACGTTGGTAGTTCACCTTTAGTGAACGTTGGTGTTATTATTTTCTTTCTAACTTCAGTGAATGTTGGTAGTTCACCTTCAGTGAACGTTGGTGATATCTTCTCTTTCTACTTTTAGTGAACATTGGTAGTTCACCTTCAGTGAATGTTGGTGTTATCCTATTCTTTCTACCTTCAGTGAACGTTGGTAGTTCACCTTCAGTGAATGTTTGTGTTATTCTTTTCTCTCTACTTTAAGTGAATGTTGGTATATTACCTTCAGTGATCGTTTGTGTTATTCTTTTCTTTCTAACTTCAGTGAACGTTGGTGTTATTCTTTTCTTTCTACCTTCAGTGAACATAGGTAGTTCACCTTCAGTGAATGTTGGTGTTATTATTTTCTCTCTATTTTTAGTGAATTTGGTAGTTCACCTTCAGTGATTGTTAGTTTTATTCTATTCTTTCTACCTTCGATGAACATTGGTAGTTCACCTTCAGTGAACGTTTGTCTTATTATTTTCTTTCTACCTTCAGTGAACGTTTGTAGTTCACCTTTAGTGAGCTTTGGTGTTATTCTTTTCTTTCTACCTTCAGTGAAAGTTGGTAGTTCACCTTCAGTGAATGTTGGAATTGTTCTTTCTTTTCTACCTTTAGTGAACATTGGTAGTTCACCTTCAGTGAACGTTGGTGTTATTCTTTTTATTCTACCTTCAGTGAATGTTGGAAGTTCATCTTTAGTGAATGTTGGTGTTATATTTTCTTTCTAACTTCAGTTAATGTTGGTGTTATTCTTTTCTTTCTACCTGCAGTGAAGATTGGTAGTTCACCTTCAGTGAACATTGGTGTTATTCTTTTCTCTCTACCTTTAGTGGAAGTTGGTAGTTCACCTTTAGTGAATGTTGGTGTTATTATTTTCTTTCTACCATCAGTGAATTTTGGTAGTTAACATTTAGTGAACGTTGGTGTTACTCTTTTCTTTATACCTTCAGTGAACATTGGTAGTTCTCCTTCATTGATCGTTGGTGTTAGTATTTTCTTTCTACCTTCAGTGGATGTTGGTAGTTCACCTTCAATGAACATTGGTGTGATTCTTTTCTTTCTACCTTCAGTGAACGTTGGTAGTTCACCTTCAGTGAATGTTTGCGTTATTCTTTTCACTCTACCTTCAGTGAACGTTGGTAGTTCACCTTAAGTGAACGTTGGTGTTATTATTTTCTCTCTACCTTAAGTGAATGTTGGTATTTCACCTTCAGTGAATGTTTGTGTTATCTTTTCTTTCTACCTTCAGCGAACGTTTGTAGTTCACCTTCAAAGAATGTTTGTGTTATTATTTTCTTTCTACCTTCAGCGAATGTTGGTGTTAATGTTTTCTCTCTACCTTAAGTTACTGTTGGTATTTCATATTCATTGAACATTTGTGTTATTCTTTTCATTCTACCTTTAGTGAACATTGGTAGTTCACCTTCAGTGAATGTTGGTGTTATTCTTTTTGTTCTACCTTTAGTAAAGATTGGTAGTTCACCTTCAGTGAACATTGGTGTTATCTTTTTTCTCTACCTTCCATGGACGTTGGTAGTTTACCTTCAGTGAATGTTGGTGTTATTATTTTCTCTCTACCTTCAGCGAATCTTGGTAGTAAAAATTTAGTGAACATTGGTGTTACTCTTTTCTTTCTACCTTTAGTGAACATTGGTAGTTCTCCTACAGTGAACGTTGGTAGTTCACCTTCAGTGAATGTTTGTGTTATTCTTTTCTCTCTGCCTTCATTGAACGTTGGTAGTTCACCTTTAGTGAATGTTGGTCTTATTATTTTTTCTCTACCTTCGGTGAACTTTTGTTGTTCACCTTCAGTGAACGTTGGTGTTATTCTTATCTTTCTACCTTCAGTGAATGTTAATAGTTCACCTTCAATGAACGTTGGTGTTATCTTTTCTTTCTACCTTTAGTGAACGTTGGTAGTTCACCTTCAGTGAATGTTAGTGATATTCTTATTTTTCTACCTTTAGTGAACGTTGGTAGTTCACCTTCAGTGAATGTTGGTGTTATTATTTTCTGTCTACCTTATGTGAATGTTTGTATTTCACCTTCAGTAAATGTTTGTGTTATCTTTTCTTTCTACCTTCAGTGAACGTTGGTAGTTCACCTTCAATGAATGTTTGTGTTATTCTTTTCTTTCTACCTTTAGTGAACGTTGGTAGTTCACCTTCAGTGAATGTTGGTGTTATTATTTTCTCTCTACTTTAAGTGAATGTTGGTATATTACCTTCAGTGATCGTTTGTGTTATTCTTTTCTTTCTAACTTCAGTGAACGTTGGTGTTATTCTTTTCTTTCTACCTTCAGTGAACATTGGTAGTTCACCTTCAGTGAATGTTGGTGTTATTATTTTCTCTCTATTTTTAGTGAATGTTGGTAGTTCACCTTCAGTGAATGTTAGTTTTATTCTATTCTTTCTACCTTCGATGAACATTGGTAGTTCACCTTCAGTGAACGTTGGTCTTATTATTTTCTTTCTACCTTTAGTGAACGTTTGTAATTCACCTTTAGTGAGCGTTGGTGTTATTCTTTTCTTTCTACCTTCAGTGAAAGTTGGTAGTTCACCTTCAGTGAATGTTAGAATTGTTCTTTCTTTTCTACCTTTAGTGAACGTTGGTAGTTCATCTTCAGTGAACGTTGGTGTTATTCTTTTTATTCTACCTTCAGTGAATGTTGGTGTTATATTTTCTTTCTAACTTTAGTTAATGTTGGTGTTATTATTTTCTTTCTACCTGCAGTGAAGATTGGAATTTCACCTTCAGTGAACATTGGTGTTATTCTTTTCTCTCTACCTTTAATGGAAGTTTGTAGTTCATCTTTAGTGAACGTTGGTGTTACTCTTTTCTTTATACCTTCAGTGAACATTGGTAGATCTCCTTCATTGATCGTTGGTGTTAGTATTTTATTTCTACCTTCAGTGGATGTTGGTAGTTCACCTTCAGTGAACATTGGTGTGATTCTTTTCTTTCTACCTTCGGTGAACGTATGTAGTTCACCTTCAGTGAATGTTTGCTTTATTCTTTTCTCTCTACCTTCAGTGAACGTTGGTAGTTCACCTTTAGTGAATGTTGGTCTTATTCTTTTTTCTCTACCTTCGGTGAACTTTGGTAGTTCACCTTCAGTGAACTTTACTGTTATTTTTTTCTTTCTACCTTCAGTGAATGTTGGTGTTATCTTTTCTTTCTACCTTTAGCGAATGTTGGTAGTTTACCTTCAGTGAATGTTGGTGTTATTATTTTCTTTCTACCTTCAGTGAACGTTGGTAGTTCACCTTCAGTGAACGTTGGTAGTTCACCTTCAGTGAACGTTAGTGTTATTCTTTTCTTTCTACCTTCAGTGGATGTTGGTATTTCACCTTCAATAAATGTTTGTGTTATCTTTTCTTTCTATCTTCAGTGAACCTTGGTTGTTCACCTTCAGTGAATGTTTGTGTTGTTCTTTTCTCTCTACCTTCAGTGAATATTGGTAGTTCAACTTCAGTGAATGTTGGTGTTATTATTTTCTCTCTACCTTAAGGAAATGTTGGTATTTCACCTTCAGTGAACGTTTGTGTTATTCTTTTCTTTCTACCTTCAGTTGAGTTGTTAGTTAACCTTCAGTGAACGTTGGTGTTTTTCTTTTCTTTCTACCTTCGATGAACGTTGGAAGTTCACCTTCAGTGAACGTTGGTGTTATTATTTTCTTTCTATCTTCAGTGAACGTTGGTAGTTCACCTTCAATGAACATTGGTGTTAATATTTTCTTTCTACCTTCAATGAACGTTGGTAGTTCACCTTCAGTAAATGTTGGTGTTATTCTCTTCTATCTACCTTCAGTGAACGTTGGTAGTTCATTTTCAGTGAATGTTGGTGTTATTATTTTCTCTCTACCTTAAGTGAATGTTGGTATTTCATCTTCAGTGAATATTTGTGTTATCTTTTCTCTCTACCTTCAGTGAACGTTGGTAGTTCACCTTCAGTGAATGTTGGTGTTATTCTTTTCTTTCTACCTTCAGTGAATGTTGGTAGTTCACCTTCAGTGATCATTGGTGTTATCTTTTCTTTCTACTTTTAGTTAACGCTGGTAGTTCACCTTCAGTGAATGTTGGTGTTATCCTTTTCTTTCTACCTTCAGTGAACGTTGGTGTTATTATTTTCCCTCTATCTTAAGTGAATGTTGGTAATCCACCTTCAGTAAATGTTTGTGTTATCTTTTCTTTCTACCTTCAGTGAACGTTTGTAGGTCACCTTAAGTGAATGTTTGTGTTATTCTTTTCTTTCTACCTTTAGTGAATGTTGGTGTTATTGTTTTCTCTCTACCTTAACTTAATTTTGGTATTTCATTTTTAGTAAACGTTTGTGTTATTCTTTTCTTTCTACCTTTAGTGAACGTTGGTAGTTCACCTTCAGTGAATTTTGGTGTTATTATTTTCTCTCTACCTTAAATGAATGTTGGTATTTCACCTTTAGTGAATATTTGTGTTATCTTTTATTTCTACCTTCAGTGAACGTTGGTGTTATCTTTTCATTCTTCCTTCAGTGATTGTTGGTAGTTTACGTTCAGTGAATGATTGTGTTATTCTTTTCTTTTTACCTTCTGTGAATATTGGTAGTATACCTTCAGTGAACATTGGTATTATTATATTCTCTCTCTACCTTAAGTGAATATTGGTATTTCACCTTCAGTGAATGTTTGTGTTATTCTTTTCTTTCTACCTTCAGTGAACGTTTTTAGTTAACCTTCAGTGAACATTGGTGTTATTCTTTTCTTTCTACCTTCAGTGAACGTTGGTAGTTCACCTTCCGCGAATGTTGATGTTATTATTTTCTTTCTATCTTATGTGAATGTTGGTAGTTCACCTTCAGTGATCGTTGGTGTTATCATTTTCTTTCTACCTTCAATGAACATTGGTAGTTCACCTTCAGTGAATGTTGATGTAATTCTCTTCTCTCTACCTTCAGTGAACATTGGTAGTTCATTTTCAGTGAAAGTTGGTGTTATTATTTTCTCTCTACCTTAAGTGAATGTTGGTATTTCACCATCAGTGAATATTTGTGTTATCTTTTCTTTCTACCTTCAGTGAACGTTGGTAGTTCACCTTCAGTGAACGTTGGTGTTATTCTTTTCTTTCTACCTTCAGTGGATGTTGGTAGTTCACCTTCAGTGAACGTTGGTGTTATATTTTCTTCCTACCTTTAGTGAACGTTTGTAGTTCACTTTCAGTGAATGTTAGTGTTATCCTTTTCTTTCTACCTTCAGTGAATGTTGGTAGTTCACCTTCAGTGAACGTTGGTCTGATTCTTTTTTCTCTACCTTTGGTGAATGTTGGTAGTTCACCTTCAGTGAATGTTGGTGTTATTCTTTTCTTTCTACCTTCAGTGGATGTTGGTAGTGAAGATGTGAAAAACACAAGAAGGGGGTTGAATTGTAAATCTTAAATCGAAAGCTTAGACAACACTGTATTTTTATCCTGGTTCGTTTGATCTCAAACTACTCCAGTCCACCCGTCAAGGTTATTTCGCCTCTCTCCAACGAGGTCTTAATCCACTATATTCAATAGGATTACAACAGTCTACTTTAACAACTGTTAAAGCCTTCTTGAGTATAACCACATACCGGTTTGTCTCAAGGAAATCTCTTACACGGAATGAACAAGAATGTGTTTAATGTTTTCTAACAAAACTATATATCACAACTGTGATAATACACAAATTTAAGCTTGGAATAAAAACTGAATTGCTAATGCTTTTGCGTAGGCGTGGTTTGAAGGCTTAGCAAAATGTATGAGTGTGTGCGTTTTTGTAGGCGTGTATATGCGTGCATCTTTTCTCACACAGACTTGTTTATATAGCCAAGGTAAAGATACGTTGTTGTCCATAAATCACTTTCAATGAAAATAACGTTCTTTCCTTTTTGAGAAGATCTTGTCTTGAATAAAGCCGTTGGTAATTAATCTGTCTTGAATGCTTAGTAACGCTTCAGAGTATTCTTTATGATAGTCAGAGTGTTCTTTGCTTTAACTGATGCTGACGCTTCTGAGTGTTGATGACTTGGTAAGGATCTTGATCAGAGTCAGAGTGTATATGTTGATGCGCAGATTCTGGTCATCAAGCTTCAGCGAATGATCTGGTAGCTTTAGCGTGTAGCACATGTTATTGATCTTCTGATGCTGATATGATCTTCTGATGCTGATATGATATTGATCTTCTGATGTTGATTCCATCAGAACTTCTGTAAATACACAACATAATTTTAAGTATCATATATGTCTTATAAATCTTACAATTTATTTATTCTTGTATTTTGTTATCATCAAAACTCTAATTGGGGGTTGTAGAATCAAACTATGTTCTAACAATCTCCCCCTTTTTGATGATGACAAAAACCAGATTTTTTTCCAATTAAAAATAAAGAATAAAAGGTATCAGAGATTAAGAAATAAGGAATAACAGTCATCAGAGATTAAAAATAAAGAATAAAAGGTATCAGAGCTAAGAAGAGAAAAACTCCCCCTGAGTTGATTACTTCCCTTTAATTCCATGAGTCTTTGAGCGTCAGAACTTTACTGTACTTTACTGTATCTTTCGTCAGAAGCTTGTACCTGTTCAAGCTTTTCAGAAGAAAGAAATTCAAATAGATTAGAATGTCAGAATGTTTGAGACTTATGTCTCAGTAATCCGTTATTGAAAAATATCATTCTTTCTCCCCCTTTTTGTCAGTTATCAAAAAGCACAAATAATCAGAGCTAAAATGATTAGAGCTAAAATGCGTTTATATTAAAAACAGAAGCAATGATAAGTTCAGAACATGTAAAAGTATTACAGATAAACAAGTTATAAAAACAACAAGGAAATTTCTAAGAAGGAGGAGGAAGTCGTGTGAACAGAGCTTCCAACATGCTCTTGATTTGGGTGCTGGTTTCCTGTTGCTGAGTTAACATGCTGGCTATTGCATCAATTTTGATGTCCTGCTTATCCATTCTTTCATTCATCAGCATATCAGATCTTTTCAGATCTTCCAGAGTCTGCCTGTCAAGAGAGAAAGCTTGAGGATCTTCAGAAATAGGATGCTTCGCAGAGCTTTCAGCAATATCTTCTTCTTGACCCAAGTCTTCAGCTAGAATCATCTATTCTTCTGACTCTGGTTGACAATGTTCAGACCAAGGAGCATTGTCCAGTGGGAGAACTTCTTCCTTAAGCAGCTTGCTCAGAACTGGAGCTTCAATTTCTTTCAGCAGATTGCTGAAGTTCTATTGAGCTTGTCCATAGCTCTATTCTTGCAACTTAAAGGTTTCAGAGCATACCCATCTTCTGAACTTTGTCCAGAGGTAGTCTAATGCAGCAGGATCAACCAGTTCCAGACTTGCTTGTTTCAGAGAAGTGATCCACTTCTGTACTTCTGTTTCAAAGTTCAATATGCTGGAACCAACATCTGGATGTTTTGGTTTTAGGATAGCAGTTTTGTTGGTTATTGCATCAAGGCGTTCAAGGACTGTTAAATCAATGACATCCTTGTTGTGGTCGTCTGAATTTTCTTTTGGTGATGGAGTGGGAGAGTCAGGAATTATGATTGGACTTGATGGGGAATTTGGTGGAGTTAATTCTGGTGAAGAGGGAAGTTGAGGAATATTCGCAATGGTACCAAGGGGCAATTGAATGGCCAGAGGTACGGGTTCAGGGGATTCAGAGGGTTGAGCCTCAGAGGTTTGAGTCTCAGGTTGTGGAGATTGTTCAGGTTGAGGAGAGGGTGGATTAATTTCTGGTTGAGGAGATGAAGGTAGTGGGATTTCTGGTTCTGGAGAGAGTGGAATTTCTGGTATTGGTGAGAGGGGAATTTCTGGTTGTGCTTCTGTGTGGGTTTCAGGATTTGGATTATCTGGTATGGGAGCAGGAGTGTGTTGGTCTATATCAGAAAGAACTTTTTCAAGTTCTTGTTGGGTTTCAACAATATTTGGATTTTGTGGTTGGGAGTGAGATCTTCTGAGGGTTAATGATTCAGAGGGATCAAAGTCAAGGTCAAAATCATCGAAAGTTTGAGGTGTTGGGTTTTAAGATTGAGTGGGTATTGGGATAGATGTTGATACAACAGTTGAATCTAAAACAGTTACAGAAGAAGGATTACCTCTCTTCTTAGGAGTCTGTTGAGATGATCCTCCTGCTTCAGCTTTCCTTTTCTTTGTCTTCTTCAGAACAACCTCTGGAGCCTTCTGCTGAAGATCTTGAATATTCAGATTTGGTGTTGTACCATCAGCTTTACAAGCATCCAGATATCTCAGAATGATTTCAGGTTTAGAGTCAATTTCTGAGAACAGTGGGAAGTCGTCCAGAGGGACTCTTCTGCTGGAGATTTCAGCAAAAGGAGTGACGCTGGGCTCCTTCTTGATGTTCTCTATCAACTTCATTTTCTTCATATTTTTGGCATTCAGCTGTTTGCCAACAGTAGCTTCCAGAGTGTTGATTTCTTGAGTCTCTGTCAGATGATCAATCAGCTTATTCTCTGTTAGAATATCTGATATCAGTCTTCCTAAGGGTATCTAATCCCTTTTTGTACATTCCTCTACTCTTGTTTCCTTAACGCTTATTCTGAGATGGTTGAACAAAAGATGAGCCAGATTTATCTTGACCTTCTGAGAGATGAAATAGATTAGAAACTGCTGATCAATATTAATGTAATCAGGAGAGCTGGTAGGCTTCCTGTGGTTGAAGCACCCCAGAATAATCTTGGCCCAAATTTTGTGTTTGTCCTTTAAATCCCTTATCTTGCTGGAGGGAAGTCCCAGAGTGAAGATTTCCCTTGCAATTAGGGAAGCATCTGCACACCTTTCTGCCATGTCAATGCAACGAACACCACCACCATTGTAGCCTATCAAACGTGCAATGAGGTCTTCAGTAATAACAATCTTCTTCCCCATGATGTAAGACGTGACTTGATGATTTGAAGAAGAAGCGTGAATCCAAAATTCCTTTACCAGAATAGGAAATGTTGGACCCACCAATCTGTCAAAATACTTTTCCCAACCTTGAGCTTTAACCTCTTCAGATAGATCAAACCCATTTTCTTGGAGACTGTTGAAATCCATGATTAATTCTGACAGAACTTCAAGATTTTTGATTGGAGTTAGAAGTGTTCTGTAAGGTTCTTCGTATTGTTCAGATGAAACAGTTTTCTGGGAACCTGAAGAAGGAATGCTGGAAGAAGCCATGTTCACACGAAGGTTTTTGTGAAAAAGATTGAAAGGGTTTTTGAGAAAGTAAGAACGCTGAAATCAGAAATATTCAGTGAAAATGAAAGTGAAGTTAAAAGAGTGTAAATGGTGTGAAGTGTGTTTAAATATATTTCTAAAAAGGTTTTGAAAACATAAACGTTAAGAGAGAGAAATTAATAATGATTATTAGCATTTAATGATAGCTAATTTTAGGGGATTCAGAAAGATATTTGGAACGGTTACCCATGACATGTGTCTCAATGCATCCAATCAGTGCTTTTCCTTTTCAGAAACGTGAACGCGTGTTTAGCCTCAGAGAATAGCTGATGACTGGATGACACTTGTTTTCTTGAGTGAACAGCATATTTCTATCCTTGAAATGAAGCGCTCAGATCTTCATGGATAGATTCTGATACAATCTGCACTTCTAAAGTTCTGAAAGAAGATTGATCAGTAGTTCACAGAAAAATAAACAAAGTTCTGAAGGTTAATATATAGAATCAAAACAATTTCATTCTGGGCAGAGCTTCATGCTGAGATATTTCAGAATGAAGTTGAACCTATTTTCAGAAAGAGGTTTTGTAAAAATATTAGCCCATTGATGGTTTGTGTTAATAAATTTAAAATTTAAAATCCCTTTCTGAATATAGTCCCTAATAAAATGATGTTTTATTTCTGTATGCTTAGCCCTAGAATGTAAAATTGGATTTTTACTTAAGCAAATAGCAGAAGTATTGTCATAGAGGATAGGAATGTTACTCTCAAATATCTGGAAGTCCTCAAGTTGACTTTTCATCCAGAGCATTTGTGTGCTGCATCCAGCTGCTGCTATGTATTCAACTTCTGCTGTTGATAGAGCAATTGTGGATTGTCTTTTGCTGGACCATGAGATCAGATTTTCTCCCAGAAACTGGCAGCTTCCAGAAGTGTTTTTACGCTCTACTCTGTCTCTAGCAAATTCAGCATCACAGTATCCTACTAAGCTGTAATCACTAGATTTTCTATAAAACAGACCCAGATTAGTAGTACCTTTCAGATACTTGAAAATTCGCTTAACAACTGTTAAGTGAGATTCTCTAGGATCTGATTGGAATCTTGCACAAATGCATACACTGAATAAAATATCAGGCCTTGAAGCTGTTAGATAAAGAAAAGAACCAATCATACCTTTGTAGACCTTCTGTTCTACCTTTTTGCTTACCTCTTCTCTTTCCAGAATGCATGTGGGATGCATTGGAATCTTTGATGGCTTACATTCTGAGAGATCAAATTTCTTCAGAAGTTCTCTGACATATTTTCTCTGATGAATATAAGTTCCTTCTGGGGTTTGATTGATCTGAATTCCTAGAAAGAATTTCAGTTCCCCCATTAGGCTCATCTCAAATTCTGCCAGCATACACTTAGCAAACTTTCTTCCCAGAGAAGATTTAGTAGATCCAAATATTATATCATCAACATAAATCTGGCAGACTAAAATGTCATTCTTAACTGTCTTACAGAATAAGGTTGTGTCCACTTTCCCTCTGGTGAATTCCTTTTCTAACAGGAAGTTACTCAGTCTTTCATACCAAGCTCTGGGAGCTTGTTTCAGACCATACAGTGACTTCTTTAGTTTGAAAACATATTCTGGATTTTTTGAACTTTCAAAACCAGGGGGTTGGTGCACATATACCTCTTATTCTATATATCCATTTAAGAATGCACTCTTAACATCCATCTGATACAAAGTGATGCCTTTATTAACAACAAAAGAAATTAAAAGTCTGATAGATTCTAACCTGGCGACTAGAGCAAAGGTTTCTGTATAGTTTATCCCCTCTTGCTGACTATAACCTTGTGCTACCAATCGTGCCTTGTTTCTGATGACTTCACCTTGTTTATTCAGTTTGTTTCTGAACACCCATTTTATTCCAATAACGTTGAATCCTTTTGGTTTGGGAACTAGATCCCATACGTCATTTCTTGTGAATTGATTTAGCTCCTCTTGCATTGCTAGAATCCAGTCATTGTCCAGAAGTGCTTCATCAATTGTTGATGGTTCAATTAGAGAAACAAGTCCCATGAGGGATTCTTCAGAGTTTCTGAATTTAGCTCTTGTTCTGATTGGATCTTCCTTTCTTCCTAAGATTGTTTCTTCTGGGTGATCCATGCTGCTTCTGGATGGTCTTTTCTGAAGTTGGTCAACAGAAGGTGCTGGATTGCTTGCAGTGCCTCTTTCTGATGTTGAGGGAGTGTCTCTGTTAAGAGTTTCTGATGAATTCTCTTTAGTACCTGTGAATTCAACTTCCATACCTGCAAGTAATTCATTCTTCTTTGACTTTTGAGAGTCAAGCTTATCATCAAAACGAACACTGATTGATTCTTCCACAATCTGTGTTTCTGTATTGTATACTTTGTATCCTCTTGAGCGTTCAGAGTATCCTAACATAATACACTTTTGTGCTTTAGAGTCAAACTTGTTCAAATAATTTTTTGTATTCAAAATAAAGCATGTACATCCAAATGGATGAAAATAGGAAATGTTGGCCTTTCTGTTCTTCCACAATTCATATGGAGTCTTTTCCAGAATAGGTCTTATGGAGATTCTATTCTGAATGTAACACGTTGTGTTTATTGCCTCTGCCTAGAAGATCTTAGCAACGTTAGTCTCGTTGATCATGGTTCTGGCCATTTCTTGCAATGTTCTGTTCTTTCGTTCTACAACTCCATTTTGCTGGGGAGTTCTAGGACAAGAGAAATCATGCAGAATGCCTTTGTCATTAAAGAATGACTCAAAATCTTTATTTTCAAACTCTCCACCATGATCACTTCTAACTTTGACGATTCTAAGATCCTTTTCATTCTGAACTTGGTTGCCGAAGGTGACAAATAGAGTGTGACTCGTCCTTGTGTCTTAAGAACTTTACCCATGTCCATCTGCTATAGTCATCTATGATTACTAACCCATACTTCTTGCCACTGACTGAAGCAGTTTTAACTGGTCCAAATAAGTCAATGTGCAGAAGTTCTAATGGCTTAGAGGTGGAAACAATGTTTTTGGATTTGAAAGCTGGTTTTGCAAACTTGCCTTTCTGACATGCTTCACACAGAGCATCTGAATTGAACTTCAGGTTAGGAAGTCCTCTGACCAGATTGAGTTTGTTAATCTGAGATATTCTTCTCATACTAACATGTCCCAATCTTTTGTGCCAGATCCATTGCTCGTTGTTAAGAGACATAAGACACTTTACATTTTGACTTTTCAGTTCAGAAAGTTTTATTTTATAAATTTTGTTTCTCCTCTTTCCATTAAATAGGATAGTCCCATCTTTCTGACTAACAGCTTTGCATGAATTTTGATTAAAGATTATATCATAACCGTTATCACTTAATTGACTTATGGATAACAAGTTATGAATTAATCCATCTACTAATAAAACATTACTTATAGAGGGAAGATTTCCATTACCTATTGTTCCAGAGCCAATGATCTTTCCTCTCTGATTGCCTCCAAAACCTACGTGGCCTCCAGGCTTTGGAACATATGCCTTCTTCCCATCATGTGTTGTGAGCAGCCAGAGTCCAGGTACCATGACTGGTGTTTCTACTTTGCTGCTAAAGATATCTGCCACATGTATTATTTTATCCTTAGGTACCCATATTTTCTTGGGTCCTGATTTGTTAGTTTTACCAAAACTCTGGTTGAATTTTGGTTTGACAGAATAATTACTACTTGTATATTTGATGTCATGTGTGTGCCCATATATGAAGTGTGAATCAAGTGAAGTGCGTTTTATAACTAAATCCATGGCATTCTTTGGTGTAGGTACCTTACCTTGATATCCTATCCCTTTTCTTCCATTTCTGCTAACTCCATAGATCGTTGAAGCCATTTTGCTTCTATCTATGTTTTTAGCTAGAAACTTCTGAAAGCTGTGATCATACTCCTTGATGATCTCATCAGCACTGCTGGGAGTTTCAGGGATTATTTCCTTCTGAGAGTTTTGCAATAGATTTTCTAATTTTGAAATTTTATTTTTTAACTCAGAATTCTCCAATTTGAGACTCTCAGTCTTATCAGAGTCAGAAGCAAGATTCCTTTTTAGGTTTCTGAATTTGACTCTGATCTGCTGATATCTTTCCAGAATTTCATTAAGGCTTTCAGCTAGTTCATCCTTAATAAAGTTTATAGCAAAGTCAGGGAATACCTCTTCTGTATCTGATTCAGAGTCTGACTCAGAAGCTTCACTGTCTTCTGTTATGTTTTCCATGAGAGCTATGTTTACTCTTTCATCATCTGAGTCTGAATCAGCTTCAGATGTGTCAGAATCATCCCATGTAGCCATGAGACTTTTCTTCTTTTCCTTGCCAAACTTCTTTTTGGGCTTTTCCTTATGAAGCTTTGGGAAATCACTTTTGTAGTGCCCTTGCTCGTTACATTCATAGGAGATGATGTCTTTGTTGTTTGGCTTTCTGTTTCCTGAAGAACCTTCAGATCTTTTGTGTCCAGAGGAGGATTCTGACCTTTTGTATCTGGAGAAAGATTCATTCTGATTTTCTGATCTTCTGGGATTCCTGAACTTCCTTTGCCTCTGCTTCCATAATTGGTTCACCTTCTGGAGAGGAGAGATAGTTCATCTTCTTCTGATGAAGACCCATCATAGGTTTCTTCTACAGCCTGCAAAACTTTGGATTCAGATTTTCTATTAGATTTTAAAGCTAATGGCTTACCTTGCTTTTGAGGTTCATCTGCTTCTAGCTCTATCTCGTGACTTCTGAGGGAGCTGACAAGTTCCTCCAGAGAGATTTTGTTGATATCCTTGGCTAGCTTAAGCGCTGTGACCATTGGCCTCCACTGTTTTGGCAAGCTTCTGATGATCTTCTTAACATGATCAGCAGTGGAATACCCTTTGTCAATAACTTTTAGACCAACAACAAGAATTTGAAATCTTGAAAATATAGACTCTATTGATTCACTCTCTTCCATCTTGAATGCCTCATACTTCTGAATAAGCACAAGAGCTTTTGTTTCTTTGACTTGAATGTTGCCTTCATGCGTCATTCTCAGAGAGTCAAACATATTCTTTGCAGTGTCTCCGTTTGATATCTTTTCATATTCTGAATAAGAGATGGCGCTGAGAAGAATTGTTTTGGCCTTGTGATGATTTCTGAAATCACACTTTTGCTGATCAGACATTGCTTTCCTATCAATCTTCTGACCACTTCCATCCACTGGGTGCGTGTATCCATCAGTCACCATGTCCCACAGATCAGCATCATGGGCCAGAAAGAAACTTCAATTCTGTCTTTCCAGTAGTCAAAGTTCTTTCCATCAAAGACTGGAGGTTTGCCACTGAATTTGTCTCTTTCTTAATTTTTTTCATTGCTGATGTTTTGATGTGGTCCTGCCATTGTGTTTTTCTGACGCAGGATCTTGTACTGACACGGTTAAGTGTTATAAGCTCAGAACCAGGTGCTCTGATTCCAATTGAAGATGTGAAAAACATAAGAAGGGGGGTTGAATTGTAAATCTTAAATCGAAAGCTTAGACAACAGTGTATTTTTATCCTGGTTCGTTTGATCTCAAACTACTCCAGTCCACCCGTCAAGGTGATTTCGCCTCTCTCCAACGAGGTATTAATCCATTATATTCAATAGGATTACAACAATCTACTTTAACAACTATTAAAGCCTTCTTGAGTATAACTACAGACCAGTTTGTCTCAAGGAAATCTCTTACACAGAATGAACAAGAATGTGTTTAATGTTTTCTAACAAAACTATATATCACAACTGTGATAATACACAAATTTAAGCTTGGAATAAAAACTGAATTGCTAATGCTTTTGCGTAGGCGTGGTTTGAAGGCTTAGCAAAATGTATGAGTGCGTGCGTTTTCGTAGGCGTGTATATGCGTGCATCTTTTCTCACATAGACTTGTTTATATAGCCAAGGTAAAGATACGTTGTTGTCCATAAATCACTTTCAATGAAAATAACGTTCTTTCCTTTTTGAGAAGATCTTGTCTTGAATAAAGCCGTTGGTAATAAATCTGTCTTGAATGCTTAGTAACGCTTCAGAGTATTCTTTATGATAATCAGAGTGTTCTTTGCTTTAATTGATGCTGATACTTCTGAGTCCTGATGACTTGGTAAGGATCTTGATCAGAGTCAGAGTGTATATGTTGATGCGCAAATTCTGCTCATCAAGCTTCAGCGAATGATCTGGTAGCTTCAGCGTGTAGCACATGTTGTTGATCTTCTGATGCTGATATGATCTTCTGATGCTGATTCCATCAGAACTTCTGTAAATACACAACATAATTTTAAGTAGCATATATGTCTTATAAATATTACAATTTATTTATTCTTGTATTTTGTTATCATCAAAACTCTAATTGAGGGTTGTAGAATCAAACTATGTTCTAACAGGTAGTTCACCTTCAATGAATGTTGGTGTTATCTTTTCTTTCTACCTTCAGTGAACTTTGGTAGTTTACCTTCAGTGAATGTTGGTGTTATCCTTATATCACTATCTTCAGTGAACGTTGGTAGTTCACCTTCAGTGAACGTTGGTGTTATCTTTTTCTTTCTACCTTCAGCGTATGTTGGTAGTTCACCTTCAGTGAACGTTGGTTTTATCTTTTCTTTCTACCTTCAGTAAACGTTGGTAGTTCACCTTCAATGAATGTTGGTGTTATTATTTTCTCTCTACCTTAAGTGAATGTTGGTATTTCACCTTCAGTGAACATTTGTGTTATTCTTTTCTCTCTACCTTCACTGAACGTTGGTAGTTCACCTTTAGTGAATGTTGGTGTTATTCTTTTCTTTCTACCTTTAGTGAACGTTGGTAGTTCACCTTCAGTGAATGTTGCAGTTTTTATTTTCTTTGTATCTTCAGTGAATGTTGGTAGTCACCTTCAGTGAACAATGGTGTTATTATTTTCTTTCTACCTTCAGTGAACGTTGGTAGTTCACCATCAGTGAATGTTGGTGTTATTCTCTTCTTTCTACCTTCAGTAAACGTTGGTAGTTCACCTTCAGGGAATGTTGGTCTTATTCTTTTCTCTCTACCTTCAGTGAATGTTGGTAGTTCACCTTCAGTGGAAGTTGGTCTTATTCTTTACTTTCTATGTTTAGTGAACGTTGGTAGTTCACCTTCAGTGAACGCTGGCGTTATCTTTTCTTTCTACCTTCAGTGAACTTTGGTAGTTCACCTTTAGTGAATGTTGGTGTTATTATTTTCTTTATACCTTCAGTGAACGTTGGTGTTATTCTTTTCTTTCTAGCATCCATGAATGTTGGTAGTTCACCTTCAGTGAATGTTGCTATTATTCTTTCCTTTCTACCTTCAGTGAATGTTGGTAGTACACCTTCAGTGAACGTTGTTGTTATCCTTTTCTTTCTACCTTCAGCAAATGTTGGTAGTTCACCTTCTGTGAACGTTGGTTTTATCTTTTCTTTCTACCTTCAGTGAACGTGGTAGTTCACCTTCAGTGAACGTTGGTGTTATTCTCTTCTCTCTACCTTCAGTGAACGTTGGTAGTTCACCTTTAGGGAATGTTGGTCTTATTCATTTCTCTCTACCTGTAGTGAACGTTGGTAGTTCACCTTTAGTGGACGTTGGTGTTATTATTTTCTTTCTATCTTTAATGAACGTTGGTAGCTCACCTTCAGTGAATGGTGGTGTTATCTTTTCTTTCTACCTTCAGTGAACGTTGGTAGTTCACCTTCAATGAACGTTGGTGTTATTCTTTTTTTTCTACCTTCAGTGAATGTTAGTAGTTCACCTTCAGTGAACATTGGTGTTATTCTATTCTCTCTACCTTAAGTGAACATTGGTAGTTCACCTTCTGTGAATGTTAGTGTTATTATTTTCTTTCTACCTTCAATGAACATTGGTAGTTCACCTTCAGTGAATGTTGGTGTTATCATTTTTCTTCTACCTTCAGTGAATGTTGGTAGTTCACCTTCAGTGAACGTTGGTAGTTCACCATCAGTGAACATTGGTAGTTCACCTTCAGTGAACGTTGGTGTTATTCTTTTCTTTCTACCTTCAGTGAACCTTGGTAGTTCACCTTCAGTGAACGTAGGTATTATTCTTTCCTTTCTACCTTTAGTGAACGTTGGTAGTTCACCTTCAGTGAACGTTGATGTTATTCTTTTCTTTCTACCTTCAGTGAATGTTGGTAGTTCATCTTCAGTGAACGTTGGTGTTATTATTTTCTTTCTTCCTTCAGTGGACGTTGGTAGTTCACCTTCAATGAACGTTGGTGTTATTCTTTTCTTTCTACCTTCATTGAACATTGGTAGTTCACCTTCAGTGAACGTTGGTGTTATTCTTTCCTTTCTACCTTTAGTGAACGTTGGTAGTTCACCTTTAGTGAACATTGGTGTTATTCTTTTCTTTCTACCTTCAGTGAACGTTAGTAGTTCATCTTTAGTGAATGTTGGTGTTATTCTTTTCTTTCTACCTTTAGTGAATTTTGGTAGTTCTCCCTCAGTGAACGTTGGTGTTATCTTTTCTTTCTACCTTCGCTGAATGTTGGTAGTTCACTTTCAGTGAATGTTGGTCTTATTCTTTTCTCTCTACCTTCAGTGAACGTTGGTAGTTCACCTTCAGTGAATGTTGGTGTTATTCTTTTCTCTCTACCTTCAGTGAATGTTGGTAGTTCAACTTCAATGAACGTTGGTGTTACTCTTTTCTTTCTACTTTCAGTGAACGTTGGTAGTTCACCTTCAGTGAATGTTGGTGTTATTATTTTCTTTATACCTTCAGTGAATGTTGTTAGTTCACCTTTAGTGAACGTTGGTGTTATTATTTTCTTTCTACCTTCCGTGAATGTTGGTAGTTCACCTTCAGTGACCGTTGGTGTTAATATTTTCTTTCTACCTTCAGCGAATGTTGGTAGTTCACCTTCTGTGAATGTTGGTTTTATATTTTCTTTCTACCTTCAGTGAACGTTGGTAGTTCACCTTAATTGAATGTTGGTGTTATTCTGATATTTCTACCTTCAGTGAACGTTGGTAGTTCACCTTCAGTGAATGTTGGTGTTATTATTTTCTCTCTACCTTAAGTGAATGTTGGTATTTCACCTTCAGTGAACGTTTGTGTTATTCTTTTCACTCTACCTTCAGTGAACGTTGGTAGTTCACCTTCAGTGAACGTTGGTAGTTCACCTTCACTGAACGTTGGTGATATTATTTTCTTTCTACCTTCAGTAAACGTTGGTAGTTCACCTTCAATGAATGTTGGAGTTATTATTTTCTTTATATCTTCAGTGAATGTTGGTAGTCACCTTCAGTGATAGTTGGTGCTATTATTTTCTTTCTACCTTCAGTGAACGTTGGTAGTTCACCTTCAGTGAGCGTTGGTGTTATCTTTTCTTTCTACCTTTAGTGAAATTTGGTAGTTCACCTTCAGTGAATTTTGGTGTTATCCTTATATCTCTACCTTTAGTAAACGTTGGTAGTTCACCTTTAGTGAATGTTGGTGTTATTCTTTTGTTTCTACCTTCAGTAAATATTGGTAGTTCACCTTCAGTGAATGTTGGTGTTATTATTTTCTCTCTACCTTAAGTGAATGTTGGTATTGCACCTTCTGTGAACATTTGTGTTATTCTTTTTTCTCTAGCTTCACTGAACGTTGGTAGTTCCCCTTCAGTGAACGTTCGTGTTATTCTTTTCTTTCTTCCTTCAGTGAATGTTGGCAGTTCACCTTCAGTGAACGTTGGTGTTATTCTTTTCTCGCTACCTTCAGTGAATGTTGGTAGTTCACCTTCAGTGAATGTTGGTGTTATTCTTTTCTTTCTACCTTCAGTGAACGTTTGTAGTTCACCTTCAGTGAATGTTGGTAATATCTTTTCTTTCTACCTTCAGTGAATGTTGGTAGCTCACCTTCAGTGATTGTTGGTGTTATTCTTTTCTTTCTACCTTCAGTGAACATTGGTCGTTCACCTTTAGTGAACATTGGTGTTATTATTTTCTCTCTACCTTCAGTGAGCGTTGGTAGATCACCTTCAGTGAACGTTGGTGTTATTCATTTCCCTCTACCTTCAGTGAATGTTGGTAGTTCACCTTCAGTTAACGTTAGTGTTACTCTTTTCTTTCTACCTTCAGTGATTGTTGGTAGTTCACCTTCAGTAAATGTTGGTGTTATAATTTTCTTTCTACCTTCAGAGAACATTGGTAGTTCACCTTCAGTGAATGTTGGTGTTATTCATTTATTTCTATCTCCAGCGAACGTTGATAGTTCACCTTCAGTGAACGTTGGTCTTATTCTTTTTTCTCTAACTTCAGTGAATGTTGGTAGTTCACCCTCAGTGAACGTTGGTGTTATTCTTTTCTTTCTACCTTCAGTGGATGTTGGTAGTTCACCTTCAGTGAACGTTGGTGTTATCTTTTCTTTCTACCTTCAGTAAACTTTGGTAGTTTACCTTCAGTGAATGTTGGTGTTATCCTTATATCTCTATCTTCAGTGAATGTTGGTGTTATCTTTTTCTTTCTACCTTCAGCATATGTTGGTAGTCCACCTTCAGTGAACGTTGGTTTTAACTTTTCTTTCTACCTTCAATAAACGTTGGTAGTTGACCTTCAGTGAATGTTGGTGTTATTATTTTCTCTCTACCTTAGGTGAATGTTGGTATTTCACCTTCAGTGAACATTTGTGTTATTCTTTTCTCTCTACCTTCACTGAACGTTGGTAGTTCACCTTAAGTGAACGTTGGTGTTATTCTTTTCTTTCTACCTTCAGTGAACGTTGGTAGTTCACCTTCACTGAATGTTGCAGTTTTTATTTTCCTTGTATCTTCATTGAATGTTGGTAGTCACCTTCAGTGAACAATGGTGTTATTATTTTCTTTCTACCTTCAGTGAACGTTGGTGTTATTCTCTTCTTTCTACCTTCAGTAAACGTTGGTATTTCACCTTCAGGGAATGTTGGTCTTATTCTTTTCTCTCTACCTTCAGTGAATGTTGGTAGTTCACCTTCAGTGGAAGTTGGTGTTATTCTAATCTTTCTATCTTTAGTGAACGTTGGTACTTCACCTTCAGTGAACGCTGGTGTTATCTTTTCTTTCTACCTTCAGTGAACTTTGGTAGTTCGCCTTTAGTGAATGTTGGTGTTATTATTTTCTTTATACGTTCAGTGAACGTTGGTAGTTAACCTTCAGTGAACGTTGGTGTTATTCATTTCTTTCTACCTTCCGTGAATGTTGGTAGTTCACCTTCAGTGAACGTTGGTATTATTCTTTCCTTTCTACCTTCAGTGAACGTTGGTAGTTCACCTTCAGTGAACGTTGGTAGTTCACCTTCAGTGAACGTTGGTGTTATCCTTTTCTTTCAACCTTCAGCGAATGTTGGTAGTTCACATTCTGTGAACGTTGGTTTTATCTTTTCTTTCTACCTTCAGTGAATGTTGGTAGTTCACCTTAATTGAATGTTGGTGTTATTCTGATCTTTCTACCTTCAGTGAACGTTGGTAGTTCACCTTAAGTGAATGTTGGTGTTATTATTTTCTCTCTACCTTAAGTGAATGTTGGTATTTCACCTTCAATGAAAGTTTGTGTTATTCTTTTCACTCTACCTTCAGTGAACGTTGGTAGTTCACCTTCAGTGAACGGTTGTGTTATTCTTTTCTTTCTAACTTCAGTAAATGTTGGTAGTTCACCTTCAGTGAATGTTGGAGTTATTATTTTCTTTCTATCTTCAGTGAATGTTGGTAGTCACCTTCAATGAACGTTGGTGCTATTATTTTCTTTCTACCTTCAGTGAACATTGGTAGTCCACCTTCAGTGAACGTTGGTGTTATTCTCTTCTCTCTACCTTCAGTGAACGTTGGTAGTTCACCTTTAGGGAATGTTGGTCTTATTCTTTTCTCTCTACCTGTAGTGAACGTTGGTAGTTCACCTTCAGTGGACGTTGGTGTTATTCTTATCTTTCTATCTTTAATGAACGTTGGTAGCTCACCTTTAGTGAATGGTAGTGTTGTCTTTTCTTTCTACCTTCAGTGAACGTTGGTAGTTCACCTTCAATGAACGTTGGTGTTATTCTTTTCTTTCTACCTTCAGTGAATGTTAGTAGTTCACCTTCAGTAAATGTTGGTATTATTCTATTCTCTCTACCTAAAGTGAACATTGGTAGTTCACCTTCTGTGAATGTTAGTGTTATTCTTTTCTTTCTACCTTCAATGAACATTGGTAGTTCACCTTCAGTGAATGTTGGTGTTATTATTTTCTTTCTACCTTCAGTGAACGTTGGTAGTTAACCTTCAGTGAATGTTAGTAGTTCACCTTCAGTGAATGTTGTTAGTTCACCTTCAGTGAACGTTGGTGTTATTCTTTTCTTTCTACCTTCAGTGAACGTTGGTAGTTTACCTTCAGTGAATGTTGGTATTATTCTTTCCTTTCTATCTTCAGTGAATGGTGGTAGTTCACCTTCAGTAAATGTTAGTGTAATCTTTTCTTTCAACCTTCAGTGAATGTTGGTCTTATTGTTTTCTTTCTATCTTCAGTGAACATTGGTAGTTCATCTTCAGTGTACGTTGGTATTATTATTTTCTTTCTTCCTTCAATGGACGTTGGTAGTTCACCTTCAATGAACGTTGGTGTTATTCTTTTCTTTCTACCTTCATTGAACGTTGGTAGTTCAACATCAGTGAACGTTTGTGTTATTCTTTCCTTTCTACCTTTAGTGAAAGTTGGTAGTTCACCTTTAGTGAACGTTGGTGTTATTCTTTTCTTTCTACCTTCAGTGAACGTTGGTAGTTCACCTTTAGTGAATGTTGGTGTTATTCTTTTCTTTCTACCTTCAGTGAATGTTGGTAGTTCACCTTCAGTGAACGTTGGTTTTATCTTTTCTTTCTTCCTTCAGTAAACGTTGGTAGTTCACCTTCAGTGAATGTTGGTGTTATTATTTTCTCTCTACCTTAAGTGAATGTTGGTATTGCACCTTCAGTGAACGTTTGTGTTATTCTTTTTTCTTTACCTTCATTGAACATTGGTAGTTTACCTTCAGTGAACGTTGGTGTTATTCTCTTCTTTCTACCTTCAGTAAACGATGGCAGTTCACCTTCAGTGAACGTTGGTGTTATTCTTTTCTCTCTACCTTCAGTGAATGTTGGTAGTTCACCTTCAATGAATGTTGGTGTTATTCTTTTCTTTCTACCTTCAGTGAATGTTGGTAGTTCACCTTCAGTGAATGTTGGTGTTATCTTTTCTTTCTACCTTCAGTGAATGTTGGTAGCTCACCTTCAGTGAATGTTGGTGTTATTCTTTTCTTTCTACCTTTAGTGAACGTTGGTCATTCACCTTTAGTGAACGTTGGTGTTATTATTTTCTCTCTACCTTCAGTGAGCGTAGGTAGATCACCTTCAGTGGACGTTGGTGTTATTCTTTTCCCTCTACCTTCAGTGAATGTTGGTAGTTCATCTTCAGTTAACGTTGGTGTTACTCTTTTCTTTCTACCTTCAGTGAACGTTGGTAGTTCACCTTCAGTGAATGTTGGTGTTATTATTTTCTTTCTACCTTCAGAGAACATTGGTAGTTCACCTTTAGTGAATGTTGGTGTTATTATTATCTTTCTATCTTTAGTGAATGTTGGTAGTTCACCTTCAGTGAACGTTGGTCTTATTCTTTTTTCTCTACCTTCGGTGAATGTTGGTAGTTCACCTTCAGTGAACGTTGGTGTTATTCTTTTCTTTCTACCTTCAGTGGATGTTGGTAGTGAAGATGTGAAAAACACAAGAAGGGGGGGTTGAATTGTATATCTTAAATCGAAAGCTTAGACAAGACTGTATTTTTATCCTGGTTCATTTGATCTCAAACTACTCCAGTCCACCCGTCAAGATGATTTCGCCTCTCTCCAATGAGGTCTTAATCCACTATATTCAATAGGATTACAACAGTCTACTTTAACAACTGTTAAAGCCTTCTTGAGTATAACCACATATCAGTTTTTCTCAAGGAAATCTCTTACACGGAATGAACAAGAATGTGTTTAATGTTTTCTAACAAAACTATATGTCACAATTATGATAATACACAAATTTAAGCTTGGAATAAAAACTGAATTGCTAATTCTTTTGCGTAGGCGTGGTTTGAAGGCTTAGCAAAATGTATGAGTGCGTGCGTTTTTGTAGGCGTGTATATAAGTGCATCTTTTCTCACACAGACTTGTTTATATAGCCAAGGTAAAGATACATTGTTGTCCATAAATCACTTTCAATGAAAATAACGTTCTTTCCTTTTTGAGAAGATCTTGTCTTGAATAAAGCCGTTGGTAATTAATCTGTCTTGAATGCATAGTAACGCTTCAGAGTATTCTTAATGATAATCAGAGTGTTCTTTGCTTTAACTGATACTGACACTTCTGAGTGCTGATGACTTGGTAAGGATCTTGATCAGAGTCAGAGTGTATATGTTGATGTGCAGATTCTGCTCATCAAGCTTCAGCAAATGATTTGGTAGCTTCAGCGTGTAGCACATGTTATTGATCTTCTGATGCTGATATGATCTTCTGATGCTGATATGATACTGATATTCTGATGCTGATTCCATCAGAATTTCTGTAAATACACAACATAATTTTAAGTAGCATATATGTCTTATAAATCTTACAATTTATTTATTCTTGTATTTTGTTATCATCAAAACTCTAATTGAGGGTTGTAGAATCAAACTATGTTCTAACAGGTAGTTCACCTTTAGTGAACGTTGGTGTTATCTTTTCTTTCTACCTTCAGTGAACTTTGGTAGTTTACCTTCAGTGAATGTTGGTGTTATCCTTATATCAGTATCTTCAGTGAACGTTGGTAGTTCACCTTCAGTGAAAGTTGGTGTTATCTTTTTCTTTCTACCTTCAGCGTATGTTGGTAGTTCACCTTCAGTGAACGTTGGTTTTATCTTTTCTTTCTACCTTCAGTAAACGTTGGTAGTTCACCTTTAGTGAATGTTGGTGTTATTATTTTCTCTCTACCTTAAGTGAATGTTGGTATTTCACCTTCAGTGACCATTTGTGTTATTCTTTTCTCTCTACCTTCACTGAACGTTGGTAGTTCACCTTCAGTGAATGTTGGTGTTATTCTTTTCTTTCTACCTTCAGTGAACGTTGGTAGTTCACCTTCAGTGAATGTTGCATTTTTTATTTTCTTTGTATCTTCAGTGAATGTTGGTAGTCACCTTCAGTGAACAATGGTGTTATTATTTTCTTTCTACCTTCAGTGAACGTTGGTAGTTCACCATCAGTGAATATTGGTGTTATTCTCTTCTTTCTACCTTCAGTAAACGTTGGTAGTTCACCTTCAGCGAATATTGGTCTTATTCTTTTCTCTCTACCTTCAGTGAATGTTGGTAGTTCACCTTCAGTGGAAGTTGGTGTTATTCTTTTCTTTCTATCTTTAGTGAACGTTGGTAGTTCACCTTCAGTGAACGCTGGTGTTATCTTTTCTTTCTACCTTCAGTGAACTTTGGTAGTTCACCTTTAGTGAATTTTGGTGTTATTATTTTCTTTATACCTTCAGTGAACGTTGGTAGTTCACCTTCAGTGAACGTTGGTGTTATTCTTTTCTTTCTACCATCCGTGAATGTTGGTAGTTCACCTTCAGTGAACGTTGGTATTATTCTTTCCTTTCTACCTTCAGTGAACGTTGGTAGTTCACCTGAAGTGAACGTTGGTGTTATTCTTTTCTTTCTACCTTCAGCGAATGTTGGTAGTTCACATTCTGTGAACGTTGGTTTTATCTTTTCTTTCTACCTACAGTGAATGTTGCTAGTTCACCTTAACTGAATGTTGGTGTTATTCTTTTTTCTCTACCTTCATTGAACATTGGTAGTTCACCTTCACTGAACGTTGGTGTTATTCTTTTCATTCTACCTTCAGTAAACATTGGCAGTTCACCTTCAGTGAACGTTGGTGTTATTCTTTTCTCTCTACCTTCAGTGAATATTGGTAGTTCACCTTCAATGAATGTTGGTGTTATTCTTTTCTTTCTACCTTCAGTGAATGTTGGTAGTTCACCTTCAGTGAATGTTGGTGTTATCTTTTCTTTCTACCTTCAGTGAATGTTGGTACCTCACCTTCAGTGAATGTTGGTGTTATTCTTTTCTTTCTACCTTCAGTGAACATTGGTCGTTCACCTTTAGTGAACATTGGTGTTATTATTTTCTCTCTACCTTCAGTGAGCGTTGGTAGATCACCTTCAGTGAACGTTGGTGTTATTCTTTTCCCTCTACCTTCAGTGAATGTTGGTAGTTCACCTTCAGTTAACGTTGGTGTTACTCTTTTCTTTCTACCTTCAGTGAATGTTGGTAGTTCACATTCAGTAAATGTTGGTGTTATTATTTTCTTTCTACCTTCAGAGAACATTGGTAGTTCACCTTCAGTGAATGTTGGTTTTATTCTTTTATTTCTATCTCCAGCGAACATTGATAGTTCACCTTCAGTGAACATTGGTCTTATTCTTTTTTCTCTACCTTCGGTGAATGTTGGTAGTTCACCTTCAGTGAACGTTGGTGTTATTCTTTTCTTTCTACCTTCAGTGGATGTTGGTACTTCACCTTCAGTGAACGTTGGTGTTATCTTTTCTTTCTACCTTCAGTGAACTTTGGTAGTTTACCTTCAGTGAATGTTGGTGTTATCCTTATATCTCTATCTTCAGTGAACGTTGGTAGTTCACCTTCAGTGAATGTTGGTGTTATCTTTTTCTTTCTTCCTTCAGCGTATGTTGGTAGTTCACCTTCAGTGAACGTTGGTTTTAACTTTTCTTTCTACCTTCAGTAAATGTTGGTAGTTCACCTTCAGTGAATGTTGGTGTTATTATTTTCTCTCTACCTTAGGTGAATGTTGGTATTTCACCTTCAGTGAACATTTGTGTTATTCTTTTCTCGCTACCTTCACTGAACGTTGGTAGTTCACCTTCAGTGAATGTTGGTGTTATTCTTTTCTTTCTACCTTCAGTGAACGTTGGTAGTTCACCTTCACTGAATGTTGCAGTTTTTATTTTCCTTGTATCTTCAGTGAATGTTTGTAGTCACCTTCAGTGAACAATGGTGTTATTATTCTCTTTCTACCTTCAGTGAATGTTGGTGTTATTCTCTTCTTTCTACCTTCAGTAAAAGTTGGTAGTTCACTTTCAGGGAATGTTGGTCTTATTCTTTTCTCTCTACCTTCAGTGAATGTTGGTAGTTCATCTTCAGTGGAAGTTGGTGTTATTCTTTTCTTTCTATCTTTAGTGAATGTTGGTACTTCACCTTCAGTGAACGCTGGTGTTATCTTTTCTTTCTACCTTCAGTGAACTTTGGTAGTTCGCCTTTAGTGAATGTTGGTGTTATTATTTTCATTATACCTTCAGTGAACGTTGGTAGTTCACCTTCAGTGAACGTTGGTGTTATTCATTTCTTTCTACATTCTGTGAACGTTGATAAATCACCTTCAGTGAACGTTGGTATTATTCTTTCCTTTCTACCTTCAGTGAACATTGGTAGTTCACCTTCAGTGAACGTTGGTGTTATTCTTTTCTTTCTACCTTCAGCGAATTTTGGTAGTTCACCTTCTGTTAACGTTGGTTTTATCTTTTCTTTCTACCTTCAGTGAACGTTGGTAGTTCACCTTAACTGAATGGTTATGTTATTATGATCTTTCTACCTTCAGTGAACGTTGGTGTTATTATTTTCTCTCTACCTTAAGTGAATGTTGGTATTTCACCCTCAGTGAACGTTTGTGTTATTCTTTTCACTCTACCTTCAGTGAATGTTGGTAGTTCACCTTCAGTGAACGTTAGTGTTATTCTTTTCTTTCTACCTTCAGTAAAAGTTGGTAGTTCACCTTCAGTGAATGTTGGAGTTATTATTTTCTCTCTATCTTCAGTGAATGTTGGTAGTCACCTTCAGTGAACGTTGGTGCTATTATTTTCTTTCTACCTTCAGTGAACGTTGGTAGTTCACCTTCAGTGAACGTTGGTGTTATTCTCTTCTCTCTACCTTCAGTGAATGTTGGTAGTTCACCTTTAGGGAATGTTGGTCTTATTCTTTTCTGTCTACCATCAGTGAACGTTGGTAGTTCACCTTCGGTGGACCATGGTGTTATTCTTTTCTTTTTATCTTTAGTGAACGTTGGTAGTTCACCTTCAGTGAACGGTGGTGTTATCTTTTCTTTCTACCTTCAATGAACGTTGGTAGTTCACCTTCAATGAACGTTGGTGTTATTCTTTTCTTTCTACCTTCAGTGAATGTTAGTAGTTCACCTTCAGTGAACGTTGGTGTTATTTTATTCTCTCTACCTACAGTGAACATTGGTAGTTCACCTTCTGTGAAGTTAGTGTTACTCTTTTCTTTCTACCTTCAATGAACATTGGTAGTTCACCTTCAATGAATGTTTGTGTTATTATTTTCTTTCTACCTTCAGTGAACGTTAGTAGTTCACCTTCATTGAACGTTGGTAGTTCACCTTCAGTGAACGTTGGTAGTTCACCTTCAGTGAACGTTGTTGTTATTCTTTTCTTTCTACCTTCAGTGAAAGTTGGTAGTTCACCTTCAGTGAACATTGGTATTATTCTTTCCTTTCTACCTTTAGTGAACGTTGGTAATTCACCTTCAGTAAACATTGGTGTTATTATTTTCTTTCTACCTTCAGTAAACGTTGGTAGTTCACCTTCAGTAGACAATAGTATAATCTTTTCTTTCGACCTTCAGTGAATGTTAGTGTTATTCTTTTCTTTCTATCTTCAGTGAACATTGGTAGTTCATCTTCAGTGAACTTTGGTGTTATTATTTTCTTACTACCTTCTGTGAATGTTGGTAGTTCACCTTCAATGAACGTTGGTGTTTTTCTTTTCTTTCTACCTTCATTGAACGTTGGTAGTTCACCATCAGTGAATGTTGGTGTTATTCTTTCCTTTCTACCTTTAGTGAATGTTGGTAGTTCACCTTTAGTGAGTTGGTGTTATTCTTTTCTTTCTACCTTCAATGAACGTTGGTAGTTCACTATCAGTGAACGTTGGTGTTAGTCTTTTCTTTCTACCTTTAGTGAATGTTGGTAGTTCTCCTTTAGTGAACATTGGTGTTATCTTTCATTTCCACCTTCACTGAACGTTGGTAGATCAGCTTCAGTGAATGTTGGTCTTATTATTTTCTCTCTACCTTCAGTGAATGTTGGTAGTTCACCTTTAGTGAATGTTGGTGTTATTGTTTTCTCTCTACCTTCAGTGAATGTTGGTAGTTCAACTTCAATGAACGTTAGTGTTACTCTTTTCTTTCTACCTTTAGTGAACGTTGGTAGTTCAACTTCAGTGAACGTTGGTGTTTTTATTTCCTTTCTACCTTCTGTGAATGTTGTTAGTTCACCTTCAGTGAACGTTGATGTTATTCTTTTCTTTCTACCTTCAGTGAATGTTGGTAGTTCACCTTCAGTGAACGTTTGAATTATTCTTTTCTCTCTACGTTAAGTGAACGTTGGTAGTTCACCTTCATTGAACGTTGGTGTTATTCTTTTCTTTCTACCATTAGTGAATGTTGGTAGTTCACCTTCAGTAAACGTTGGTGTTATCTTTTCTTTCTACCTTTAGTGAACGTAGGTAGTTCACCTTTAATGAATGTTGGCGTTATTCTTTTCTTTGTACCATCAGTGAATGTTGGTAGTTCACCTTTAGTGAACGTTCGTGTTATTATTTTCTCTCTACCTTAAGTGAACATTGGTATTTCACCTTCAGTGAACACTTGTGTTATTCTTTTCTTTCTACCTTCAAGGAACATTGGTAGTTCACCTTCATTGAATGTTGGTGTTATTCTTTTCTTTCTACCTTCAGTGAACATTGGTAGTTCACCTTCAGTGAGCGTTGGTGTTATTATTTTCTTTCTATCTTCAGTAAACGTTGGTAGTTCACCTTCAGTGAACGTTTGTGTTATTATTTTCTTTATACCTTCAGTGAATGTTGGTAGTTGACCTTTAGTGAACGTTAGTGTTATTATCTTCTCTCTACCTTCAATGAACATTGGTAGTTCATCTTCAGTGAACGTTGGTCTTATTCTTTTCTCTCTAGCTTCAGTGAACATTGGTAGTTCACCTTCAGTGAATGTTGGTGTTATTATTTTCGTTCTATATTTAGTGGACGTTGGTAGTTCACCTTCAGTGAACGTTGGTGTTATTCTTTTCTTTCTACCTTTAGTGAATGTTGGTAGTTCTCCTTCAGTGAACATTGGTGTAACCTTTTCATTCTACCTTCACTGAATGTTGGTAGTTCACCTTCAGTGAATGTTGGTCTTATTCTTTGCTCTCTACCTTCAGTGAACGTTGGTAGTTCACCTTCAGTGAATGTTGGTGTTATTCTTTTCCCTCTACCTTCAGTGAATGTTGGTTGTTCAACTTCAATGAACGTTGGTGTTACTCTTTTCTTTCTACCTTCAGTGAATGTTGGTGTTATTCTTTTCTTTCTACCTTTAGTGAATGTTGGTAGTTCACCTTCAATGAATGTTGGTGTTATTCTTTTCTTTCTACCTTCAGTGAATGTTGGTAGTTCACCTTCAGTGAACGTTGGTGTTGTTATTTTCTCGCTACCTTAAGTGAATGCTGGTATTTCACCTTCAATGAATGTTTGTGTTATTCTTTTCTATCTACCTTCAGTGAACGTTGGTAGTTCACCTTCAGTGAATGTTGGTGTTATTCTTTTCTTTCTACCTTCAGTGAACGTTGGTGATTCACCTTAGGTGAGCGTTGGTGTTATTATTTTCTTCCTATCTTCAGTGAACGTTGGAAGTTCACCTTCAGTGAACGTTGGTGTTATTATTTTATTTATACCTTCAGTGAATGTTGGTAGTTCACCTTTAGTTGATTTTGGTGTTATTCTCTCTTCTCTCTACCTTCAGTGAACGTTGGTAGTTCATCTTCAGTGAATGTTGGTCTTATTCTTTTCTCTCTACCTTCAGTGAATGTTGGTGTTATTATTTTCTTTCTATCTTCAGTGAATGTTGGTAGTTCACCTTCACTGAACGTTGGTGTTATTATTTTCTTTATACCTTCAGTGAACGTTGGTAGTTCACCTTCCGTGAATGTTGGTGTTATTATCTTCTCTCCATCTTTAGTGAACATTTGCAGTTCACCTTTAGTGAATGTTGGTCTTATTCTTTTCTCTCTACCTTCAGTGAACGTTGGTAGTTCACCTTCAGTAAATGTTGGTGTAAATATTTTCTATCTTCCTTTAGTGAACATTGGTAGTTCACCTTCAGTGAAAGTTGGTGTTATTCTTTTCTCTCTACCTTTAGTGAATGTTGCTAGTTCAACTTCAAAGAACGTTGGTGTTACTCTTTTCTTTCTACCTTCAGTGAACGTTGGTGTTTCACCTTCAGTGAATGTTGGTGTTATTCTTTTCTCTCTACCTTCAGTGAATGTTGGTAGTTCAACTTCGATGAATGTTGGTGTTACTCTTTTCTTTCTACCTTCAGTGAACGTTGGTAGTCCACCTTCAGTGAATGTTAGTGTTATTATTTTCTTTCTACCTTCAGTAAATGTTGTTAGTTCACCTTCAGTGAACGTTGGTGTTATTCTTATCTTTCTACAATCAGCGGACGTTGGTAGTTCACCTTCAGTGAACGTTTGTGTTATTCTTTTCTCTCTACCTTAAGTGAATGTCGATAGTTCACCTTCAGTGAACGTTGGTGTTATTCTTTTCTTTCTACCATCAGTGAATGTTGGTAGTTCATTTTCAGTGAACGTTGGTGTAATATTTTCTTTCTACCTTCAGTGAACGTTGGTAGTTCACCTTCAATGAATGTTGGTGTTATTCTTTTCTTTCTTCCTTCAGTGAACATTTGTGTAACTCTTTTCTTTCTACCTTCAGTGAGCAATGGTAGTTCACCTTCAGTGAACATTGGTTTTATTCTTTTCTTTCTACCTTCATTGAACGTTGGTAGTTCACCATCAGTGAACGTTGGTGTTATTCTTTCCTTTCTACCTTTAGTGAATGTTGGTAGTTCACCTTTAGTGAAAGTTGGTGTTATTATTTTCTTTCTACCTTCAATGAACGTTGGTAGTTCACCTTCAGTGAACGTTAGTGTTATTCTTTTCTTTCTACCTTTAGTGAATGTTGGTAGTTGTCCTTCAGTGAACGTTGGTGTTACCTTTTCATTCTACCTTCACTGAACGTTGGTAGTTCACCTTCAGTGAATGTTGATCTTATTCTTTTCTCTCTACCTTCAGTGAACGTTGGTAGTTCACCTTCAGTGAATGTTGGTGTTATTCTTTTCCCTCTACCTTCAGTGAATGTTGGTTGTTCAACTTCAATGAATGTTGGTGTTACTCTTTTCTTTCTACCTTCAGTGAACGTTGGTAGTTCACCTTCAGTGAACATTGGTGTTATTCTTTTCTTTCTACCTTTAGTGAATATTGGTAGTTCACCTTCAATGAATGTTGGTGTTATTCTTTACTTTCCACCTTCACTGAATGTTGGTAGTTCACCTTCAGTGAATGTTGGTGTTATTATTTTCTCTCTACCTTAAGTGAACGTTGGTAGTTCACCTTCAGTGAATGTTGGTGTTACTCTTTTCTCTCTACCTTCAGTGAATGTTGCTAGTTCAACTTCAAAGAACGTTGGTGTTACTCTTTTCTTTCTACCTTCAGTGAACGTTGGTAGTTCACCTTCAGTGATTGTTGGTGTTATTATTTTGTTTCTACTTTCAGTGAATGTTGTTAGTTCACCTTCAGTGAACGTTGGTGTTATTCTTTTCTTTCTACAATCAGCGGACGTTGGTAGTTCACCTTCAGTGAACATTTGTGTTATTCTTTTCTCTCTACCTTAAGTGAACGTTGGTAGTTCACCTTCAGTGATCATTGGTGTTATTCTTTTCTTTCTACCATCAGTGAATGTTGGTAGTTCACCTTCAGTGAACTTTGGTGTTATCTTTTCTTTCTACCTTCAGTGAATGTTGGTGTTATTCTTTTCTTTCTACCTTTAGTGAACGTTGGTAGTTCACGTTCAATGAATGTTGGTGTTATTCTTTTCTTTCTACCTTCAGTGAATGTTGGTAGTTCACCTTCAGTGAATGTTGGTGTTATTATTTTCTCTCTACCTTAAGTGAATGTTGGTATTTCACCTTCAGTGAATGTTTGTGTTATTCTTTTCTTTCTACCCTTAGTGAACGTTGGTAGTTCACCTTCAGTGAACGTTGGTGTTATTCTTTTCTTTCTACCTTCAGTGAACGTTGGTGGTAAACCTTAGGTGAGCGTTGGTGTTATTATTTTCTTCCTATCTTCAGTGAACATTGGTAGTTCATCTTCAGTGAACGTTGGTGTTATTATTTTCTTTATATCTTCAGTGAATGTTGGTAGTTCACCTTTAGTGAACGTTGGTGTTATTCCCTCTTCTCTCTACCTTCAGTGAATGTTGGTAGTTCATCTTCAGTGAACGGTGGTCTTATTCTTTTCTCTCTACCTTCAGTGAACGTTGGTAGTTCACCTTCAGTGAACGTTGGTGTTATTATTTTATTTCTATCTTCAGTGGACGTTGGTAGTTCACCTTCACTGAACGTTGGTGTTATTATTTTCTTTATACCTTCAGTGAACGTTGGTAGTTCACCTTCCGTGAATCTTGGTGTTATTATCTTCTCTCTACCTTCAGTGAACGTTTGCAGTTCACCTTTAGTGAATGTTGGTCTTATTATTTTCTCTCTACTTTCAATGAACGTTGGTAGTTCACCTTCGGTGAATGTTGGTGTAAATATTTTCTATCTACCTTTAGTGAATGTTTGTAGTTCACCTTCAGTGAATATTGGTGTTATTCTTTTCACTCTACCTTCAGTGAATGTTGCTAGTTCAACTTCAATGAACGTTGGTGTTACTCTTTTCTTTCTACCTTCAGTGAACGTTGTTAGTTCACCTTCAGTGATTTTTGGTGTTATTATTTTGTTTCTACCTTCAGTGAATGTTGTAAGTTCACCTTCAGTGAACGTTGGTGTTATTATTTTCTTTCTACAATCAGCGGACGTTGGTAGTTCACCTTCAGTGAACGTTTGTGTTATTCTTTTCTCTCTACCTTAAGTGAACCTTGGTAGTTCACCTTCAGTGAATGTTGGTGTTATTCTTTTCTTTGTACCATCAGTGAATGTTGGTAGTTCACCTTCAGTGAATGTTGGTGTTATCTTTTCTTTCTACCTTCAGTGAACGTTGGTGTTATTCTTTTCTTTCTACCTTTAGTGAACGTTGGTAGTTCACCTTCAATGAATGTTGTGTTATTCGTTTCTTTCTACCTTCAGTGAATGTTGGTAGTTCACCTTCAGAGAATGTTGGTGTTATTATTTTCTCTCTACCTTAAGTTAATGTTGGTATTTCACTTTCAGTGAACGTTTGTGTTATTCCTTTCTTTCTACCTTTAGTGAACGTTGGTAGTTCACCTTCAGTGAACGTTGGTGTTATTCTTTTCTTTCTACCTTCAGTGAACGTTGGTGGTTCACCTTAGGTGAGCGTTGGTGTTGTTATCTTCTTCATATCTTCAGTGAACGTTGGTAGTTCACCTTCAGTGAACGTTGGTGTTATTATTTTCTTTATACCTTCAGTGAATGTTGGTAGTTCACCTTTAGTGAACGTTGGTGTTATTCTCTCTTCTCTCTACCTTCAGTGAACGTTGGTAGTTCATCTTCAGTGAATGTTGGTGTTATTCTTTTCTCTCTACCTTCAGTGAACGTTGGTAGTTCACCTTCAGGGAACGTTGGTGTTATTATTTTATTTCTATCTTCAGTGGACGTTGGTAGTTCACCTTCACTGAACGTTGGTGTTATTATTTTCTTTATACCTTCAGCGAACGTTGGTAGTTCACCTTCCGTGAATGTTGGTCTTATTATCTTCTCTCTACCTTCAGTGAACGTTTGCAGTTCACCTTTAGTGAATGTTAGTCTTATTATTTTCTCTCTACCTTCAGTGAACGTTGGTAGTTCACCTTCGGTGAATGTTGGTGTAAATATTTTCTATCTACCTTTAGTGAACGTTGGTAGTTCACCTTCAGTGAATGTTGGTGTTATTCTTTTCTCTCTACCTTCAGTGAATGTTGCTAGTTCAACTTCAATGAATGTTGGTGTTACTCTTTTCTTTCTACCTTCAGTGAATGTTGGTAGTTCACCTTCAGTGAATGTTGGTGTTATTATTTTCTTTCTACCTTCACTGAATGTTATTATTCACCTTCAGTGATGTTGGTGTTATTCTTTTCTTTCTACCTTCAGCGAACGTTGGTAGTTCACCTTCAGTGAACGTTTGTGTTATTCTTTTCTCTTTACCTTAAGTGAACATTGGTAGTTCACCTTCAGTGAACGTTGGTGTTATTCTTTTCTTTGTACCATCAGTGAATGTTGGTAGTTCACCTTCAGTGAACGTTGGTGTTATCTTTTCTTTCTACCTTCAGTGAACGTTGGTAGTTCACCTTCAATGAACGTTGGTGTTATTCTTTTCTTTCTACCTTCAGTAAATGTTGGTGTTATTATTTTCTTTATACCTTCAGTGAACGTTGGTAGTTCACCTTCCGTGAATGTTGGTGTTATTATCTTCTCTCTACCTTCAGTGAATGTTGGCAGTTCACCTTCAGTGAAAGTTGGTCTTATTCTTTTCTCTCTACCTTCAGTGAACGTTGGTAGTTCACCTTCAATGAATGTTGGTGTTATTCTTTTCTTTCTACCTTCAGTGAATGTTTGTGTTACTCTTTTCTTTCTACCTTCAATGAACATTGGTAGTTCATCTTCAGTGAATGTTGGTGTTATTCTTTTCTTTCTACCTTCAGAGAACATTGGTTTTATTCTTTTCTTTCTACCTTCTGTGAACCTTGGTAGTTCACCTTCAGTGAACGTTGGTATTATTCTTTCCTTTCTACCTTCAGTGAACGTTGGTTGTTCACCTTCAGTGAACGTTGGTGTTATTCTCTCTTCTCTCTACCTTCAGTGAACGTTGGTAGTTCATCTTCAGTGAACGGTGGTCTTATTCTTTTCTCTCTACCTTCAGTGAACGTTGGTAGTTCACCTTCAGTGAACGTTGGTGTTATTATTTTCTTTCTATCTTCAGTGGACGTTGGTAGTTCACCTTCACTGAACGTTGGTGTTATTATTTTCTTTATACCTTCAGTGAACGTTGGTAGTTCACCTTCCGTGAATGTTGGTGTTATTATCTTCTCTCTACCTTCAGTGAACGTTTGCAGTTCACCTTTAGTAAATGTTGGTCTTATTATTTTCTCTCTACCTTCAGTGAACGTTGGTAGTTCACCTTCGGTGAATGTTGGTGTAAATATTTTCTATCTACCTTTAGTGAATGTTGGTAGTTCTCCTTCAGTGAATGTTGGTGTTATTCTTTTCTCTCTACCTTCAGTGAATGTTGCTAGTTCAACTTCAATGAACGTTGGTGTTACTCTTTTCTTTCTACCTTCAGTGAACGTTGGTAGTTCACCTTCCGTGAATGTTGGTGTTATTATCTTCTTTCTACCTTCACTGAATGTTATTATTCACCTTTAGTTAACGTTGGTGTTATTCTTTTCTTTCTACCTTCAGCGAACGTTGGTAGTTCACCTTCAGTGAACGTTTGTGTTATTCTTTTCTCTCTACCTTAAGTGAACCTTGGTAGTTCAACTTCATCGAATGTTGGTGTTATTCTTTTCTTTGTACCATCAGTGAATGTTGGTAGTTCACCTTCAGTGAATGTTGGTGTTATCTTTTCTTTCTACCTTCAGTGAACGTTGGTGTTATTCTTTTCTTTCTACCTTTAGTGAACGTTGGTAGTTCACCTTCAATGAATGTTGTGTTATTCTTTTCTTTCTACCTTCAGCGAACGTTGGTAGTTCACCTTCAGTGAACGTTTGTGTTATTCTTTTTTCTCTACCTTAAGTGAACCTTGGTAGTTCACCTTCAGTGAATGTTGGTGTTATTCTTTTCTTTGTACCATCAGTGAATGTTGGTAGTTCACCTTCAGTGAATGTTGGTGTTATCTTTTCTTTCTACCTTCAGTGAACGTTGGTGTTATTCTTTTCTTTCTACCTTTAGTGAACGTTGGTAGTTCACCTTCAATGAATGTTGTGTTATTCTTTTCTTTCTACCTTCAGTGAATGTTGGTAGTTCACCTTCAGTGAATGTTGGTGTTATTATTTTCTCTCTACCTTAAGTTAATGTTGGTATTTCACCTTCAGTGAACGTTTGTGTTATTCTTTTCTTTCTACCTTTAGTGAACATTGGTAGTTCACCTTCAGTGAACGTTGGTGTTATTCTTTTCTTTCTACCTTCAGTGAACGTTGGTGGTTCACCTTAGGTGAGCGTTGGTGTTGTTATTTTCTTCCTATCTTCAGTGAACGTTGGTAGTTCACCTTCAGTGAACGTTGGTGTTATTATTTTCTTTATACCTTCAGTGAATGTTGGTAGTTCACCTTTAGTGAACGTTGGTGTTATTCTCTCTTCTCTCTACCTTCAGTGAACGTTGGTAGTTCATCTTCAGTGAACGTTGGTGTTATTCTTTTCTCTCTACCTTCAGTGAACGTTGGTAGTTCACCTTTAGTGAATGTTGGTGTTATTATTTTCTTTCTATCTTCAGTGGATGTTGGTAGTTCACCTTCACTGAACGTTGGTGTTATTATTTTCTTTATACCTTCAGTGAACGTTGGTAGTTCACCTTCCGTGAATGTTGGTCTTATAATCTTCTCTCTACCTTCAGTGAATGTTTGCAGTTCACCTTTAGTGAATGTTGGTCTTATTATTTTCTCTCTACCTTCAGTGAACGTTGGTAGTTCACCTTCGGTGAATGTTGGTGTAAATATTTTCTATCTACCTTTAGTGAACGTTGGTAGTTCACCTTCAGTGAATGTTGGTGTTATTCTTTTCTTTCTACCTTCAGCGAACGTTGGTAGTTCACCTTCAGTGAACGTTTGTGTTATTCTTTTCTCTCTACCTTAAGTGAACATTGGTAGTTCACCTTCAGTGAACGTTGGTGTTATTCTTTTCTTTGTACCATCAGTGAATGTTGGTAGTTCACCTTCAGTGAACGTTGGTGTTATCTTTTCTTTCTACCTTCAGTGAACGTTGGTAGTTCACTTTCAATGAACGTTGGTGCTATTCTTTTCTTTCTACCTTCAGTAAATGTTGGTGTTATTATTTTCTTTATACCTTCAGTGAACGTTGGTAGTTCACCTTCCGTGAATGTTGGTGTTATTATCTTCTCTCTACCTTCAGTGAATGTTGGCAGTTCACCTTCAGTGAAAGTTGGTCTTATTCTTTTCTCTCTACCTTCAGTGAACGTTGGTAGTTCACCTTCAATGAATGTTGGTGTTATTCTTTTCTTTCTACCTTCAGTGAATGGTTGTGTTACTCTTTTCTTTCTACCTTCAGTGAACATTGGTAGTTCACCTTCAGTGAATGTTGGTGTTATTCTTTTCTTTCTACCTTCAGAGAACATTGGTTTTATTCTTTTCTTTCTACCTTCAGTGAACCTTGGTAGTTCACCTTCAGTGAACCTTGGTATTATTCTTTCCTTTCTACCTTCAGTGAACGTTGGTTGTTCACCTTCAGTGAACGTTGGTGTTATTATTTTCTTTCTACCTTCAGTGAACGTTGGTGGTTCACCTTAGGTGAGCGTTGGTGTTATTATTTTCTTCCTATCTTCAGTGAACGTTGGTAGTTCACCTTCAGTGAACGTTGGTGTTATTATTTTCTTTATACCTTCAGTGAATGTTGGTAGTTCACCTTTAGTGAACGTTGGTGTTATTCTCTCTTCTCTCTACCTTCAGTGAACGTTGGTAGTTCATCTTCAGTGAACGGTGGTCTTATTCTTTTCTCTCTACCTTTAGTGAATGTTGGTAGTTCACCTTCAGTGAACGTTGATGTTATTATTTTATTTCTATCTTTAGTGGATGTTGGTAGTTCACCTTCACTGAACGTTGGTGTTATTATTTTCTTTATACCTTCAGTGAACGTTGGTAGTTCACCTTCCGTGAATGTTGGTATTATTATCTTCTCTCTACCTTCAGTGAATGTTTGCAGTTCACCTTTAGTGAATGTGGGTATTATTATTTTCTCTCTACCTTCAGTGAATGTTGGTAGTTCACCTTCGGTGAATGTTGGTGTAAATATTTTCTATCTACCTTTAGTGAATTTTGGTAGTTCACCTTCAGTGAATGTTGGTGTTAATCTTTTCTCTCTACCTTCAGTGAATGTTACTAGTTCAACTTCAATGAACGTTGGTGTTACTCTTTTCTTTCTACCTTCAGTGAACGTTGGTAGTTCACCTTCAGTGAATGTTGGTGTTATTATTTTCTTTCTAGCTTCACTGAATGTTATTATTCACCTTCATTGAACGTTGGTGTTATTCTTTTCTTTCTACCTTCAGAGAACGTTGGTAGTTCACCTTCAGTGAATGTTTGTGTTATTCTTTTCTCTCTATCTTAAGTGAACATTGGTAGTTCACCTTCAGTGAACGTTGGTGTTATTCTTTTCTTTGTACCATCAGTGAATGTTGGTAGTTCACCTTCAGTGAACATTGGTGTTATCTTTTCTTTCTAACTTCAGTGAACGTTGGTAGGTCACCTTCAATGAACGTTGGTGTTATTCTTTTCTTTCTACCTTCAGTAAATGTTGGTGTTATTATTTTCTTTATACCTTCAGTGAACGTTGGTAGTTCACCTTCCGTGAATGGTTGTGTTATTATCTTCTCTCTACCGTCAGTGAATGTTGGCAGTTCACCTTCAGTGAAAGTTGGTCTTATTCTTTTCTCTCTACCTTCAGTGAACGTTGGTAATTCACCTTCAATGAATGTTGGTGTTATTCTTTTCTTTCTACCTTCAGTGAATGTTTGTGTTACTCTTTTCTTTCTACCTTCATTGAACATTGGTAGTTCACCTTTAGTGAACGTTGGTGTTATTCTTTTCTTTCTACCTTCAGTGAACATTGGTGTTATTCTTTTCTTTCTACCTTCAGTGAACCTTGGTAGTTCACCTTCAGTGAACGTTGGTATTATTCTTTCCTTTCTACCTTCAATGAACGTTGGTAGTTCACCTTCTGTGAACGTTGGTGTTATTATTTTCTTTCTACCTTCAATAAATGTTGGTAGTTCACCTTCAGTAAACATTAGTGTCATCTTTTCTTTCGACCTTCAGTGAATGTTGGTGTTATTCTTTTCTTTCTATCTTTAGTGAACATTGGTAGTTCATCTTCAGTGAACGTTGGTGTTATTATTTTCTTTCTACCTTCAGTGGACGTTGGTAGTTCACCTTCAATGAACGTTGGTGTTATTCTTTTCTTTCTAACTTCATTGAACGTTGGTAGTTCACCATCAGTGAACATTGGTGTTATTCTTTCCTTTCTACCTTTAGTGAACGTTGGTAGTTCACCTTTATTGAACGTTGGTGTTATTATTTTCTTTATACCTTCAGTGAACGTTGGTAGTTCACCTTCCGTGAATGTTGGTGTTATTATCTTCTCTCTACCTTCAGTGAACGTTTGCAGTTCACCTTTAGTGAATGTTGGTCTTATTATTTTCTCTCTACCTTCAGTGAACGTTGGTAGTTCACCTTCGGTGAATGTTGGTGTAAATATTTTCTATCTACCTTTAGTGAATGTTTGTAGTTCTCCTTCAGTGAATGTTGGTGTTATTCTTTTCTCTCTACCTTCAGTGAATGTTGCTAGTTCAACTTCAATGAACGTTGGTGTTACTCTTTTCTTTCTACCTTCAGTGAACGTTGGTAGTTCACCTTCGGTGAATGTTGGTGTTATTATTTTCTTTCTACCTTCACTGAATGTTATTATTCACCTTTAGTGAACGTTGTTGTTATTCTTTTCTTTCTACCTTCAGCGAATGTTGGTAGTTCACCTTCAGTGAACGTTTGTGTTATTCTTTTCTCTCTACCTTAAGTGAACCTTGGTAGTTCACCTTCAGTGAATGTTGGTGTTATTCTTTTCTTTGTACCATCAGTGAATGTTGGTAGTTCACCTTCAGTGAATGTTGGTGTTATCTTTTCTTTCTACCTTCAGTGAACGTTGGTGTTATTCTTTTCTTTCTACCTTTAGTGAACGTTGGTAGTTCATCTTCAATGAATGTTGTGTTATTCTTTTCTTTCTACCTTCAGTGAATGTTGGTAGTTCACCTTCAGTGAATGTTGGTGTTATTATTTTCTCTCTACCTTAAGTGAATGTTGGTATGTCACCTTCAGTGAACGCTTGTGTTATTCTTTTCTTTCTACCTTTAATGAACGTTGGTAGTTCACCTTCAGTGAACGTTGGTGTTATTCTTTTCTTTCTACCTTCAGTGAACGTTGGTGGTTCACCTTAGATGAGCGTTGGTGTTATTATTTTCTTCCTATCTTCAGTGAACGTTGGTAGTTCACCTTCAGTGAACGTTGGTGTTATTATTTTCTTTATACCTCCAGTGAATGTTGGTAGTTCACCTTTAGTGAACGTTGGTGTTATTCTCTCTTCTCTCTACCTTCAGTGAACGTTGGTAGTTCATCTTCAGTGAACGTTGGTCTTATTCTTTTCTCTCTACCTTTAGTGAATGTTGGTAGTTCACCTTCAGTGAACGTTGGTGTTATTATTTTCTTTCTATCTTCAGTGGATGTTGGTAGTTCACCTTCACTGAACGTTGGTGTTATTATTTTCTTTATACCTTCAGTGAACGTTGGTAGTTCACCTTCCATGAATGTTGGTATTATTATCTTCTCTCTACCTTCAGTGAATGTTTGCAGTTCACCTTTAGTGAATGTGGGTATTATTATTTTCTCTCTACCTTCAGTGAATGTTGGTAGTTCACCTTCGGTGAATGTTGGTGTAAATATTTTCTATCTACCTTTAGTGAATTTTGGTAGTTCACCTTCAGTGAATGTTGGTGTTAATCTTTTCTCTCTACCTTCAGTGAATGTTACTAGTTCAACTTCAATGAACGTTGGTGTTACTCTTTTCTTTCTACCTTCAGTGAACGTTGGTAGTTCACCTTCAGTGATTGTTGGTGTTATTATTTTCTTTCTACCTTCACTGAATGTTATTATTCACCTTCATTGAACGTTGGTGTTATTCTTTTCTTTCTACCTTCAGAGAACGTTGGTAGTTCACCTTCAGTGAATGTTTGTGTTATTCTTTTCTCTCTATCTTAAGTGAACATTGGTAGTTCACCTTCAGTGAACGTTGGTGTTATTCTTTTCTTTATACCATCAGTGAATGTTGGTAGTTCACCTTCAGTGAACATTGGTGTTATCTTTTCTTTCTAACTTCAGTGAACGTTGGTAGGTCACCTTCAATGAACGTTGGTGTTATTCTTTTCTTTCTACCTTCAGTAAATGTTGGTGTTATTATTTTCTTTATACCTTCAGTGAACGTTGGTAGTTCACCTTCCGTGAATGGTTGTGTTATTATCTTCTCTCTACCGTCAGTGAATGTTGGCAGTTCACCTTCAGTGAAAGTTGGTCTTATTCTTTTCTCTCTACCTTCAGTGAACGTTGGTAATTCACCTTCAATGAATGTTGGTGTTATTCTTTTCTTTCTACCTTCAGTGAATGTTTGTGTTACTCTTTTCTTTCTACCTTCAGTGAACATTGGTAGTTCACCTTTAGTGAACGTTGGTGTTATTCTTTTCTTTCTACCTTCAGTGAACATTGGTGTTATTCTTTTCTTTCTACCTTCAGTGAACCTTGGTAGTTCACCTTCAGTGAACGTTGGTATTATTCTTTCCTTTCTACCTTCAATGAACGTTAGTAGTTCACCTTCCGTGAACGTTGGTGTTATTATTTTCTTTCTACCTTCAATAAATGTTGGTAGTTCACCTTCAGTAAACATTAGTGTCATCTTTTCTTTCGACCTTCAGTGAATGTTGGTGTTATTCTTTTCTTTCTATCTTTAGTGAACATTGGTAGTTCATCTTCAGTGAACGTTGGTGTTATTATTTTCTTTCTACCTTCAGTGGACGTTGGTAGTTCACCTTCAATGAACGTTGGTGTTATTCTTTTCTTTCTAACTTCATTGAACGTTGGTAGTTCACCATCAGTGAACATTGGTGTTATTCTTTCCTTTCTACCTTTAGTGAACGTTGGTAGTTCACCTTTATTGAACGTTGGTGTTATTATTTTCTTTATACCTTCAGTGAACGTTGGTAGTTCACCTTCCGTGAATGTTGGTGTTATTATCTTCTCTCTACCTTCAGTGAACGTTTGCAGTTCACCTTTAGTGAATGTTGGTCTTATTATTTTCTCTCTACCTTCAGTGAACGTTGGTAGTTCACCTTCGGTGAATGTTGGTGTAAATATTTTCTATCTACCTTTAGTGAATGTTTGTAGTTCTCCTTCAGTGAATGTTGGTGTTATTCTTTTCTCTCTACCTTCAGTGAATGTTGCTAGTTCAACTTCAATGAACGTTGGTGTTACTCTTTTCTTTCTACCTTCAGTGAACGTTGGTAGTTCACCTTCGGTGAATGTTGGTGTTATTATTTTCTTTCTACCTTCACTGAATGTTATTATTCACCTTTAGTGAACGTTGTTATTATTCTTTTCTTTCTACCTTCAGCGAATGTTGGTAGTTCACCTTCAGTGAACGTTTGTGTTATTCTTTTCTCTCTACCTTAAGTGAACCTTGGTAGTTCACCTTCAGTGAATGTTGGTGTTATTCTTTTCTTTGTACCATCAGTGAATGTTGGTAGTTCACCTTCAGTGAATGTTGGTGTTATCTTTTCTTTCTACCTTCAGTGAACGTTGGTGTTATTCTTTTCTTTCTACCTTTAGTGAACGTTGGTAGTTCATCTTCAATGAATGTTGTGTTATTCTTTTCTTTCTACCTTCAGTGAATGTTGGTAGTTCACCTTCAGTGAATGTTGGTGTTATTATTTTCTCTCTACCTTAAGTGAATGTTGGTATGTCACCTTCAGTGAACGCTTGTGTTATTCTTTTCTTTCTACCTTTAATGAACGTTGGTAGTTCACCTTCAGTGAACGTTGGTGTTATTCTTTTCTTTCTACCTTCAGTGAACGTTGGTGGTTCACCTTAGATGAGCGTTGGTGTTATTATTTTCTTCTTATCTTCAGTGAACGTTGGTAGTTCACCTTCAGTGAACGTTGGTGTTATTATTTTCTTTATACCTCCAGTGAATGTTGGTAGTTCACCTTTAGTGAACGTTGGTGTTATTCTCTCTTCTCTCTACCTTCAGTGAACGTTGGTAGTTCATCTTCAGTGAACGTTGGTCTTATTCTTTTCTCTCTACCTTTAGTGAATGTTGGTAGTTCACCTTCAGTGAACGTTGGTGTTATTATTTTCTTTCTATCTTCAGTGGATGTTGGTAGTTCACCTTCACTGAACGTTGGTGTTATTATTTTCTTTATACCTTCAGTGAACGTTGGTAGTTCACCTTCCGTGAATGTTGGTATTATTATCTTCTCTCTACCTTCAGTGAATGTTTGCAGTTCACCTTTAGTGAATGTGGGTATTATTATTTTCTCTCTACCTTCAGTGAATGTTGGTAGTTCACCTTCGGTGAATGTTGGTGTAAATATTTTCTATCTACCTTTAGTGAATTTTGGTAGTTCACCTTCAGTGAATGTTGGTGTTAATCTTTTCTCTCTACCTTCAGTGAATGTTACTAGTTCAACTTCAATGAACGTTGGTGTTACTCTTTTCTTTCTACCTTCAGTGAACGTTGGTAGTTCACCTTCAGTGAATGTTGGTGTTATTATTTTCTTTCTACCTTCACTGAATGTTATTATTCACCTTCATTGAACGTTGGTGTTATTCTTTTCTTTCTACCTTCAGAGAACGTTGGTAGTTCACCTTCAGTGAATGTTTGTGTTATTCTTTTCTCTCTATCTTAAGTGAACATTGGTAGTTCACCTTCAGTGAACGTTGGTGTTATTCTTTTCTTTGTACCATCAGTGAATGTTGGTAGTTCACCTTCAGTGAACATTGGTGTTATCTTTTCTTTCTAACTTCAGTGAACGTTGGTAGGTCACCTTCAATGAACGTTGGTGTTATTCTTTTCTTTCTACCTTCAGTAAATGTTGGTGTTATTATTTTCTTTATACCTTCAGTGAACGTTGGTAGTTCACCTTCCGTGAATGGTTGTGTTATTATCTTCTCTCTACCGTCAGTGAATGTTGGCAGTTCACCTTCAGTGAAAGTTGGTCTTATTCTTTTCTCTCTACCTTCAGTGAACGTTGGTAATTCACCTTCAATGAATGTTGGTGTTATTCTTTTCTTTCTACCTTCAGTGAATGTTTGTGTTACTCTTTTCTTTCTACCTTCAGTGAACATTGGTAGTTCACCTTTAGTGAACGTTGGTGTTATTCTTTTCTTTCTACCTTCAGTGAACATTGGTGTTATTCTTTTCTTTCTACCTTCAGTGAACCTTGGTAGTTCACCTTCAGTGAACGTTGGTATTATTCTTTCCTTTCTACCTTCAATGAACGTTGGTAGTTCACCTTCCGTAAACGTTGGTGTTATTATTTTCTTTCTACCTTCAATAAATGTTGGTAGTTCACCTTCAGTAAACATTAGTGTCATCTTTTCTTTCGACCTTCAGTGAATGTTGGTGTTATTCTTTTCTTTCTATCTTTAGTGAACATTGGTAGTTCATCTTCAGTGAACGTTGGTGTTATTATTTTCTTTCTACCTTCAGTGGACGTTGGTAGTTCACCTTCAATGAACGTTGGTGTTATTCTTTTCTTTCTAACTTCATTGAACGTTGGTAGTTCACCATCAGTGAACATTGGTGTTATTCTTTCCTTTCTACCTTTAGTGAACGTTGGTAGTTCACCTTTATTGAACGTTGGTGTTATTATTTTCTTTATACCTTCAGTGAACGTTGGTAGTTCACCTTCCGTGAATGTTGGTGTTATTATCTTCTCTCTACCTTCAGTGAACGTTTGCAGTTCACCTTTAGTGAATGTTGGTCTTATTATTTTCTCTCTACCTTCAGTGAACGTTGGTAGTTCACCTTCGGTGAATGTTGGTGTAAATATTTTCTATCTACCTTTAGTGAATGTTTGTAGTTCTCCTTCAGTGAATGTTGGTGTTATTCTTTTCTCTCTACCTTCAGTGAATGTTGCTAGTTCAACTTCAATGAACGTTGGTGTTACTCTTTTCTTTCTACCTTCAGTGAACGTTGGTAGTTCACCTTCGGTGAATGTTGGTGTTATTATTTTCTTTCTACCTTCACTGAATGTTATTATTCACCTTTAGTGAACGTTGTTGTTATTCTTTTCTTTCTACCTTCAGCGAATGTTGGTAGTTCACCTTCAGTGAACGTTTGTGTTATTCTTTTCTCTCTACCTTAAGTGAACCTTGGTAGTTCACCTTCAGTGAATGTTGGTGTTATTCTTTTCTTTGTACCATCAGTGAATGTTGGTAGTTCACCTTCAGTGAATGTTGGTGTTATCTTTTCTTTCTACCTTCAGTGAACGTTGGTGTTATTCTTTTCTTTCTACCTTTAGTGAACGTTGGTAGTTCATCTTCAATGAATGTTGTGTTATTCTTTTCTTTCTACCTTCAGTGAATGTTGGTAGTTCACCTTCAGTGAATGTTGGTGTTATTATTTTCTCTCTACCTTAAGTGAATGTTGGTATGTCACCTTCAGTGAACGCTTGTGTTATTCTTTTCTTTCTACCTTTAATGAACGTTGGTAGTTCATCTTCAGTGAACGTTGGTGTTATTCTTTTCTTTCTACCTTCAGTGAACGTTGGTGGTTCACCTTAGATGAGCGTTGGTGTTATTATTTTCTTCCTATCTTCAGTGAACGTTGGTAGTTCACCTTCAGTGAACGTTGGTGTTATTATTTTCTTTATACCTCCAGTGAATGTTGGTAGTTCACCTTTAGTGAACGTTGGTGTTATTCTCTCTTCTCTCTACCTTCAGTGAACGTTGGTAGTTCATCTTCAGTGAACGTTGGTCTTATTCTTTTCTCTCTACCTTTAGTGAATGTTGGTAGTTCACCTTCAGTGAACGTTGGTGTTATTATTTTCTTTCTATCTTCAGTGGATGTTGGTAGTTCACCTTCACTGAACGTTGGTGTTATTATTTTCTTTATACCTTCAGTGAACGTTGGTAGTTCACCTTCCGTGAATGTTGGTATTATAATCTTCTCTCTACCTTCAGTGAATGTTTGCAGTTCACCTTTAGTGAATGTGGGTATTATTATTTTCTCTCTACCTTCAGTGAATGTTGGTAGTTCACCTTCGGTGAATGTTGGTGTAAATATTTTCTATCTACCTTTAGTGAATTTTGGTAGTTCACCTTCAGTGAATGTTGGTGTTAATCTTTTCTCTCTACCTTCAATGAATGTTACTAGTTCAACTTCAATGAACGTTGGTGTTACTCTTTTCTTTCTACCTTCAGTGAACGTTGGTAGTTCACCTTCAGTGAATGTTGGTGTTATTATTTTCTTTCTACCTTCACTGAATGTTATTATTCACCTTCATTAAACGTTGGTGTTATTCTTTTCTTTCTACCTTCAGAGAACGTTGGTAGTTCACCTTCAGTGAATGTTTGTGTTATTCTTTTCTCTCTATCTTAAGTGAACATTGGTAGTTCACCTTCAGTGAACGTTGGTGTTATTCTTTTCTTTGTACCATCAGTGAATGTTGGTAGTTCACCTTCAGTGAACATTGGTGTTATCTTTTCTTTCTAACTTCAGTGAACGTTGGTAGGTCACCTTCAATGAACGTTGGTGTTATTCTTTTCTTTCTACCTTCAGTAAATGTTGGTGTTATTATTTTCTTTATACCTTCAGTGAACGTTGGTAGTTCACCTTCCGTGAATGGTTGTGTTATTATCTTCTCTCTACCGTCAGTGAATGTTGGCAGTTCACCTTCAGTGAAAGTTGGTCTTATTCTTTTCTCTCTACCTTCAGTGAACGTTGGTAATTCACCTTCAATGAATGTTGGTGTTATTCTTTTCTTTCTACCTTCAGTGAATGTTTGTGTTACTCTTTTCTTTCTACCTTCAGTGAACATTGGTAGTTCACCTTTAGTGAACGTTGGTGTTATTCTTTTCTTTCTACCTTCAGTGAACATTGGTGTTATTCTTTTCTTTCTACCTTCAGTGAACCTTGGTAGTTCACCTTCAGTGAACGTTGGTATTATTCTTTCCTTTCTACCTTCAATGAACGTTGGTAGTTCACCTTCCGTGAACGTTGGTGTTATTATTTTCTTTCTACCTTCAATAAATGTTGGTAGTTCACCTTCAGTAAACATTAGTGTCATCTTTTCTTTCGACCTTCAGTGAACGTTTGTGTTATTCTTTTCTTTCTATCTTTAGTGAACATTGGTAGTTCATCTTCAGTGAACGTTGGTGTTATTATTTTCTTTCTACCTTCAGTGGACGTTGGTAGTTCACCTTCAATGAACGTTGGTGTTATTCTTTTCTTTCTAACTTCATTGAACGTTGGTAGTTCACCATCAGTGAACATTGGTGTTATTCTTTCCTTTCTACCTTTAGTGAACGTTGGTAGTTCACCTTTATTGAACGTTGGTGTTATTATTTTCTTTATACCTTCAGTGAACGTTGGTAGTTCACCTTCCGTGAATGTTGGTGTTATTATCTTCTCTCTACCTTCAGTGAACGTTTGCAGTTCACCTTTAGTGAATGTTGGTCTTATTATTTTCTCTCTACCTTCAGTGAACGTTGGTAGTTCACCTTCGGTGAATGTTGGTGTAAATATTTTCTATCTACCTTTAGTGAATGTTTGTAGTTCTCCTTCAGTGAATGTTGGTGTTATTCTTTTCTCTCTACCTTCAGTGAATGTTGCTAGTTCAACTTCATTGAACGTTGGTGTTACTCTTTTCTTTCTACCTTCAGTGAACGTTGGTAGTTCACCTTCGGTGAATGTTGGTGTTATTATTTTCTTTCTACCTTCACTGAATGTTATTATTCACCTTTAGTGAACGTTGTTGTTATTCTTTTCTTTCTACCTTCAGCGAATGTTGGTAGTTCACCTTCAGTGAACGTTTGTGTTATTCTTTTCTCTCTACCTTAAGTGAACCTTGGTAGTTCACCTTCAGTGAATGTTGGTGTTATTCTTTTCTTTGTACCTTCAGTGAACGTTGGTGTTATTCTTTTCTTTCTACCTTTAGTGAACGTTGGTAGTTCATCTTCAATGAATGTTGTGTTATTCTTTTCTTTCTACCTTCAGTGAATGTTGGTAGTTCACCTTCAGTGAATGTTGGTGTTATTATTTTCTCTCTACCTTAAGTGAATGTTGGTATGTCACCTTCAGTGAACGCTTGTGTTATTCTTTTCTTTCTACCTTTAATGAACGTTGGTAGTTCACCTTCAGTGAACGTTGGTGTTATTCTTTTCTTTCTACCTTCAGTGAACGTTGGTGGTTCACCTTAGATGAGCGTTGGTGTTATTATTTTCTTCCTATCTTCAGTGAACGTTGGTAGTTCACCTTCAGTGAACGTTGGTGTTATTATTTTCTTTATACCTCCAGTGAATGTTGGTAGTTCACCTTTAGTGAACGTTGGTGTTATTCTCTCTTCTCTCTACCTTCAGTGAACGTTGGTAGTTCATCTTCAGTGAACGTTGGTCTTATTCTTTTCTCTCTACCTTTAGTGAATGTTGGTAGTTCACCTTCAGTGAACGTTGGTGTTATTATTTTCTTTCTATCTTCAGTGGATGTTGGTAGTTCACCTTCACTGAACGTTGGTGTTATTATTTTCTTTATACCTTCAGTGAACGTTGGTAGTTCACCTTCCGTGAATGTTAGTGTTATTATCTTCTCTCTACCTTCAGTGAATGTTTGCAGTTCACCTTTAGTGAATGTTGGTCTTATTATTTTCTCTCTACCTTCAGTGAACGTTGGTAGTTCACCTTCGGTGAATGTTGGTGTAAATATTTTCTATCTACCTTTAGTGAATGTTGGTAGTTCACCTTCAGTGAATGTTGGTGTTATTCTTTTCTCTCTACCTTCAGTGAGTGTTGCTAGTTCAACTTCAATGAACGTTGGTGTTACTCTTTTCTTTCTACCTTCAGTGAACGTTGGTAGTTCACCTTCAGTGAATGTTGGTGTTATTATTTTCTTTCTACCTTCACTGAATGTTATTATTCACCTTCATTGAACGTTGGTGTTATTCTTTTCTTTCTACCTTCAGCGAACGTTGGTTGTTCACCTTCAGTGAACGTTTGTGTTATTCTTTTCTCTCTACCTTAAGTGAACATTGGTAGTTCACCTTCAGTGAACGTTGGTGTTATTCTTTTCTTTGTACCATCAGTGAATGTTGGTAGTTCACCTTCAGTGAACGTTGGTGTTATCTTTTCTTTCTACCTTCAGTGAACGTTGGTAGTTCACCTTCAATGAACGTTGGTGTTATTCTTTTCTTTCTACCTTCAGTAAATGTTGGTGTTATTATTTTCTTTATACCTTCAGTGAACGTTGGTAGTTCACCTTCCGTGAATGGCTGTGTTATTATCTTCTCTCTACCATCAGTGAATGTTGGCAGTTCACCTTCAGTGAAAGTTGGTCTTATTCTTTTCTCTCTACCTTCAGTGAACGATTGTAATTCACCTTCAATGAATGTTGGTGTTATTCTTTTCTTTCTACCTTCAGTGAATGTTTGTGTTACTCTTTTCTTTCTACCTTCAGTGAACATTGGTAGTTCACCTTCAGTGAACGTTGGTGTTATTCTTTTCTTTCTACCTTCAGTGAACATTGGTGTTATTCTTTTCTTTCTACCTTCAGTGAACCTTGGTAGTTCACCATCAGTGAACGTTGGTATTATTCTTTCCTTTCTACCTTCAGTGAACGCTGGTAGTTCACCTTCAGTGAACGTTGGTGTTATTATTTTCTTTCTACCTTCAATAAATGTTGGTAGTTCGCCTTCTGTAAACGTTAGTGTCATCTTTTCTTTCGACCTTCAGTGAATGTTGGTGTTATTCTTTTCTTTCTATCTTTAGTGAACATTGGTAGTTCATCTTCAGTGAACGTTGGTGTTATTATTTTCTTTCTACCTTCAGTGGACGTTGGTAGTTCACCTTCAATGAACGTTGGTGTTATTCTTTTCTTTCTAACTTCATTGAACGTTGGTAGTTCACCATCAGTGAACATTGGTGTTATTCTTTCCTTTCTACCTTTAGTGAACATTGGTAGTTCACCTTTAGTGAACGTTGGTGTTATTATTTTCTTTCTACCTTCAGTGAACATTGGTATTTCACCATCAGTGAACGATGGTGTTATTATTTTCTTTCTACCTTTAGTGAATGTTGGTAGTTCTCCTTCAGTGAACGTTGGTGTTATCTTTTCTTTCTACCTTCACTGAACATTGGTAGTTCACCTTCAGTGAATGTTGGTCTTATTCTTTTCTCTCTACCTTCAGTGAATGTTGGTAGTTCAACTTCAATGAACGTTAGTGTTACTCTTTTCTTTCTACCTTCAGTGAACGTTAGTAGTTCAACTTTAGTGAACGTTGGTGTTATTATTTCCTTTCTACCTTCTGTGAATGTTGTTAGTTCACCTTTAGTGAATGTTCGTGTTATTCTTTTCTTTCTACCTTCAGTGAACGTTGGTAGTTCTCCTTCCGTGAATGTTTGTGTTATTCTTTTCCCTCTACCTTAAGTGAACGTTGGTAGTTCACCTTCAGTGAACGTTAGTTTTATTCTTTTCTTTCTACCATCAGTGAATGTTGGTAGTTCACCTTCAGTAAACCTTGGTGTTATCTTTTCTTTCTACCTTTAGTGAACATTGGTAGTTCACCTTTAATGAATGTTGGTGTTATTCTTTTCTTTCTACCTTCAGTGAATGTTGGTAGTTCACCTTCAGTGAACGTTGGTGTTATTATTTTCTCTCTACCTTAAGTGAATGTAGGTATTTCACCTTCAGTGAACGTATGTGTTATTCTTTTCTTTCTACCTTCAGTGAATGTTGGTAGTTCACCTTCAGTGAACGTTGGTGTTATTCTTTTCTTTCTACCTTCAGTGAATGTTGGTAGTTCACCTTCAGTGAGCGCTGGTGTTATTATTTTCTTTCCATCTTCAGTGAACGTTTGTAGTTCACCTTCAGTGAACGTTGGTGTAATTATTTTCTTTATACCTTCACTGAATGTTGGTAGTTCACCTTTAGTGAATGTTGGTGTTATTCTCTTCTCTCTACCTTCAGTGAACGTTGCCAGTTCATCTTTAGTGAACGTTGGTCTTATTCTTTTCTCTCTACCTTCAGTGAATGTTGGTAGTTCAACTTCGGTGAATGTTGGTGTAATTATTTTCTAGCTACCTTTAGTGAACGTTGGTAGTTCACCTTCAGTGAATGTTGGTGTTATTCTTTTCTCTCTACCTTCAGTGAATGTTGGTAGTTCAACTTCAATGATCGTTGGTGTTACTCTTTTCTTTCTACTTTCAGTGAACGTTGGTAGTTCACCTTCAGTGAACGTTGGTGTTATTATTTTCTTTCTACCTTCAACGAACGTTTGTAGTTCACCTTCAGTGAACGTTTGTGTTATTCTTTTCTCTCTACCTTAAGTGAATGTTGGTAGTTCACCTTCAGTGAACGTTGGTGTAATTCTCTTCTCTCTACCTTCAGTGAACGTTGGTAGTTCATCTTTAGTTAATGTTGGTCTTATTCTTTTCTCTCTACCTTCAGTGAACGTTGGTAGTTCACCTTCAGTGAACGTTGGTGTTATTCTTTTCTTTCTACCCTCAGTGAACGTTGGTAGTTCACCTTCAGTAAACGTTGGTGTTATTATTTTCTTTCTATTTCAGTGGATGTTGGTAGTTCACCTTCACTGAACGTTGGTGTTATTATTTTCTTTATAACTTCAGTGAACGTTGGTAGTTCACCTTCCGTGAATGTTGGTGTTATTATCTTCTCTCTACCTTCAGTGAACGTTGGCAGTTCGCCTTCAGTGAACGTTGGTCTTATTCTTGTCTCTCTACCTTCAGTGAACGTTGGTAGTTCACCTTCGGTGAGTGTTGGTATAATTCTTTTCTATCTACCTTTAGTGAGTGTTGGTAGTTCACCTTCAGTGAACGTTGGTGTTATTATTTTCTTTCTACCTTCAGTGGACGTTAGCAGTTCACCTCATTGAACGTTGGTGTTATTCTTTCCTTTCTACCTTTAGTGAACGTTGGTGTTATTCTTTTCTTTCAACCTTCAGTGAACGTTGGTAGTTCACCTTCAGTGAACGTTGGTGTTATTCTTTTCATTCTACCTTTAGTGAACGTTGGTAGTTCATCTTCAGTGAACTTTGGTGTTATCTTTTCTTTCTACCTTCACTGAACGTTGGTAGTTCACCTTCAGTGAACGTTGGTGTTATTCTTTTCTTTCTACCTTTAGTGAACGTTGGTAGTTCACCTTCAGTGAACGTTGGTGTTATTCTCTTCTCTCTACCTTCAGTGAACGTTGGTAGTTCATCTTTAGTGAATCTTGGTCTTATTCTTTTCTCTCTACCTTCAGTGAACGTTGGTGTTATTATTTTCTCTCTACCTTAAGTGAGTGTTGGTATTTCACCTTCAATGAATGTTAGTGTTATTCTTTTCATTCTACCTTCAGTGAACATTTGTAGTTCACCTTCAGTGAACGTTGGTGTTATTCTTTTCTTTCTACCTTCAGTGAACGTTGGTAGTTCACCTTCAGTGAACGTTGGTGTTATTATTTTCTTTCTATCTTCATTGGACGTTTGTAGTTCACCTTCACTGAACGTTGGTCTTATTATTTTCTTTATACCTTCAGTGAACGTTGGTGTTATTATTTTCTCTCTACCTTAAGTGAGTGTTGGTATTTCACCTTCAATGAATGTTAGTGTTATTCTTTTCATTCTACCTTCAGTGAACATTTGTAGTTCACCTTCAGTGAACGTTTGTGTTATTCTTTTCTCTCTACCTTAAGTGAACATTGGTAGTTCACCTTCAGTGAACGTTGGTGTTATTCTTTTCTTTGTACCATCAGTGAATGTTGGTAGTTCACCTTCAGTGAACGTTGGTGTTATCTTTTCTTTCTACCTTCAGTGAACGTTGGTAGTTCACCTTCAATGAACGTTGGTGTTATTCTTTTCTTTCTACCTTCAGTAAATGTTGGTGTTATTATTTTCTTTATACCTTCAGTGAACGTTGGTAGTTCACCTTCCGTGAATGGCTGTGTTATTATCTTCTCTCTACCATCAGTGAATGTTGGCAGTTCACCTTCAGTGAAAGTTGGTCTTATTCTTTTCTCTCTACCTTCAGTGAACGGTTGTAATTCACCTTCAATGAATGTTGGTGTTATTCTTTTCTTTCTACCTTCAGTGAATGTTTGTGTTACTCTTTTCTTTCTACCTTCAGTGAACATTGGTAGTTCACCTTCAGTGAACGTTGGTGTTATTCTTTTCTTTCTACCTTCAGTGAACATTGGTGTTATTCTTTTCTTTCTACCTTCAGTGAACCTTGGTAGTTCACCATCAGTGAACGTTGGTATTATTCTTTCCTTTCTACCTTCAGTGAACGCTGGTAGTTCACCTTCAGTGAACGTTGGTGTTATTATTTTCTTTCTACCTTCAATAAATGTTGGTAGTTCGCCTTCTGTAAACGTTAGTGTCATCTTTTCTTTCGACCTTCAGTGAATGTTGGTGTTATTCTTTTCTTTCTATCTTTAGTGAACATTGGTAGTTCATCTTCAGTGAACGTTGGTGTTATTATTTTCTTTCTACCTTCAGTGGACGTTGGTAGTTCACCTTCAATGAACGTTGGTGTTATTCTTTTCTTTCTAACTTCATTGAACGTTGGTAGTTCACCATCAGTGAACATTGGTGTTATTCTTTCCTTTCTACCTTTAGTGAACATTGGTAGTTCACCTTTAGTGAACGTTGGTGTTATTATTTTCTTTCTACCTTCAGTGAACATTGGTATTTCACCATCAGTGAACGATGGTGTTATTATTTTCTTTCTACCTTTAGTGAATGTTGGTAGTTCTCCTTCAGTGAACGTTGGTGTTATCTTTTCTTTCTACCTTCAATGAACATTGGTAGTTCACCTTCAGTGAATGTTGGTCTTATTCTTTTCTCTCTACCTTCAGTGAATGTTGGTAGTTCAACTTCAATGAACGTTAGTGTTACTCTTTTCTTTCTACCTTCAGTGAACGTTAGTAGTTCAACTTTAGTGAACGTTGGTGTTATTATTTCCTTTCTACCTTCTGTGAATGTTGTTAGTTCACCTTTAGTGAATGTTGGTGTTATTCTTTTCTTTCTACCTTCAGTGAACGTTGGTAGTTCTCCTTCCGTGAATGTTTGTGTTATTCTTTTCCCTCTACCTTAAGTGAACGTTGGTAGTTCACCTTCAGTGAACGTTGGTTTTATTCTTTTCTTTCTACCATCAGTGAATGTTGGTAGTTCACCTTCAGTAAACCTTGGTGTTATCTTTTCTTTCTACCTTTAGTGAACATTGGTAGTTCACCTTTAATGAATGTTGGTGTTATTCTTTTCTTTCTACCTTCACTGAATGTTGGTAGTTCACCTTCAGTGAACGTTGGTGTTATTATTTTCTCTCTACCTTAAGTGAATGTAGGTATTTCACCTTCAGTGAACGTATGTGTTATTCTTTTCTTTCTACCTTCAGTGAATGTTGGTAGTTCACCTTCAGTGAACGTTGGTGTTATTCTTTTCTTTCTACCTTCAGTGAATGTTGGTAGTTCACCTTCAGTGAGCGCTGGTGTTATTATTTTCTTTCCATCTTCAGTGAACGTTTGTAGTTCACCTTCAGTGAACGTTGGTGTTATTATTTTCTTTATACCTTCACTGAATGTTGGTAGTTCACCTTTAGTGAATGTTGGTGTTATTCTCTTCTCTCTACCTTCAGTGAACGTTGCCAGTTCATCTTTAGTGAACGTTGGTCTTATTCTTTTCTCTCTACCTTCAGTGAATGTTGGTAGTTCAACTTCGGTGAATGTTGGTGTAATTATTTTCTAGCTACCTTCAGTGAACGTTGGTAGTTCGCCTTCAGTGAATGTTGGTGTTATTCTTTTCTCTCTACCTTCAGTGAATGTTGGTAGTTCAACTTCAATGATCGTTGGTGTTACTCTTTTCTTTCTACCTTCAGTGAACGTTGGTAGTTCACCTTCAGTGAACGTTGGTGTTATTATTTTCTTTCTACCTTCAACGAACGTTTGTAGTTCACCTTCAGTGAACGTTTGTGTTATTCTTTTCTCTCTACCTTAAGTGAATGTTGGTAGTTCACCTTCAGTGAACGTTGGTGTAATTCTCTTCTCTCTACCTTCAGTGAACGTTGGTAGTTCATCTTTAGTTAATGTTGGTCTTATTCTTTTCTCTCTACCTTCAGTGAACGTTGGTAGTTCACCTTCAGTGAACGTTGGTGTTATTCTTTTCTTTCTACCCTCAGTGAACGTTGGTAGTTCACCTTCAGTAAACGTTGGTGTTATTATTTTCTTTCTATTTCAGTGGATGTTGGTAGTTCACCTTCACTGAACGTTGGTGTTATTATTTTCTTTATAACTTCAGTGAACGTTGGTAGTTCACCTTCCGTGAATGTTGGTGTTATTATCTTCTCTCTACCTTCAGTGAACGTTGGCAGTTCGCCTTCAGTGAACGTTGGTCTTATTCTTGTCTCTCTACCTTCAGTGAACGTTGGTAGTTCACCTTCGGTGAGTGTTGGTATAATTCTTTTCTATCTACCTTTAGTGAGTGTTGGTAGTTCACCTTCAGTGAACGTTGGTGTTATTATTTTCTTTCTACCTTCAGTGGACGTTAGCAGTTCACCTCATTGAACGTTGGTGTTATTCTTTCCTTTCTACCTTTAGTGAACGTTGGTGTTATTCTTTTCTTTCAACCTTCAGTGAACGTTGGTAGTTCACCTTCAGTGAACGTTGGTGTTATTCTTTTCATTCTACCTTTAGTGAACGTTGGTAGTTCATCTTCAGTGAACTTTGGTGTTATCTTTTCTTTCTACCTTCACTGAACGTTGGTAGTTCACCTTCAGTGAACGTTGGTGTTATTCTTTTCATTCTACCTTTAGTGAACGTTGGTAGTTCACCTTCAGTGAACGTTGGTGTTATTCTCTTCTCTCTACCTTCAGTGAACGTTGGTAGTTCATCTTTAGTGAATCTTGGTCTTATTCTTTTCTCTCTACCTTCAGTGAACGTTGGTGTTATTATTTTCTCTCTACCTTAAGTGAGTGTTGGTATTTCACCTTCAATGAATGTTAGTGTTATTCTTTTCATTCTACCTTCAGTGAACATTTGTAGTTCACCTTCAGTGAACGTTGGTGTTATTCTTTTCTTTCTACCTTCAGTGAACGTTGGTAGTTCACCTTCAGTGAACGTTGGTGTTATTATTTTCTTTCTATCTTCATTGGACGTTGGTAGTTCACCTTCACTGAACGTTGGTGTTATTATTTTCTTTATACCTTCGGTGAACGTTGGTAGTTCACCTTCCGTGAAGGTTGGTGTTATTATCTTCTCTCTACCTTCAGTGAACGTTGGTCGTATTCTTGTCTCTCTACCTTCAGTGAACGGTGGTAGTTCACCTTCGGTGATTGTTGGTGTAATTCTTTTCTATCTACCTTTAGTAAGTGTTGATAGTTCACCTTCAGTGAACGTTGGTGTTATTATTTTCTTTCTACCTTCAGTGTTCGTTGGAAGTTCACCTTCATTGAACGCTGGTGTTATTCTTTCCTTTCTACCTTTAGTGAACGTTGGTAGTTCACCTTTAGTGAACGTTGGTGTTATTCTTTTCTTTCAACCTTTAGTAAACGTTGGTAGTTCACCTTCAATGAATGTTGGTGTTATTCTTTTCATTCTACCTTTAGTGAACGTTGGTAGTTCCTCTTCAGTGAACTTTGGTGTTATCTTTTCTTTCTACCTTCACTGAACGTTGGTAGTTCACCTTCAGTGAACATTAGTGTTATTCTTTTTTCTCTACCTTCAGTGAACGTTGGTAGTTCACCTTCAGTGAATGTTGGTGTTATTCTTTTCTTTCTACCTTAAGTGAACGTTGGTAGTTCACCTTCAGTGAGCGTTGGTGTTATTATTTTCTTTCTATCTTCAGTGAACGTTGGTAGTTCACCTTCAGTGAATGTTGGTGTTATTATTTTCTTTATACCTTCAGTGAATGTTGGTAGTTCTTCTTTAGTGAATGTTGGTGTTATTCTTTTCTTTCTACCTTCAGTGAATGTTGGTAGTTCACCTTTAGTGAATGTTGGTGTTATTCTCTTCTCTCTACCTTCAGTGAACGTTGGTAGTTCATCTTTAGTGAACGTTGCTCTTATTCTTTTCTCTCTACCTTCAGTGAACGTTGGTAGTTCAACTTCAGTGAACGTTGGTGTTATTATTTTCTCTCTACCTTAAGTGAGTGTTGGTATTTCACCTTCAGTGAACGTTTGTGTTATTCTTTTCTTTCTACCTTCAGTGAACATTGGTAGTTCACCTTCAATGAACGTTGGTGTTATTCTTTTCTTTCTACCTTCAGTGGACGTTGGTAGTTCACCTTCAGTGAGAGTTGGTGTTCTTATTTTATTTCTATCTTCAGTGGACGTTGGTATTTCACCTTCACTGAACGTTGGTGTTATTATTTTCTTTATACCTTCAGTGAACGTTGGTAGTTCACCTTCCGTGAACGTTGGTGTTATTATCTTCTCTCTACCTTCAGTGAACGTTGGCAGTTCATCTTTAGTGAATCTTGGTCTTATTCTTTTCTCTCTACCTTCATTGAATGTTGGTGTTATTATTTTCTCTCTACCTTAAGTGAGTGTTGGTATTTCACCTTCAATGAATGTTAGTGTTATTCTTTTCATTCTACCTTCAGTGAATATTGGTAGTTCACCTTCAGTGAACGATGGTGTTATTCTTTTCTTTCTACCTTCAGTGAACGTTGGTAGTTCATCTTCAGTGAATGTTGGTGTTATTCTTTTCTGTCTACCTTCAATGGATGTTGGTAGTTCACCTTCAATGAACGTTGGTGTTATTATTTTCTTTATACCTTCAGTGAACGTTGGTAGTTCACCTTCCGTAAAGGTTGGTGTAATTATCTTCTCTCTACCTTCAGTGAACGTTGGCAGTTCACCTTCAGTGAACGTTGGTCGTATTCTTGTCTCTCTACCTTCAGTGAACGTTGGTAGTTCACCTTCGGTGAATGTTGGTGTAATTCTTTTCTATATACCTTTAGTGAGTGTTGGTAGTTCACCTTCAGTGAACGTTGATGTTATTATTTTCTTTCTACCTTCAGTGTTCGTTGGTAGTTCACCTTCATTGAACGTTGGTGTTATTCTTTCCTTTCTACCTTTAGTGAACGTTGGTAGTTCACCTTTAGTGAACGTTGGTGTTATTCTTTTCTTTCAACCTTCAGTAAACGTTGGTAGTTCACCTTCAATGAATGTTGGTGTTATTCTTTTCATTCTACCTTTAGTGAACGTTGGTAGTTCACCTTCAGTGAATGTTGGTGTTATTCTTTTCTTTCTACCTTAAGTGAACGTTGGTAGTTCACCTTCAGTGAGCGTTGGTGTTATTATTTTCTTTCTATCTTCAGTGAACGTTGGTAGTTCACCTTCAGTGAACGTTGGTGTTATTATTTTCTTTATACCTTCAGCGAATGTTGGTAGTTCACCTTTAGTGAATATTGGTGTTATTCTCTTCTCTCTACCTTCAGTGAACGTTGGTTGTTCATATTTAGTGAACGTTGGTCTTATTCTTTTCTCTCTACCTTCAGTGAACGTTGGTAGTTCACCTTCAGTGAATGTTGGTGTTATTATTTTCTTTCTACCTTAAGTGAGTGTTGGTATTTCACCTTCAGTGAATGTTTGTGTTACTCTTTTCTTTCTACCTTCAGTGAACATTGGTACTTCACCTTCAGTGAACGTTGGTGTTATTCTTTTCTTTCTACCTTCAGTGAATGTTGTTAGTTCACCTTTAGTGAACGTTGGTGTTATTCTCTTCCCTCTACCTTCAGTGAACGTTGGTAGTTCATCTTTAGTGAACGTTGGTCTTATTCTTTTCTCTCTACCTTCAGTGAACGTCGGTAGTTCAACTTCAGTGAACGTTGATGTTATTATTTTCTCTCTACCTTAAGTGAGTGTTGGTATTTCACCTTCAGTGAACGTTTGTGTTATTCTTTTCTTTCTACCTTCAGTGAACATTGGTAGTTCACCTTCAATGAACGTTGGTGTTATTCTTTTCTTTCTACCTTCAGTGGACGTTGGTAGTTCACCTTCAGTGAGAGTTGGTGTTCTTATTTTATTTCTATCTTCAGTGGACGTTGGTATTTCACCTTCACTGAACGTTGGTGTTATTATTTTCTTTCTACCTTCAGTGTTCGTTGGTAGTTCACCTTCATTGAACGTTGGTGTTATTCTTTCCTTTCTACCTTTAGTGAACGTTGGTAGTTCACCTTTAATGAACGTTGGTGTTTATCTTTTCTTTCAACCTTCAGTAAACGTTAGTAGTTCACCTTCAATGAACGTTGTTGTTATTCTTTTCATTCTACCATTAGTGAATGTTGGTAGTTCCTCTTCTGTGAACTTTGGTGTTATCTTTTCTTTCTACCTTCACTGAACGTTGGTAGTTCACCTTCAGTGAATATTAGTCTTATTCTTTTTTCTCTACCTTCAGTGAATGTTGGTAGTTCACCTTCAGTGAATGTTGGTGTTATTCTTTTCTTTCTACCTTAAGTGAACGTTGGTAGTTCACCTTCAGTGAACGTTGGTGTTATTCTTTTCTTTCTATCTTCAGTGAACGTTGGTAGTTCACCTTCAGTGAACGTTGGTGTTACTATTTTCTTTATACCTTCAGTGAATGTTGGTAGTTCAACTTTAGTGAATGTTGGTGTTATTATCTTTTCTCTACCTTCAGTGAACGTTGGTAGTTCATCTTTAGTGAACGTTGGTCTTATTCATTTCTCTCTACCTTCAGTGAACGTTGGTAGTTCACCTTCAGTGAATGTTGGTGTTATTATTTTCTCTCTACCTTAAGTGAGTGTTAGTATTTCACCTTTAGTGAATGTTTGTGTTATTCTTTTCTTTCTACCTTCAGTGAACATTGGTACTTCACCTTCAGTGAACGTTGTTGTTATTCTTTTCTTTCTACCTTCAGTGAACATTGGTAGTTCACCTTTAGTGAACGTTGGTGTTATTCTCTTCTCTCTACCCTCAGTGAACGTTGGTAGTTCATCTTTAGTGAAGTTGGTCTTATTCTTTTCTCTCTACCTTCAGTGAACGTCGGTAGTTCAACTTCAGTGAACGTTGGTGTTATTATTTTCTCTCTACCTTAAGTGAGTGTTGGTATTTCACCTTCAGTGAACGTTTGTGTTATTCTTTTCTTTCTACCTTCAGTGAACATTGGTAGTTCACCTTCAATGAATGTTGGTGTTATTCTTTTCTTTCTACCTTCAGTGGACATTGGTAGTTCACCTTCAGTGAGAGTTGGTGTTCTTATTTTATTTCTATCTTCAGTGGACGTTGGTATTTCCCCTTCACTGAACGTTGGTGTTATTATTTTCTTTATACCTTCAGTGAACGTTGGTAGTTCACCTTCCGTGAACGTTGGTGTTATTATCTTCTCTCTACCTTCAGTGAACGTTGGCAGTTCACCTTCAGTGAATGTTGGTTTTATTCTTTTCTCTCTACCTTCAGTGAATGTTGGTGTAATTCTTTTCTATCTACCTTTAGTGAGTGTTCGTAGTTCACCTTCACTGAACGTTGGGGTTATTATTTTCTTTCTACCTTCAGTGGACGTTGGTAGTTCACCTTCAATGAACGTTGGTGTTATTCTTTTCTTTCTACCTTCATTGAACGTTGGTGTTATTCTTTCCTTTCTACCTTTAGTGAACGTTGGTAGTTCACCTTTAGTGAACATTGGTGTTATTCTTTTCTTTCAACCTTCAATGAATGTTGGCAGTTCACCTTCAGTGAACGTTGGTGTTATGCTTTTCTTTCTACCTTTAGTGAACGTTGGTAGTTCATCTTCAGTGAACTTTGGTGTTATCTTTTCTTTCTACCTTCACTGAACATTGGTAGTTCACCTTCAGTGAACGTTGGTCTTATTCTTTTTTCTCTACCTTCAGTGAACGTTGGTAGTTCACCTTCAGTGAATGTTGGTGTTATTCTTTTCTTTCTATCTTCAGTGAACGTTGGTAGTTCAGCTTTAGTGAATGTTGGTGTTATTCTTTTCTTTCTACCTTTAGTGAATGTTGGTAGTTCACTTTCAGTTAACGTTGGTGTTATCTTTTCTTTCTACCATCATAGAACGTTGGTAGTTCACCTTAAGTAAACGTTGGTAGTTCACCTTCAGTGAGCGTTGGTGTTATTATTTTCTTTCTATCTTCAGTGAACGTTGGTAGTTCACCTTCAGTGAACGTTGGTGTTATTATTTTCTTTATACCTTCAGTGAACGTTGGTAGTTCACCTTTAGTGAACGTTGGTGTTATTCTATTCTCTCTACCTTCAGTGAACGTTGGGAGTTCACCTTCAGTGAATGTTGGTATTATTCTTTTCTCTCTACCTTCAGTGAACGTTGGTAGTTTACCTTCAGTGAACGTTGGTGTTATTATTTTCTCTCCACCTTAAGTGAGTGTTGGTATTTCACCTTTAGTGAACGTTTGTGTTATTCTTTTCTTTCTACCTTCAGTGAACGTTGGTAGTTCACCTTTGGTGAATGTTGGTGTAATTCTTTCCTTTCTACCTTTAGTGAATGTTGGTAGTTCACCTTCAGTCAACGTTGGTGTTATTATTTTCTTTCTATATTCAGTGGACGTTGGTAGTTCACTTTCAATGAACGTTGGTGTTATTCTTTTCTTTCTACCTTCATTGAACGTTGGTGTTATTCTATCCTTTCTACCTTTAGTGAACGTTGGTAGTTCACATTTAGTGAACGTTGGTGTTATTCTTTTCTTTCAACCTTCAATGAACGTTGGTAGTTCACCTTCAGTGAACGTTGGTAGTTCATCTTCATTGAACTTTGGTGTTATCTTTTCTTTCTACCTTCACTGAACGTTGGTAGTTCACCTCCAGTGAATGTTGGTCTTATTCTTTTTTCTCTACCTTCAGTGAACTTTGGTAGTTCACCTTCAGTGAATGTTGGTGTTATTCTTTTCTTTCTACCTTTAGTGAACGTTGGTAGTTCACCTTCAGTGAACGTTGGTGTTATTCTTTTTTTTTGAACTTTAGTGAACGTTGCTTGTTCACCTTCAGTGAACGTTGGTAGTTCACCTTCAGTGAATGTTGGTGTTATTCTTTTCTCTCTACCTTCAGTGAACGTTGGTAGTTCACCTTCAGTGAGCGTTGGTGTTATTATTTTCTTTCTATCTTCAGTGAACGTTGGTAGTTCACCTTCAGTGAACGTTGGTTTAATTATTTTCTTTATACCTTCAGCGAACGTTGGTAGTTCACCTTTAGTGAACGTTGGTGTTATTCTCTTCTCTCTACCTCCAGTGAACGTTGGTAGTTCATCTTTAGTGAATGTTGGTCTTATTCTTTTCTCTCTACCTTCAGTGAACATTGTTAGTTCACCTTAACTGAATAATGGTGTTATACTTTTCTTTCTACCTTCAGTCGACGTTGGTAGTTCACCTTCAGTGAACGTTGGTGTTAATATTTTCTTTCTATCTTCAGTGGACGTTGGTAGTTCACATTCACTGAATGTTGGTGTTATTATTTTCTTTATACCTTCAGTGAACGTTGGTAGTTCACCTTTAGTGAATGTTGGTGTTATTACCTTCTCTCTACCTTCAGTGAACATTTGCAGTTCACCTTTAGTTAATGTTGGTCTTTTTCTTTTCTCTCTACCTTCTGTGAACGTTGGTTGTTCACCTTTCGTGAACGTTGGTGTTATTATCTTCTCTCTACCTTCAGTGAACATTGGCAGTTCACCTTCAGTGAATGTTGGTCTTATTCTTTTCTCTCTACCTTCAGTGAACGTTGGTAGTTCACCTTCGGTGAATGTTGGTGTAATTCTTTTCTATCTACCTTTAGTGAGTGTGGGTAGTTCACCTTCAGTCAACGTTCGTGTTATTATTTCCTTTTTACCTTCAGTGGATGTTGGTAGTTCAACTTCAATGAACGTTGGTGTGATTCTTTTCTTTCTACCTTCATTGAACGTTGGTGTTATTCTTTCCTTTCTACTTTTAGTGAACGTTGGTAGTTCACCTTTAGTGAACGTCTGTGTTATTCTTTTCTTTCAACCTTCAGTGAACGTTGGTAGTTCACCTTCAATGAACGTTGGTGTTATTCTTTTCTTTCTACCTTTAGTGTACGTTGGTAGTTCATCTTCAGTGAACTTTGGTGTTATCTTTTCTTTCTACCTTCACTGAACGTTGGTAGTTCACCTCCAGTGAATGTTGGTCTTTTTCTTTTTTCTCTACCTTCAGTGAACGTTGGTAGTTCACCTTCAGTGAATGTTGGTGTTATTCTTTTCTTTCTACCTTCAGTGAACGTTGGTACTTCACCTTCAATGAACGTTGGTGTTATTCTTTTTTTTTCTAACTTTAGTGAACGTTGCTAGTTCACCTTCTGTGAACGTTGGTAGTTCACCTTCAGTGAATGTTGGTGTTATTCTTTTCTCACTACCTTCAGTGAATTTTGGTAGTTCACCTTCAATGAACGTTGGTGTTACTCTTTTCTTTCTACCTTCAGTGAACGTTGGTTGTTCACCTTCAGTGAATGTTGGTGTTATTTTTTTCTTTCTACCTTCAGTGAACGTTGGTAGTTTACCTTCAGTGGGCGTTGGTGTTATTATTTTCTTTCGATCTTCTGTGAACATTGGTAGTTCACCTTCAGTGAACGTTGGTGTTATTATTTTAATTACACCTTCAGTGAACCTTGGTAGTTCACCTACAGTGAATGTTGGTGTTATCTTTTCTTTCTACCTTCACTTATCGTTGGTAGTTCACCTTAAGTGAATGTTGGTCTTATTCTTTTCTCTATACCTTTAGTGAACGTTGGTAGTTCACCTTCAGTGAACGTTGGTGTTATTATTTTCTCTCTACCTTAAGTGAGTGTTGGTATTTCACCTTCAGTGAATGTTTGTGTTATTCTTTTCTTTCTACCTTCAGTGAATGTTGGTAGTTTACCTTCAGTGAACGTTGGTGTTATTCTTTTCTTTCTACCTTCAATGAATGTTTGTGTTATTATAATTTTTCTATCTTCAGTGGACGTTGGTAGTTCACCTTCACTGAATGTTGGTGTTATTATTTTCTTTATACCTTCAGTGAACGTTGGTAGTTCACCTTCAGTGAATGTTGGTCTTATTCTTTTCTCTCTACCTTCATTGAACGTTGGTAGTTCACCTTTGGTGAATGTTGGTGTAATTCTTTTCTATCTACCTTTAGTGAATGTTGGTAGTTCACCATCAGTGAACGTTGGTGTTATTATTTTCTTTCTACCTTCAGTGGACTTTGGTAGTTCACCTTCAATGAACGTTGGTGTTATTCTTTTCTTTCTACCGTCATTGAACGTTGGTAGTTCACCATCAGTGAACAATGGTGTTATTCTTTCCTTTCTACCTTTAGTGAACGTTGGTAGTTCACCTTTAGTTAACATTGGTGTTATTCTTTTCTTTCAACCTTTAGTGAATGTTGGTAGTTCACCTTCAGTGAACGTTGGTGTTATTCTTTTCTTTCTGCCTTTAGTGAACGTTGGTAGTTCATCTTTAGTGAAGGTTGGTGTTATCTTTTCTTTCTACCTTCACTAAATGTTGGTAGTTCACCTTCAGTGAACGTTGGTCTTATTCTTTTCTCTCTACCTTCAGTGAATGTTGGTGTTATTCTTTTCTTTCCACCTTCAGTGAATGTTGGTAGTTCACCTTCAGTGAACGTTGGTGTTATTCTTTTCTTTCTACCTTTAGTGAACATTGGTAGTTCACCTTCAGTGAACGTTTGTGATATCTTTTCTTTCTACCTTTACTGAATGTTGGTAGTTCACCTTCAGTGAATGTTGGTGTTATTCTTTTTTCTACCTTCAGTGAATGTTGGTAGTTCATCTTCAATGAATGTTGGTGTTAATCATTTCTTTCTACCTTCAGTGAATGTTGGTAGTTCACTTTCTGTGAAAGTTAGTGTTATTCTTTTCTCTCTACCTTCAGTGAACGTTGGTAATTCACCTTCAGTGAATGTTGGTGTTATTCAATTCTTTCTACCTTCAATGAAAATTGGTAGTTCACCTTCAGTGAACGTTGGTGTTATTATTTTCTTTCTATCTTCAGTGAACGTTGGTAATTCACCTTCAGTGAATGTTGGTGTTATTATTTTCTTTATACCTTCTGTGAACGTTGGTAGTTCACCTTTAGTGAACGTTGGTGTTATTCTCTTCTCTCTACCGTCAGTGAATATTGGTAGTTCATCTTCAGTGAATGTTTGTCTTATTCTTTTCTCTCTACCTTCAGTGAATGTTGGTAGTTCACCTTCAGTAAACATTGGCATTATCCTTTTCTTTCTACCATCAGTGAACGTTGGTAGTTTACCTTCAGTGAATGTTAGTGTTATTATTTTCTTTCTATCTTCAGTGGACGTTGGTAGTTCACCTTCACTGAACGTTGGTGTTATTATTTTCTTTATACCTTCAGTGAACGTTGTTAGTTCATCTTCCATGAACGTTGGTGTTATTATCTTCTCTCTACCTTCAGTGAACGTTGGTAGTTCACCTTCAGTGAACGTTGGTAGTTCACCTTCAGTGAACGTTGGTCTTATTCTTTTCTCTCTACCTTCAGTGAACGTTGGTAGTTCACCTTCGGTGAATGTTGGTGTAATTCTTTTCTATCTACCTTTAGTGAACGTTAGTAGGTCACCTTCAGTGAATGTTGGTTTTATTATTTTCTTTCTACCTTTAGTGAACGTTGGCAGTTCACCTTCAGTGAATGTTGGTGTTATCTTTTCTTTCTACCTTCACTAATCGTTGGTAGTTCACCTTTAGTGAACGTTGGTCTTATTCATTTCTCTCTACCTTCAGTGAATGTTGGTAGTTCACCTTCAGTGAATGTTGGTCTTATTCTTTTCTCTCTACCTTCAATGAATGTTGGTAATTCACCTTCAATGAACGTTGGTGTTACTCTTTTCTTTCTACCTTCAGTGAACGTTGGTAGTTTACCTTCAGTGAACGTTGGTGTTATTCTTTTCTTTCTACCTTCAGTTAACGTTGGTAGTTCACCTTTAGTGAGTGTTGGTGTTATAATTTTATTTCTATCTTCAATGAATGTTGGTAGTTCACCTTCAGTGAGCATTAGTTATATTATTTTCTTTATACCTTCAGTGAATGTTGGTAGTGCACCTTTAGTGAACGTTGGTGTTATTATCTTCTCTCTAACTTCGGTGAACGTTGGTAGTTCATCTTCAGTGAACGTCGGTCTTATTCTTTTCTCTCTACCTTCAGTGAACATTGTTAGTTCACCTTAACTGAATAATGGTGTTATACTTTTCTTTCTACCTTCAGTCGACGTTGGTAGTTCACCTTCAGTGAACGTTGGTGTTATTATTTTCTTTCTATCTTCAGTGGATGTTGGTAGTTCACCTTCACTGAATGTTGGTGTTATTATTTTCTTTATACCTTCAGTGAACGTTGGTAGTTCACCTTTCGTGAATGTTGGTGTTATTATCTTCTCTCTACCTTCAGTGAACTTTGGTAGTTCACCTTCAGTGAACGTTGGTATTATTCTTTTCTCTCTAGCTTCAGTCAACGTTGGTAGTTCACCTTCGGGGAATGTTGGTGTAATTCTTTTCTATCTAACTTTAGTGAATGTTGCTAGTTCACCTTCAGTGAACGTTGGTGTTATTATTTTCTTTCTACCTTCAGTGGACGTTGGTAGTTCACCTTCAATGAACGTTGGTGTTATTCTTTTCTTTCTACCTTCATTGAACGTTGGTAGTTCACCATCAGTGAACGTTGGTGTTATTCTTTCCTTTCTACCTTTTGTGAACGTTGGTAGTTCACCTTTAGTGAATGTTGGTGTTATTCTTTTCTTTCTACCTTCAGTGAACGTTGGTAGTTCACCTTCAGTGAACGTTAGTAGTTCACCTTCAGAGAATGTTGGTGTTATCTTTTCTTTCTACCTTCAGTGAATGTTGGTAGTTCACCTTCAGTGAACGTTGGTCTTATTCTTTTCTCTCTACCTTCAGTGAATGTTGGTAGTTCACATTCAGTGAATGTTGGTGTTATTCTTTTCTCTCTACCTTCAGTGAATGTTGTTAGTTCACCTTCAGTGAATGTTGGTGTTATTCTTTTCTTTCTACCTTCAGTGAACGTTGGTAGTTCACTTTCAGTGAATGTTTGTGTTATTCTTTTCTCTCTACCTTAAGTGAACGTTGGCAGTTCACTTTTAGTGAACGTTGGTGTTATCTTTTCTTTCTACCTTCAGTAAACGTTGGTGGTTCAACTTTCATGAATATTGGTGTCATTCTTTTCTTTCTACCTTCAGTGAATGTTGGTATTTCACCTTCAGTGAACGTTGGTGTTATTCTTTTCTCTCTACCTTAAGTGAATGTTGGTATTTCACCTTTAGTGAATGTTGGTATTATTCTTTCCTTTCTACCTTCAGTGAATGTTGGTAGTTCACCTTCAGTGAACGTTGGTGTTATTCTTTTCTTTCTACCTTCAGTGAATGTTGGTAGTTTACCTTCAGTGAATGTTGGTGTTATCTTTTCTTTCTACCTTCAGTGAATGTTGGTGTTATTATATTCTTTCTACCTTCAGTGGACGTTGGTAGTTCACCTTCAGTGAACGTTGGTGTAAATCTTTTCTATCTACCTTTAGTGAACGTTGGTAGTTTACCTTCAGTGAACGTTGGTGTTATCTTTTCTTTCTACCTTCAGTGAATGTTGGTAGTTCACCTTCAGCGAAGGTTGGTTTTATTCTTTTCTTTCTAACTTCAGTGAACGTTGGTAGTTCACCTTCAGTGAATGTTGGTGTTATTCAATTCTTTCTACCTTCGATGAACATTGGTAGTTCACCTTCAGTGAACGTTGGCAGTTCACCTTTGCTGAATGTTGGTGTTATTCTTTTCTTTCTACCTTCAGTGAATGTTGGTGTTATTCTCTTCTTTCTACCTTCAGTGAACGTTGGTAGTTCACCTTCAGTGAATGTTGGTGTTATTCTTTTCTTTTTACCTTCAGTAAACGTTGGTAGTTCACCTTCAGTGAACATTGGTGTTATCTTTTCTTTCTACCTTCAGTGAATGTTGGTGTTATTCTTTTCTTTCTATCTTCAGTGAACATTGGTAATTCACCTTCAGTGAACGTTGCTGTTATTCTTTTCTCTCTACCTTCAGTGGACGTTGGTAGTTCACCTTCAGTGAACATTGGTGTTATTCTTTTCTCTCTCCCTTCAGTGAATGTTGGTAGTTCACCTTTAGTGAATGTTGGTGTTACTCTTTTCTTTCTACCTGCAGTGAACGTTGGTAGTTCACCTTCAGTGAACGTTGGTGTTATTATTTTCTTTCCACCTTCAGTGAACGTTGGTGTTATTCTTTTCTTTCTATCTTCAGTGAACGTTGGTATTTTACCTTCAGTGAATGTTGCTGTTATTACTTTCTTTCTATCTTCGGACGTTGGTAGTTCACCTTCAGTGAATGTTGGTGTTATTATTTTCTTTATACCTTCAGTGAATGTTGGTAGTTCACCTTCCGTGAACGTTGGTTTTATTATCTTCTCTCTACCTTCAGTGAACGTTGGTAGTTCACCTTCAGTAAACATTGGTCTTATTCTTTTCTCTCTACCTTCAGTGAACATTGGTAGTTCACCATCGGTGAATGTTTGTGTAATTATTTTCTATCTACCTTTAGTGAATGTTGGTAGTTCACCTTCAGTGAAAGTTGGTAGTTCACCTTCAGTGAATGTTGGTGTTATTCTCTTCTCTCTACCTTCAGTGAACGTTGGTAGTTCACCTTCAGTGAACGTTAGTGTTATTCTTTTCTCTCTCCCTTCAGTGAATGTTGGTAGTTCACCTTTAGTGAACGTTGGTGTTACTCTTTTCTTTCTACCTTCAGTGAAAGTTGGTAGTTCACCTTCAGTGAATGTTGGTGTTATTATTTTCTTTCTACCTTCAGTAAACGTTGGTAGTTCACCTTCAGTGAACATTGGTGTTATCTTTTCTTTCTACCTTCAGTGAACGTTGGTTTTATTATCTTCTCTCTACCTTCAGTGAACGTTGGTAGTTCACCTTCAGTAAACGTTGGTCTTATTCTTTTCTCTCTACCTTCAGTGAATGTTGGTAGTTCACCATCGGTGAATGTTTGTGTAATTATCTTTTCTGTCTAACTTTACTGAAAGTTGGTAGTTCACCTTCAGTGAACGTTGGTGTTATTAATTTCTTTCTATCTTCAGTGAACATTGGTAGTTCACCTTCAATGAACGTTGGTGTTATTCTCTTCTCTCTACCTTCAGTGAATGTTGGTAGTTCACCTTCAGTGAATTTTTGTGTTAGTCAATTCTTTCTACCTTCGATGAACATTGGTAATTCACCTTCAGTAAATGTTGGTGTTATTATTTTCTTTCTACCTTCAGTGAACGTTGGTAGTTGACCTTCAGTGAACATTGGTGTTATTCTTTTCTTTCTACCTTCAGTGAATGTTGGTATTTCACCTTTTATGAATGTTGGTATTATTCTTTCCTTTCTATACCTTCTGTGAATGTTGGTAGTTCACCTTCAGTGAACGTTGGTGTTATTCTTTTCTTTCTACCTTCAGTGAATGTATGTAGTTCACCTTAAGTGAATGTTGGTGTTATCTTTTCTTTCTACCTTCAGTGAATGTTGGTGTTATTATATTCTTTCTACCTTCAGTGGACGTTGGTAGTTCACCTTCAGTGAACGTTGGTGTAATTCTTTTCTGTCTTCCTTTAGTGAATGTTGGTAGTTTACCTTCAGTGAACGTTGGTGTTATCTTTTCTTTCTACCTTCAGTGAACATTGGTAGTTCACTTTCAGTGAACGTTGGTGTTATTGTTTTCTTTCTACCTTCAGTGAACGTTGGTAGTTCACCTTCAGTGAATGTTGGTTTTATTCAATTCTTTCTACCTTTGATGAACATTGGTAGTTCACCTTCAGTGAATGTTGGTATTATTCTTTTCTTTCCACCTTCAGTGAACGTTGGTAGTTCACCTTCAGATAACGTTGGTGTTATTCTTTTCTTTCTACCTTCAGTGAACGTTGGTAGTTCACCTTCAGTGAACATTGGTGTTATCTTTTCTTTCTACCTTCAGTGAATGTTGGTGTTATTCTTTTCTTTCTACCTTCAGTGAACATTGGTAGTTCACCTTCAGTGAACATTGTTGTTATTCTTTTCCCTCTACCTTCAGTGGACGTTGGAAGTTCACCTTCAGTGAACATTGTGTTATTCTTTTCTCTCTCCCTTCAGTGAATGTTGGTAGTTCACCTTTAGTGAACGTTGGTGTTACTCTTTTCTTTCTACCTTCAGTGAATGTTGTTAGTTCACCTTCAGTGAATGTTGGTGTTATTCTTTTCTTTCTACCTTCATTGAACGTTGGTAGTTCACTTTCAATGAACGTTTGTGTTATTCTTTTCTCTCTACCTTAAGTGAACGTTGGCAGTTCACTTTCAGAGAACATTGATGTTATTCTTTTCTTTCTACCATCAGTGAATGTTGGTAGTTCACCTTCAGTGAACGTTGGTGTTATCTTTTCTTTCTACCTTCAGTGAACGTTGGTGGTTCAACTTTAATGGATATTGGTGTTATTCTTTTCTTTCTACCTTCAGTGAATGTTGGTATTTCACCTTCAGTGAACGTTGGTGTTATTCTTTTCTCTCTACCTTATGTGAATGTTGGTATTTCACCTTTAGTGAATGTTGGTATTATTCTTTCCTTTCTACCTTCAGTGAATGTTGGTAGTTCACCTTCAGTGAACGTTGGTGTTATTCTTTTCTTTCTACCTTCAGATAACGTTGGTAGTTTACCTTCAGTGAATGTTGGTGTTATCTTTTCTTTCTACCTTCAGTGAATGTTGGTGTTATTATATTCTTTCTACCTTCAGTGGACGTTGGTAGTTCACCTTCAGTGAATGTTGGTGTAATTCTTTTCTATCTACCTTTAGTGAACGTTGGTAGTTTACCTTCAGTGAACGTTGGTGTTATCTTTTCTTTCTACCTTCAGTGAATGTTGGTAGTTCACCTTCAGTGAATGTTGGTTTTATTCTTTTCTTTCTAACTTCAGTGAACGTTGGTAGTTCACCTTCAGTGAATGTTGGTGTTATTCAATTCTTTCTACCTTCGATGAACATTGGTAGTTCACCTTCAGTGAACGTTGGTAGTTCACCTTCGCTGAATATTGGTGTTATTCTTTTCTTTCTACCTTCAATGAACGTTGGTAGTTCACCTTCAGTGAACGATGGTGTAATTCTTTTCTTTCTACCTTCAGTGAACGTTTGTAGTTCACCTTCAGTGAATGTTGTTGTTATTACTTTCTTTCTATCTTCAGTGGACGTTGGTAGTTCACCTTCAGTGAATGTTGGTGTTATTATTTTCTTTATACCTTCAGTGAATGTTGGTAGTTCACCTTCCGTGAACGTTGGTTTTATTATCTTCTCTCTACCTTCAGTGAACGTTGGTAGTTCACCTTCAGTAAACGTTGGTCTTATTCTTTTCTCTCTACCTTCAGTGAACGTTGGTAGTTAACCATCGGTGAATGTTTGTGTAATTATTTTCTATCTACCTTTATGAATGTTGATAGTTCACCTTCAGTGAACGTTGGTGTTATCTTTTCTGTCTAACTTCACTGAAAGTTGGTAGTTCACCTTCATTGAACGTTGGTGTTATTAATTTCTTTCTATCTTCAGTGAACATTGGTAGTTCACCTTCAGTGAACGTGTGTGTTATTCTCTTCTCTCTACCTTCAGTGAACGTTGGTAGTCCACCTTCAGTGAATTTTTGTGTTATTCAATTCTTTCTACCTTCGATGAACATTGGTAATTCACCTTCAGTAAACGTTGGTGTTATTATTTTCTTTCTACCTTCAGTGAATGTTGGTATTTCACCTTTTGTAAATGTTGGTATTATTCTTTCCTTTCTACCTTCAGTGAATGTTGGTAGTTCACCTTCAGTGAACGTTGGTGTTATTCTTTTCTTTCTACCTTCAGTGAATGTTGGTAGTTCACCTTAAGTGAACATTGGTGTTATCTTTTCTTTCTACCTTCAGTGAATGTTGGTGTTATTATATTCTTTCTACCTTCAGTGGATGTTGGTAGTTCACCTTCAGTGAACATTGGTGTAATTCTTTTCTATCTACCTTTAGTGAATGTTGGTTGTTTACCTTCAGTGAACGTTGGTGTTATCTTTTCTTTCTACCTTCAGTGAACGTTGGTAGTTCACTTTCAGTGAACGTTGGTGTTATTGTTTTCTTTCTACAGTCAGTGAACGTTGGTAGTTCACCTTCAGTGAATGTTGGTGTTATTCAATTCTTTCTACCTTCGATGAACATTGGTAGTTCACCTTCAGTGAACGTTGGTAGTTCACCTTCGGTGAATGTTGGTGTTATTCTTTTCTTTCTACCTTCAGTGAACGTTGGTAGTTCACCTTCAGTGAATGTTGGTATTATTCTTTTCTTTCCACCTTCAGTGAACGTTGGTAGTTCACCTTTAGATAACGTTGGTGTTATTCTTTTCTTTCTACCTTCAGTGAACGTTGGTAGTTCACCTTCAGTGAACATTGGTGTTATCTTTTCTTTCTACCTTCAGTGAATGTTGGTGTTATTATTTTCTTTCTACCTTCAGTGAACATTGGTAGTTCACCTTCAATGAACATTGTTGTAATTCTTTTCTGTCTACCTTCAGTGGACGTTGGTAGTTCACCTTCAGTTAACATTGTGTTATTCTTTTCTCTCTCCCTTCAGTGAATGTTGGTAGTTCACCTTTAGTGAACGTTGGTGTTACTCTTTTCTTTCTACCTTCAGTGAATGTTGTTAGTTCACCTTCAGTGAACGTTGGTGTTATTCTTTTCTTTCTACCTTCAGTGAACGTTGGTAGTTCACTTTCAGTGAAGGTTTGTGTTATTCTTTTCTCTCTACCTTAAGTGAACGTTGGCAGTTCACTTTCAGAGAACATTGATGTTATTCTTTTCTTTCTACCATCAGTGAATGTTGGTAGTTCACCTTCAGTGAACGTTGGTGTTATCTTTTCTTTCTACCTTCAGTGAACGTTGGTGGTTCAACTTTAATGAATATTGGTGTTATTCTTTTCTTTCTACCTTCAGTGAATGTTGGTATTTCACCTTCAGTGAACGTTGGTGTTATTCTTTTCTCTCTACCTTAAGTGAATGTTGGTATTTTACCTTTAGTGAGTGTGGGTATTATTCTTTCCTTTCTACCTTCAGTGGTTGTTGGTAGTTCACCTTAAGTGAACGTTGGTGTTATTCTTTTCTTTCTACCTTCAGTGAATGTTGGTAGTTTACCTTCAGTGAATGTTGGTGTTATCTTTTCTTTCTACCTTTAGTGAATGTTGGTGTTATTCTTTTCTATCTACCTTTAGTGAACGTTGGTAGTTTACCTTCAGTGAACGTTGGTGTTATCTTTTCTTTCTACCTTCAGTGAATGTTGGTAGTTCACCTTCAGTGAACGTTGGATTTATTCTTTTCTTTCTAACTTCAGTGAATGTTGCTAGTTCACCTTCAGTGAATGTTGGTGTTATTCAATTCTTTCTACCTTCGAAGGACATTGGTATTTCACCTTCAAAGAACGTTGGTAGTTCACCTTCACTGAATGTTGGTGTTATTCTTTTCTTTCTACCTCCAGTGAACATTGGTAGTTCACCTTCAGTGAATGTTGGTATTATTCTTTTCTTTCCACCTTCAGTGAACGTTGGTAGTTCACCTTCAGTGAACGTTGGTGTTATTCTTTTCTTTCTACCTTCAGTGAACGTTGGTAGTTCACCTTCAGTGAACATTGGTGTTATCTTTTCTTTCTACCTTCCGTGAATGTTGGTGTTATTCTTTTCTTTCTACCTTCAGTGAACATTGGTAATTCACCTTCAGTGAACATTGTTGTTATTCTTTTCTCTCTACCTTCAGTGGACGTTGGTAGTTCACCTTCAGTGAACATTGGTGTTATTCTTTTCTCTCTCCCTTCAGTGAATGTTGGTAGTTCACCTTTAGTGAACTTTGGTGTTACTCTTTTCTTTCTACCTTCAGTGAACGTTGGTAGTTCACCTTCAGTGAACGTTGGTGTTATTATTTTCTTTCTACCTTCAGTGAACGTTGGTAGTTCACCTTCAGTGAACGTTGGTGTTATTCTTTTCTTTCTACCTTCAGTGAATGTTTGTAGTTCACCTTCAGTGAATGTTGCTGTTATTACTTTCTTTCTATCTTCAGTGGACGTTGGTAGTTCACCTTCAGTGAATTTTGGTGTTATTATTTTCTTTATACCTTCAGTGAATGTTGGTAGTTCACCTTCCGTGAACGTTGGTTTTATTATCTTCTCTCTACCTTCAGTGAACGTTGGTAGTTCACCTTCAGTAAACGTTGGTCTTATTCCTTTCTCTCTACCTTCAGTGAACGTTGGTAGTTCACCATTGTGTAATTATTTTCTATCTACCTTTAGTGAATGTTGATAGTTCACCTTCAGTGAACGTTGGTGTTATCTTTTCTGTCTAACTTCACTGAAAGTTGGTTGTTCACCTTCAGTGAATGTTGGTGTTATTAATTTCTTTCTATCTTCAGTGAACATTGGTAGTTCACCTTCAGTGAACGTTGTTGTTATTCTCTTCTCTCTACCTTCACTGAACGTTGGTAGTTCACCTTCAGTGAATTTTTGTGTTATTCAATTCTTTCTACATTCGATGAACATTGGTAATTCACCTTCAGTAAACGTTGGTGTTATTATTTTCTTTCTACCTTCAGTAAACGTTAGTAGTTAACCTTCAGTGAACATTGGTGTTATTCTTTTCTTTCTACCTTCAGTGAATGTTGGTAGTTCACCTTAAGTGAACGTTGGTGTTATCTTCTCTTTCTACCTTAAGTGAATGTTGGTGTTATTATATTCTTTCTACCTTCAGTGGACGTTGGTAGTTCACCTTCAGTGAACGTTGGTGTAATTCTTTTCTATCTACCTTTAGTGAATGTTGGTAGTTTACCTTCAGTGAACGTTGGTGTTATCTTTTCTTTCTACCTTCAGTGAACGTTGGTAGTTCACTTTCAGTGAACGTTGGTGTTATTGTTTTCTTTCTACCTTCAGTGAACGTTGGTAGTTCACCTTCAGTGAATGTTGGTGTTATTCAATTCTTTCTACCTTCGATGAACATTGGTAGTTCACCTTCAGTGAACGTTGGTAGTTCACCTTCGATGAATGTTGGTGTTATTCTTTTCTTTCTACCTTCAGTGAACGTTGGTAGTTCGCCTTTAGTGAATGTTGGTATTATTCTTTTCTTTCCACCTTCAGTGAACGTTGGTAGTTCACCTTCAGATAACGTTGGTGTTATTCTTTTCTTTCTACCTTCAGTGAACGTTGGTAGTTCACCTTCAGTGAACATTGGTGTTATCTTTTCTTTCTACCTTCAGTGAACATTGGTAGTTCACCTTCAGTGAACATTATTGTTATTCTTTTCTCTCTACCTTCAGTGGACGTTGGTAGTTTACCTTCAGTGAACATTGTGTTATTCTTTTCTCTCTCCCTTCAGTGAATGTTGGTAGTTCACCTTTAGTGAACGTTGGTGTTACTCTTTTCTTTCTACCTTCACTGAACGTTGGTAGTTCACCTTCAGTCAACGTTGGTGTTATTATTTTCTTTCTACCTTCAGTGGACGTTGGTAGATCACCTTCAGTGAATGTTGGTGTTATTCTTTTCTTTCTACCTTCGGTGAACATTGGTAGTTCACCTTCAGTGAACATTTGTGTTATTCTTTTCTCTCTACCTTCAGTGAACGTTAGTAGTTCACCTTCAATGAACATTGGTATTATTATTTTTTCTCTACCTTCGGTGAACGTTGGATGTTAACCTTCAGGAAACGTTGGTGTTATTCTTTTCTTTCTACCTTTAGTAAATGTTGGTAGTTCACCTTCAGTGAATGTTGTTGTTATTCCTTTCTTTCTATCTTCAGTGAAAATTGGTAGTTCACCTTCAGTGAACGTTGGTCTTATTCTTTTCTCTCTACCTTCAGTGAACGTTGGCAGTTCACCTTCGGTGAATGTTGGTGTAATTCTTTTCTATCTACCTTTAGTGAAGGTTGGTAGTTCACCTTCAGTGAACGTTGGTGTTATATTTTCTTTCTACCTTCACTGAATGTCTGTAGTTCACCTTCAGTGAACATTGGTTTTATTCTATTCTTTATATCTTCAGTGAACGTTGGTAGTTCACCTTCAGTGAATTTTGGTTTTATTCAATTCTTTCTACCTTTGATGAACATTGGTAGTTCACCTTCAGTGAACGCTGGTGTTATTATTTTCTTTCTACCTTCAGTGACCGTTGTTGTTATTCTTTTCTTTCTACCTTTAGTGAATGTTGGCAGTTCACCTTTAGTTAATGTTGGTATTATTCTTTCCTTTCTACCTTCAGTGAATGTTGGTAGTTCAACATCAGTGAACGTTGGTGTTATCTTTTCTTTCTACCTTCAGTGGATGTTGGTGTTATTCTTTTCTTTCTACCTTCAGTGAACATTGGTAGTTCACCTTCAGTGAACATTGGTGTTATTCTTTTCTCTCTACCTTTAGTGAACGTTGGTAATTCACCTTCAGCGAATGTTGGTGTTATTCAATCCTTTCTACCTTCAATGAAAATTGGTAGTTCACCTTCAATGAATGTTGGTGTTATTATTTTCTTTCTATCTTCAGTGAACGTTGGTAATTCACCTTCAGTGAACGTTGATGTTATTATTTTCTTTATACCTTTAGTGAACGTTGATAGTTCACCTTTAGTGAACGTTGGTGTTATTCTCTTCTCTCTACCTTCAGTGAATATTGGTAGTTCATCTTCAGTGAATGTTTGTCTTATTCTTTTCTCTCTACCTTCAGTGAACGTTGGTAGTTCACGTTCAGTGAAAGTTGGTGTTATTATTTTCTCTCTACATTAAGTCAGTGTTGGTATTTCACCTTCAGTGAATGTTTGTCTTATTCTTTTCTTTCTACCTTCAGTGAACGTTGGTAGTTCACCTTCAGTAAACGTTGGTGTTGTCCTTTTCTTTCTACCATCAGTGAACGTTGGTAGTTCACCTTCAGTGAACGTTAGTGTTATTATTTTCTTTCTATCTTCAGTGGACGTTGGTATTTCACCTTCACTGAACGTTGGTGTTATTCTTTTCTCTCTACCTTCAGTGAACGTTGGTAGTTCACCTTCGGTGAATGTTGGTGTAATTCTTTTCTATCTACCTTTAGTGAACGTTAGTAGTTCACCTTCAGTGAATGTTGGTTTTATTATTTTCTTTCTACCTTTAGTGAACGTTGGCAGTTCACCTTCAGTGAATGTTGGTGTTATCTTTTCTTTCTACCTTCACTGATCGTTGGTAGTTCACCTTCAGTGAACGTTGGTCTTATTCTTTTCTCTCTACCTTCAGTGAACGTTGGTAGTTCACCTTCAGTGAATGTTGGTGTTATTCTTTTCTCTCTTCCTTCAGTGAATGTTGGTAATTCACCTTCAATGAACGTTGGTGTTACTCTTTTCTTTCTACCTTCAGTGAATGTTGGTAGTTCACCTTTAGTGAGTGTTGGTGTTATAATTTTCTTTCTATCTTCAATGAATGTTGGTAGTTCACCTTCAGTGAACATTGGTTATATTATTTTCTTTATACCTTCAGTGAATGTTGGTAGTGCACCTTTAGTGAACATTGGTGTTATTCTCTTCTCTCTAACTTCGGTGAACGTTGGTAGTTCATCTTTAGTGAACGTCGGTCTTATTCTTTTCTCTCTACCTTCAATGAACGTTATTAGTTCACCTTAAGTGAATGATGGTGTTATTCTTTTCTTTCTACCTTCAGTGAACGTTGGTAGTTCACCTTCAGTGAACGTTGGTGTTATTATTTTCTTTCTATCTTCAGTGGATGTTGGAAGTTCACCTTCACTGAATGTTGGTGCTATTATTTTCTTTATACCTTCAGTGAATGTTGGTAGTTCACCTTTCGTGAATGTTGGTGTTATTATCTTCTCTCTACCTTCAGTGAACGTTGGTAGTTCACCTTCAGTGAACGTTGGTATTATTCTTTTCTCTCTACCTTCAGCAAACGTTGGTAGTTCAACTTTGGGGAATGTTGGTGTAATTATTTTCTATCTACCTTTAGTGAATGTTGGTAGTTCACCTTCAGTGAACGTTGGTGTTATTATTTTCTTTCTACCTTCAGTGTACGTTGGTATTTCACCTTCAATGAACGTTGGTGTTATTCTTTTCTTTCTACCTTCATTGAACGTTGGTAGTTCATCATAAGTGAACGTTGGTGTTATTCTTTCCTTTCTACCTTTTGTGAATATTGGTAGTTCACCTTTAGTGAACGTTGGTGTTATTCATTTCTTTCTACCTTCAGTGAACATTGGTAGTTCATCTTCAGTGAACATTAGTAGTTCACCTTCAGTGAATGTTGGTGTTATCTTTTCTTTCTACCTTCAGTGAATGTTGGTAGTTCACCTTCAGTGAACGTTGGTCTTACTCTTTTCTCCCTACCTTTAGTGAATGTTGGTAGTTCACATTCAGTGAATGTTGGTGTTATTCTTTTCTCTCTACCTTCAGTGAATGTTGGTAGTTAACCTTCAGTGAACGTTGTGTTACTCTTTTCTTTCTACCTTCAGTGAACGTTGGTAGTTCACCTTCAGTGAACGTTGGTGTTATTATTTTCTTTCTACCTTCAGTGAATGTTGTTAGTTCACCTTCAGTGAACGTTGGTGTCATTCTTTTCTTTCTACCTTCAGTGAACGTTGGTAGTTCACTTTCAGTGAACGTTTGTGTTATTCTATTCTCTCTACCTTAAGTGAACGTTGGCAGTTCACTTTCAGAGAACATTGATGTTATTCTTTTCTTTCTACCATCAGTGAATGTTGGTTGTTCACCTTCAGTGAACGTTGTTGTTATCTTTTCTTTCTACCTTCAGTGAACGTTGGTGGTTCAACTTCAATGAATATTGGTTGTTGTTCTTTTCTTTCTACCTTCAGTGAATGTTGGTATTTCACCTTCAGTGAACGTTGGTGTTATTCTTTTCTCTCTACCTTAAGTGAATGTTGGTATTTCACCTTTAGTGAATGTTGGTATTATTCTTTCCTTTCTACCTTCAGTGAATGTTGGTAGTTCACCTTCAGTGAATGTTGGTGTTATTCTTTTCTTTCTACCTTCAGTGAATGTTGGTAGTTTACCTTCAGTGAATGTTGGTGTTATCTTTTCTTTCTACCTTCAGTGAATGTTGGTGTTATTATATTCTTTCTACCTTCAGTGAACGTTGGTAGTTCACCTTCAGTGAACATTGGTGTAATTCTTTTCTATATACCTTTAGTGAACGTTGGTAGTTTACCTTCAGTGAACATTGGTGTCATCTTTTCTTTCTACCTTCAGTGAATGTTGGTAGTTCACCTTCAGTGAACGTTGGTTTTATTTTTTTCTTTCTAACTTCAGTGAATGTTGGTAGATCACCTTCAGTGAATGTTGGTGTTATTCAATTCTTTCTACCTTCGATGAACATTGGTAGTTCACCTTCAGTGAACGTTGGTCGTTCACCTTCGCTGAATGTTGGTGTTATTCTTTTCTTTATACCTTCAGTGAACGTTGGTAGTTCACCTTCAGTGAATGTTGGTATTATTCTTTTCTTTCCACCTTCAGTGAACGTTGGTAGTTCACCTTCAGTGAACGTTGGTGTTATTCTTTTCTTTCTACCTTCAGTGAATGTTGGTAGTTCACCTTCAGTGAACATTGGTGTTATCTTTTCATTCTACCTTCAGTGAATGTTGGTGTTATTCTTTTCTTTCTACCTTCAGTGAACATTGGTAATTCACCTTCAGTGAACATTGCTGTTATTCTTTTCTCTCTACCTTCAGTGGACGTTGGTAGTTCACATTCAGTGAACATTGGTGTTATTCTTTTCTCTCTCCCTTCAGTGAATGTTGGTAGTTCACCTTTAGTGAATGTTGGTGTTACTCTTTTCTTTCTACCTTCAGTGAACATTGGTAGTTCACTTTCAGTGAACGTTGGTGTTATTATTTTCTTTCTACATTCAGTGAACGTTGGTAGTTCACCTTCAGTGAACGTTGGTGTTATTCTTTTCTTTCTACCTTCAGTGAACGTTGGTGGTTCAACTTCAATGAATATTGGTTTATGTTCTTTTCTTTCTATCTTCAGTGAATGTTGGTATTTCACCTTCAGTGAACGTTGGTGTTATTCTTTTCTCTCTACCTTAAGTGAATGTTGGTATTTCACCTTTAGTGAATGTTGGTATTATTCTTTCCTTTCTACCTTCAGTGAATGTTGGTAGTTCACCTTCAGTGAATGTTGGTGTTATTATTTTCTTTCTACCTTCAGTGAACGTTGGTAGTTTACCTTCAGTGAATGTTGGTGTTATCTTTTCTTTCTACCTTCAGTGAATGTTGGTGTTATTATATTCTTTCTACCTTCAGTGAACGTTGGTAGTTCACCTTCAGTGAACATTGGTGTAATTCTTTTCTATATACCGTTAGTGAACGTTGGTAGTTTACCTTCAGTGAACATTGGTGTCATCTTTTCTTTCTACCTTCAGTGAATGTTGGTAGTTCACCTTCAGTGAACGTTGGTTTTATTTTTTTCTTTCTAACTTCAGTGAATGTTGGTAGATCACCTTCAGTGAATGTTGGTGTTATTCAATTCTTTCTACCTTCGATGAACATTGGTAGTTCACCTTCAGTGAACGTTGGTAGTTCACCTTCGCTGAATGTTGGTGTTATTGTTTTCTTTCTACCTTCAGTGAACGTTGGTAGTTCACCTTCAGTGAATGTTGGTATTATTCTTTTCTTTCCACCTTCAGTGAACGTTGGTAGTTCACCTTCAGTGAACGTTAGTGTTATTCTTTTCTTTCTACCTTCAGTGAATGTTGGTAGTTCACCTTCAGTGAACATTGGTGTTATCTTTTCATTCTACCTTCAGTGAATGTTGGTGTTATTCTTTTCTTTCTACCTTCAGTGAACATTGGTAATTCACCTTCAGTGAACATTGTTGTTATTCTTTTCTCTCTACCTTCAGTGGACGTTGGTAGTTCACATTCAGTGAACATTGGTGTTATTCTTTTCTCTCTCCCTTCAGTGAATGTTGGTAGTTCACCTTTAGTGAATGTTGGTGTTACTCTTTTCTTTCTACCTTCAGTGAACGTTGGTAGTTCACTTTCAGTGAACGTTGGTGTTATTATTTTCTTTCTACCTTCAGTGAACGTTGGTAGTTCACCTTCAGTGAACGTTGGTGTTATTCTTTTCTTTCTACCTTCAGTGAACGTTGGTAGTTCACCTTCAGTGAATGTTCCTGTTATTACTTTCTTTCTATCTTCAGTGGACATTGGTAGTTCACCTTCAGTGAATGTTGGTGTTATTATTTTCTTTATACCTTCAGTGAATGTTGGTAGATCACCTTCCGTGAATGTTGGTTTTATTATCTTCTCTTTACCTTCAGTGAACGTTGGTAGTTCACCTTCAGTAAACGTTGGTCTTATTCTTTTCTCTCTACCTTCAGTGAATGTTGGTAGTTCACCTTCGGTGAATGTTTGTGTAATTATTTTCTATCTACCTTTAGTGAATGTTGATAGTTCACCTTCAGTGAACGTTGGTGTTATCTTTTCTGTCTAACTTCACTGAAAGTTGGTAGTTCACCTTCAGTGAACGTTGGTGTTATTAATTTCTTTCTACCTTCAGTGAACATTGGTAGTTCACCTTTAGTGAACGTTGGTGTTATTCTCTTCTCTCTACCTTCAGTGAACGTTGGTAGTTCAACTTCAGTGAATTTTTGTGTTATTCAATTCTTTCTACCTTCGATGAACATTGGTAATTCACCTTCAGTAAACGTTGGTGTTATTATTTTCTTTCTACCTTCAGTGAACGTTGTTAATTGAGCTTCAGTGAACATTGGTGTTATTCTTTTCTTTCTACCTTCAGTGAATGTTGGTATTTCACCTTTAGTGAATGTTGGTATTAATCTTTCCTTTCTACCTTCAGTGAATGTTGGTATTATTCTTTCCTTTCGACCTTCAGTGAATGTTGGTAGTTCACCTTCAGTGAACGTTGGTGTTATTCTTTTCTTTCTACCTTCAGTGAATGTTGGTAGTTCACCTTAAGTGAACGTTGGTGTTATCTTTTCTTTCTACCTTAAGTGAATGTTGGTAGTTTACCTTCAGTGAACGTTGGTGTTATCTTTTCTTTCTACCTTCAGTGAACGTTGGTAGTTCACTTTCAGTGAATGTTGGTGTTATTGTTTTCTTTCTACCTTCAGTGAACGTTGGTAGTTCACCTTCAGTGAATGTTGGTGTTATTCAATTCTTTCTACCATCAATGAACATTGGTAGTTCACCTTCAGTGAACGTTGGTAGTTCACCTTCAGTGAATGTTGGTGTTATTCTTTTCTTTCTACCTTCAGTGAACGTTGATAGTTCACCTTCAGTGAATGTTGGTATTATTCTTTTCTTTCCACCTTCAGTGAACGTTGGTAGTTCACCTTCAGATAATGTTGGTGTAATTCTTTTCTTTCTACCTTCAATGAACGTTGGTAGTTCACCTTCAGTGAACATCGGTGTTATCTTTTCTTTCTACCTTCAGTGAATGTTGGTGTTATTCTTTTCTTTCTACCTTCAGTGAACATTGGTAGTTCACCTTCAGTGAACATTGCTGTTATTCTTTTCACTCTACCTTCAATGGACGTTGGTAGTTCACCTTCAGTGAACATTGGTGTTATTCTTTTCTCTCTCCCTTCAGTGAATGTTGGTAGTTCACCTTTAGTGAACGTTGGTGTTACTCTTTTCTTTCTACCTTCAGTGAACGTTGGTAGTTCACCTTCAGTGAACGTTGGTGTTATTATTTTCTTTCTACCTTCAGTGGTCGTTGGTAGATCACCTTCAGTGAATGTTGGTGTTATTCTTTTCTTTCTACCTTCAGTGAACATTGGTAGTTCACCTTCAGTGAAGATTTGTGTTATTCTTTTCTCTCTACCTTCAGTGAACGTTAGTAGTTCACCTTCAGTGAACATTGGTATTATTCTTTTTTCTCTACCTTCAGTGAATGTTGGTGTTATCTTTTCTTTTTACCTTTAGTGAATGTTGGTAGTTCACCTTCAATGAATGTTGGTGTTAATCTTTTTTTTCTACCTTCACTGAATGTTGGTAGTTCACCTTCAGTAAACGTTGGTGTTATTATTTTCTCTCTACCTTAAGTGAATGTTGGTATTTCTCCTTCAGTAAATGTTTGTATTATCTTTTCTTTCTACCTTCAGTGAACATTGGTAGTTCACCTTCAGTGAATGTTTGTGTTATTCTTTTCTTTCTACCTTCAGTGAACATTGGTAGTTCACCTTCAGTGAACGTTGGTGTTATTATTTTCTCTCAACTTTAAGTGAATGTTGGTATTTCACCTTCAGTGATCGTTTCTGTTATTCTTTTCTTTCTACCTTAAGTGAACGTTGTTAGTTAACCTTCAGTGAACGTTGGTGTTATTCTTTTCTTTCTACCTTCAGTGAATGTTGGTAGTTCACCTTCAGTGAACGTTGGTGTTATTATTTTCTTTCTATCTTCAATGAACGTTTGTAGTTCACCTTCAATGAACGTTGGTGTTATTATTTTCTTTCTAACTTCAATGAACGTTGGTAGTTCACCTTCAGTGAATATTGGTGTTATTCTCTTCTCTCTAACTTCAGTGAATGTTGCTAGTTCATTTTCAATGAACGTTGGTGTTATTATTTTCTCTCTACCTTAAGTGAATGTTGGTATTTCACCTTCAGTGAATATTTGTGTTTTCTTTTCTTTCTACCTTCAGTGGACGTTGGTAGTTCACCTTCAAGAAACGTTGGTGTTATTATTTTCTCTCTACCTTAAGTAAATGTTGGTATTTCACCTTCAGTGAATGTTTGTGTTATCTTTTCTTTCTACCTTCAGTGAACGTTTGTAGTTCAACTTCAATGAATGTTTGTGTTATTCTTTTCTTTCTACCTTCAGTGAATGTTGGTAGTTCACCTTCAGTGAATGTTGGTGATATCTTTTCTTTCTACCTTTAGTGAATGTTGGTAGTTCACCTTCAGTGAATGTCGGTGTTATCCCTTTCTTTCTACCTTTAGTGAACGTTGGTAGTTCACCTTCAGTAAACGTTGGTGTTATTATTTTCTCTCTACCTTAAGTGAATGTTGGTATTTCACCCTTAGTGAATGTTTGTGTTATCTTTTCTTTCTACCTTCAGTGAATGTTGGTAGTTCACCTTCAGTGAACGTTGGTGTTATTATTTTCTTTCTATCTTCAATGAACGTTTGTAGTTCACCTTCAATGAACGTTGGTGTTATTATTTTCTTTCTAACTTCAATGAACGTTGGTAGTTCACCTTCAGTGAATATTGGTGTTATTCTCTTCTCTCTAACTTCAGTGAATGTTGCTAGTTCATTTTCAATGAACGTTGGTGTTATTATTTTCTCTCTACCTTAAGTGAATGTTGGTATTTCACCTTCAGTGAATATTTGTGTTTTCTTTTCTTTCTACCTTCAGTGGACGTTGGTAGTTCACCTTCAAGAAACGTTGGTGTTATTATTTTCTCTCTACCTTAAGTAAATGTTGGTATTTCACCTTCAGTGAATGTTTGTGTTATCTTTTCTTTCTACCTTCAGTGAACGTTTGTAGTTCAACTTCAATGAATGTTTGTGTTATTCTTTTCTTTCTACCTTCAGTGAATGTTGGTAGTTCACCTTCAGTGAATGTTGGTGATATCTTTTCTTTCTACCTTTAGTGAATGTTGGTAGTTCACCTTCAGTGAATGTCGGTGTTATCCCTTTCTTTCTACCTTTAGTGAACGTTGGTAGTTCACCTTCAGTAAACGTTGGTGTTATTATTTTCTCTCTACCTTAAGTGAATGTTGGTATTTCACCCTTAGTGAATGTTTGTGTTATCTTTTCTTTCTACCTTCAGTGAATGTTGGTAGTTCACCTTCAGTGAACGTTGGTGTTATTATTTTCTTTCTATCTTCAATGAACGTTTGTAGTTCACCTTCAATGAACGTTGGTGTTATTATTTTCTTTCTAACTTCAATGAACGTTGGTAGTTCACCTTCAGTGAATATTGGTGTTATTCTCTTCTCTCTAACTTCAGTGAATGTTGCTAGTTCATTTTCAATGAACGTTGGTGTTATTATTTTCTCTCTACCTTAAGTGAATGTTGGTATTTCACCTTCAGTGAATATTTGTGTTTTCTTTTCTTTCTACCTTCAGTGGACGTTGGTAGTTCACCTTCAAGAAACGTTGGTGTTATTATTTTCTCTCTACCTTAAGTAAATGTTGGTATTTCACCTTCAGTGAATGTTTGTGTTATCTTTTCTTTCTACCTTCAGTGAACGTTTGTAGTTCAACTTCAATGAATGTTTGTGTTATTCTTTTCTTTCTACCTTCAGTGAATGTTGGTAGTTCACCTTCAGTGAATGTTGGTGATATCTTTTCTTTCTACCTTTAGTGAATGTTGGTAGTTCACCTTCAGTGAATGTCGGTGTTATCCCTTTCTTTCTACCTTTAGTGAACGTTGGTAGTTCACCTTCAGTAAACGTTGGTGTTATTATTTTCTCTCTACCTTAAGTGAATGTTGGTATTTCACCCTTAGTGAATGTTTGTGTTATCTTTTCTTTCTACCTTCAGTGAATGTTGGTAGTTCACCTTCATTGAATGTTGGTGTTATTCTTTTCTTTCTACCTTCAGTGAACATTGGTCGTTCAGCTTTAGTGAACATTGGTGTTATTATTTTCTCTCTACCTTCAGTGAGCGTTGGTAGATCACCTTCAGTGAACGTTGGTGTTATTCTTTTCCCTCTACCTTCAGTGAATGTTGGTAGTTCACCTTCAGTTAACGGTGGTGTTACTCTTTTCTTTCTACCTTCAGTGAACGTTGGTACTTCACCTTCAGTGAATGTTGGTGTTATTATTTTCTTTCTACCTTCAGAGAACATTGGTAGTTCACCTTCAGTGAATGTTGGTGTTATTCTTTTATTTCTATCTCCAGTGAACATTGATAGTTCACCTTCAGTGAAAGTTGGTCTTATTCTTTTTTCTCTACCTTCGGTGAATGTTGGTAGTTCACCTTCAGTGAACGTTGGTGTTATTCTTTTCTTTCTACCTTCAGTGGATGTTGGTAGTTCACCTTCAGTGAACGTTGGTGTTATCTTTTATTTCTATCTTCAGTGAACTTTGGTAGTTTACCTTCAGTGAATGTTGGTGTTATCCTTATATCTCTATCTTCAGTGAACGTTGGTAGTTCACCTTCAGTGAACGTTGGTTTTATCTTTTCTTTCTACTTTCAGTGAACGTTGGTTTTATCTTTTCTTGTACTGACACGGTTAAGTGTTTTAGCTCAGAACCAGGCGCTCTGATGCCAATTGAAGAAGTGAAAAACACAAGAAGGGGGGTTGAATTGTAAAAACTTGAAATCAATTGCAGTCAACACAGTATTTTTATCCTGGTTCGTTTGATCTCAAACTACTCCAGTCCACCCGTCAAGGTGATTTCGCCTCTCTCCAACGAGGTCTTAATCCACTATATTCAACTGAATATTACAACTACTTTAACAACTGCTAAAGCCTTCTTGAGTCAAACCACAAACCGGTTTCTCAAGGAAATACTTTCTTACAGATAATTGAAATCTAAGTGTGTTGAATGTTTTCTACAAAAACTGTTTATCACAACTGTGATACTACACACGTTAAGCTTATGAGAACTAGAGTGCTAAAATAATTGAGTAAAGAATTTGAGAGCTTTAGCAAACTGAGAGTGAGGAAGATGATGAATAGCTTTAGGCGTGTAGAGAGTTGTAGAGCATTAGCCAATTCAATCTTCACTGACTTGTTTATATAGCATTGGAAAATGGTACGTTGGCGTCAGTTAATTCCGTTTCAATGCCAATAACATTATTTCTAAATTGAGAAGATCTTTGTCTGGAATGATTCCGTTGATAATAAATTATCTTGAATGCACAGTACCATTGCCACTTAAGCGTGTTCTGGCTTTGGCTTATTCTGACGCTGCTAGGTGCTGATGAGTTGTTGTTTTCTTGATCAGAGTTCAGATTGTTACGCGCAGATCTGTTCATCAAGCTTAAGCGTAAGCACATGTTGATCTTCTGATTCTGGCATCTGATATAACATCCTCTGATGCTGATGTTGATATTTCATCTTCGGATGTTGATGATGATATTCTCTTGCTGATACCCATCAGAGTTTCTGTAAAACAGAATGTAATTTTTAGGTAGCATATATGTCTTACATGAATCATACAATTAATATATCTTTGCATTTTGTTATCATCAAAACTTAAACTTAGGGTAGTAGATTCAAACTTTGTTCTAACAGAATGTTGGTAGTTCTCCTTCAGTGAACGTTGGTGTTATTATTTTCAATCTACCTTAAGTGAATGTTGGTATTTCACCTTCAGTGAAGGTTTGTGTTATTCTTTTCTTTCTACCTTCAGTGAACGTTGGTAGTTCACCTTCATTGAACATTGGTGTTATTCTTTTATTTATATCTTCAATGAACGTTGGTAGTTTACCTTTAGTGAATGTTGGTGTTATTATTTTCTTTCTATCTTCAGTGAACGTTGGTAGTTCACCTTCAGTGAACGTTGGTGTTATTATTTTCTTTATACCTTCAGTGAATGTTGGTGTTATTCTCTTCTCTCTACCTTCAGTGAACGTTGGTAGTTCACCTTCAGTGAACATTGGTCTTATTCTTTTCTTTCTACCTTCAGTGAATGTTGGTAGTTCTCCTTCAGTGAACGTTGGTGTTATTCTTTTCTTTCTACATTCAGTGAATGTTGGTAGTTCACCTTCAGTGAAGGTTGGTGTTATTATTTTCTCTCTACCTTAAGTGAATGTTGGTATTTCACCTTCAGTGAACGTTTGTGTTATTCTTTTCTTTCTACCTTCAGTGAACGTTGGTAGTTCACCTTCAGTGAACGTTGGTGTTATTCTCTTCTCTCTACCTTCAGTGAACGTTGGTAGTTCACCTTCAGTGAACGTTGGTCTTATTCTTTTCTCTCTACCTTCAGTGAACATTGGTAGTTCACCTTCAGGGAACGTTGGTGTTATTCTTTTCTTTCTACCTTCAGTGAACGTTGGTAGTTCACTTTCAGTGAATGTTGGTATTATTCTTTCCTTTCTACCTTCAATGAAGGTTGGTAATTCACCTTCAGTGAACATTGGTGTTATTCTTTTCTCTCTACCTTCAGTGAATGTTAGTAGTTCACCTTCAGTGAATGTTGGTCTTATTCATTTTTCTCTACCTTCGGTGAACGTTGGTTGTTCACCTTCAGTGATAGTTAGTGTTATTCTTTTCTTTCTACCTTCAGTGAATGTTGGTAGTTCACCTTCAGTGAACGTTGGTGTTATCTTTTCTTTCTATTTTTAGTGAATGTTGGTAGTTCACCTTCAGTGAATGTTGGTGTTATTCTTTTCTTTCTACCTTCAGTGAACGTTGGTAGTTCACCATCAGTGAACGTTGGTGTTATTATTTTCTTTCTATCTTCAGTAAACATTGGTAGTTCACCTTCAGTGAACGTTGGTGTTATTATTTTCTTTATACATTCAGTGAATGTTGGTAGTTCACCTTCAGTGAACGTTGGTGTTATTCTCTTCTCTATACCTTCAGTGAATGTTGGTAGTTCACCTTCAGTGAACGTTGGTCTTATTCTTTTCTTTCTACCTTCAGTGAACCTTGGTAGTTCTCCTTCAGTAAACGTTGGTGTTATTATTTTCTCTCTACCTTAAGTGAATGTTGGTATTTCACCTTCAGTGAATGTTTGTGTTATTCTTTTCTTTCTAGCTTCAGTGAACGTTGGTAGTTCTCCTTCAGTGAACGTTGGTGTTCTTCTTTTCTTTCTACCTTCAGTTAACATTGGCAGTTCACCTTCAGTGAACGTTGGTGTTATTATTTTCTTTATATCTTCAGTGAACGTTGGTAGTTAACCTTCAAGGAACGTTGGTGTTATTATTTTCTTTATACCTTCAGTGAATGTTGGTAGTTCTCCTTCAGTGAACATTGGTGTTATTCTCTTCTCTCTACCTTCAGTGAACGTTGGTAGTTCAGCTTCAGTGAACATTGTTATTATTCTTTTCTCTCTACCTTTAATAAACATTGGTAGTTCACCTTCAGTGAACGTTGGTGTAATTCATTTCTATCTACCTTAAGTGAATTTTGGTATTTCACCTTCAGTGAATGTTTGTGTTATTCTTTTCTTTCTATCTTCAGTGAAAATTGGTAGTTCACCTTCAGTGAACATTGGTGTTATTCTTTTCTCTCTACCTTCAGTGAACGTTGGTAGTTCACCTTCAGTGAATGTTGGTGTTATTCAATTCTTTCTACCTTCGATGAAAATTGGTAGTTCACCTTCAGTGAACGTTGGTGTTATTATTTTCTTTCTATATTCAGTGAATGTTGGTAGTTCACCTTCAGTGAACGTTGGTGTTATTCTTTTCTTTCTTCCTTCGGTGAATGTTGGTAGTTCACTTTCAGTGAATGTTGGTATTATTCTTTCCTTTCTACCTTCAGTGAACTTTGGTAGTTCACCTTCAATGAATGTTGGTGTTATTCTTTTCTTTCTACCTTCAGTGAACGTGTGTAGTTCAACTTTAGTGAACGTTGGTGTTGACTTTTATTTCTACCTTCAGTGAATGTTGGTGTTATTCTTTTCTTTCTACCGTCAGTGAACATTGGTAGTTCACCTCTAGTGAACATTGGTTTTATTCTTTTCTCTCTACCTTCAGTGGACGTTGTTAGTTCACCTTCAGTGAACGTTGGTGTTATTCTTTTCTTTCTACCTTCAGTGAAAGTTGGTAGTTCACCTTCAGTGAACGTTTGTGTTATTCTTTTTTCACTACCTTAAGTGAACATTGGTAGTTCACCTTCAGTGAATGTTGGTCTTATTCTTTTCTCTCTACCTTCAGTGAATGTTGGTGTTATTCTTTTTTTTTACCATCAGTGAATATTGGTGTTATCTTTTCTTTCTACCTTCAGTAAATGTTGGTAGTTCACCTTCAGTGAATGTTGGTGTTATTAATTTCTTTCTACCATCATTGAATGTTGGTAGTTCACCTTCAGTGAATGTTGGTGTTATTATTTTCTCTCTACCTTATGTGAATGTTGGTATTTCACCTTCAGCGAACGTTTGTGTTATTCTTTTCTTTCTACCTTCAGTGAACGTTGGTAGTTCACCTTTAGTGAACGTTGGTGTTATTCTTTTATTTATATCTTCAATGAACGTTGGTAGTTTACCTTTAGTGAATGTTGGTGTTATTATTTTCTTTCTATCTTCAGTGAACGTTGGTAGTTCACCTTCAGTGAACGTTGGTGTTATTATTTTCTTTATACCTTCAGTGAAAGTTGGTAGTTCACCTTCAGTGAATGTTGGTGTTATTCTCTTCTCTCTACCTTCAGTGAACGTTGGTAGTTCACCTTAGTGAACGTTGGTCTTATTCTTTTCTTTCTACCTTCAGTGAATGTTGGTAGTTCTCCTTCAGTGAACGTTGGTGTTATTATTTTCAATCTACCTTAAGTGAATGTTGGTATTTCACCTTCAGTGAAGGTTTGTGTTATTCTTTTCTTTCTACCTTCAGTGAACGTTGGTAGTTCACCTTCATTGAACGTTGGTGTTATTCTTTTATTTATATCTTCAATGAACGTTGGTAGTTTACCTTTAGTGAATGTTGGTGTTATTATTTTCTTTCTATCTTCAGTGAATGTTGGTAGTTCACCTTCAGTGAACGTTGGTGTTATTATTTTCTTTATACCTTCAGTGAAAGTTGGTAGTTCACCTTCAGTGAATGTTGGTGTTATTTTCTTTTCTCTACCTTCAGTGAACGTTGGTAGTTCACCTTCAGTGAACGTTGGTCTTATTCTTTTCTTTCTACCTTCAGTGAATGTTGGTAGTTCTCCTTCAGTGAACGTTGGTGTTATTCTTTTCTTTCTACCTTCAGTGAATGTTAGTAGTTCACCTTCAGTGAAGGTTGGTGTTATTATTTTCTCTCTACCTTAAGTGAATGTTGGTATTTCACCTTCAGTGAACGTTTGTGTTATTCTTTTCTTTATACCTTAGGTGAACGTTGGTAGTTCACCTTCAGTCAATGTTGGTGTTATTCTCTTCTCTCTACCTTCAGTGAACGTTAGTAGTTCACCTTCAGTGAACGTTGGTCTTATTCTTTTCTCTCTACCTTCAGTGAACGTTGGTAGTTCACCTTCAGTGAACTTTGATGTTATTATTTTCTCTCTACCTTAAGTGAATGTTGGTATTTCACCTCCAGTGAACGTTGGTGTTATTCTTTTTTTTCTATCTTCAGTGAACGTTGGTAGTTCACCTTTAGTGAACGTTGGTGTTATTATTTTCTTTCTATCTTCTGTGAATGTTGGTAGTTCACCTTCAGTGAACGTTGGTGTTATTATTTTCTTTATACCTTCCGTGAACGTTGGTAGTTCACCTTCAGTGACCGTTGGTGTTATTCTCTTCTCTCTACTTTCAGTGAATGTTGGTAGTTCACCTTCAGTGAACGTTGGTCTTATTCTTTTCTTTCTACCTTCAATGACCGTTGGTAGTTCACCTTTAGTGAACGTTGGTGTTATTATTTTCTCTCTAACTTAAGTGAATGTTGGTATTTCACCTTCAGTGAAGGTTTGTGTGATTATTTTCTTTCTACCTTCAGTGAACGTTGGTAGTTCACCTTCATTGAACGTTGGTGTTATTCTTTTCTTTCTACCTTCAGTAAACATTTGTAGTTCACCTTCAGTGAACGTTCGGTGTTAATATTTTCTTTCTATCTTCAGTGAACATTGGTAGTTAACCTTCAAGGGACGTTGTTGTTATTATTTTCTTTATACCTTCATTGAACGTTGGTAGTTTACCTTCAGTGGACGTTGGTGTTATTCTATTCTCTCTACCTTCAGTGAACGTTGGTAGTTCACCTTCAGTGAACATTGTTCTTATTCTTTTCTCTCTACCTTCAATGAACGTTGGTAGTTCACCTTCAGTGAACGTTGGTATAATTCTTTTCTATCTACCTTAAGTGAATGTTGGTATTTCACCTTCAGTGAATGTTTGTGTTATTCTTTTCTTTCTATCTTCAGTGAACATTGGTAGTTCACCATCAGTGAACGTTGGTGTTATTCTTTTCTCTCTACCTTTAGTGAACATTGGTAGTTCACCTTCAGTGAACGTTCGTGTTATTCTTTTCTTTCTGCATTCAGTGAATGTTGGTAGTTCACCTTCAGTGAATGTTGGTGTTATTCTTTTCTTTCTACCTTCAGTGAATGTTGGAAGTTCACCTTCAGTGAAGGTTGGTGTTATTATTTTCTCTCTACCTTAACTGAATGTTGGTATTTCACCTTCAGTGAATGTTTGTGTTATTCTTTTCTTTCTACCTTCAGTGAACGTTGGTAGTTCACCTTTAGTGAACGTTGGTGTTATTATTTTCTTTATACATTCAATGAACGTTGGTAGTTCACCTTCAGTGAATGTTGGTGTTATTCTCTTCTCTCTACCTTCAATGAAAGTTGGTAGTTCACCTTCAGTGACCGTTGGTCTTATTCTTTTCTCTCTACCTTCAGTGAACGTTGCTAGTTCACCTTCAGTGAATGTTGGTGTTATCTTTTCTTTCTACCTTCAGTAAATTTTGGTAGTTCACCTTCAGTGAATGTTGGTGTTATTCTTTTCTTTCTACCTTCAGTGAATGTTGGTAGTTCACCTTTAGTGAACGTTGGTGTTATTATTTTCTCTCTACCTTTAGTGAATGTTGGTATTTCACCTTCAGTGAACGTTTATGTTATTCTTTTTTTCTACCTTCAGTGAGTGTTGGTAGTTCACCTTCAGTGAATGTTGGTGTTATTCTTTTATTTCTATCTTCAGTGAACATTGGTAGTTCACCATCAGTGAACTATGGTGTTATTATTTTCTTTCTATCTTCAGTAAACGTTGGTAGTTCACCTTCAGTGAACGTTGGTGTTATTATTTTCATTATACATTCAGTGAGCGTTGGTAGTTCACCTTCAGTGAATGTTGGTGTTATTCTCTTCTCTCTACCTTCAGTGAACGTTGGTAGTTCACCTTCAGTGAACGTTGGTCTTATTCTTTTCTCTCTACCTTCAGTGAACGTTGGTAGTTCACCTTCAGTGAATGTTGGTGTTATTATTTTCTCTCTACCTTAAGTGAATGTTGGCATTTCACCTCCAGTGAACATTGGTGTTATTCTTTTATCTTTATCTTCAGTGAACGTTGGTAGTTCACCTTTAGTGAACGTTGGTGTTATTATTTTATTTCTATCTTCAGTGAATGTTGGTAGTTCACCTTCAGTGAACGTTGGTGTTATTATTTTCTTTATACCTTCAGTGAACGTTGGTAGTTCACCTTCAATGACCGTTGGTGTTATTCTCTTCTCTCTACTTTCAGTGAATGTTGGTAGTTCACCTTTAGTGAACGTTGGTCTTATTCTTTTCTTTCTACCTTCAGTGACCATTGGTAGTTCACCTTCAGTGAACGTTGGTGTTATTATTTTCACTCTAACTTAAGTGAATGTTGGTATTTCACCTTCAGTGCATGTTTGTGTTATTATTTTCTTTCTACCTTCAGTGAGCGTTGCTAGTTCACCTTCATTGAACGTTGGTGTTATTCTTTTCTTTCTACCTTCAGTGAACATTTGTAGTTCACCTTCAGTGAACGTTGGTGTTATTATTTTCTTTCTATCTTCAGTGAACGTTGGTGGTTAACCTTCAGTGAACGTTTGTGTTATTCTTTTCTTTCTACCTTCAGTGAACGTTCGTAGTTCACCTTTAGTGAACGTTGGTGTTATTATTTTCTTTATACATTCAGTGAACGTTGGTAGTTCACCTTCAGTGAACGTTGGTGTTATTCTCTTCTCTCTACCTTCAGTGAACGTTGGTAGTTCACCTTCAGTGACTGTTGGTCTTATTCTTTTCTCTCTACCTTCAGTGAACGTTGGTAGTTCACCTTCAGTGAACATTGGTGTTATTATTTTCTCTCTACCTTAAGTAAATGTTGGCATTTCACCTTTAGTGAACGTTGGTGTTATTCTTTTATTTCTATCTTCAGTGAATGTTGGTAGTTCACCTTTAGTGAACGTTGGTGTTATTATTTTCTTTCTATCTTCAGTGAACGTTGGTAGTTCACCTTCACTTAACGTTGGTGTTATTATTTTCTTTATACCTTCAGTGAACGTTGGTAGTTCATCTTCAGTGACCGTTGGTGTTATTATTTTCTCTCTAACTTAAGTGAATGTTGGTATTTCATTTTTAGTGAAGGTTTGTGTTATTCTTTTCTTTCTACCTTCAGTGAACGTTGGTAGTTCACCTTCAGTGAACGTTGGTGTTATTCTTTTCTTTCTACCTTCAGTGAACATTGGTAGTTAACCTTCAGTGAACGTTGGTAGTTAACCTTCAAAGAACGTTGGTGTTATTCTCTTCTCTCTACCTTCAGTGAACGTTGGTAGTTCACCTTCAGTGAACATTGTTCTTATTCTTTTCTCTCTACCTTCAATGAACGTTGGTAGTTCACCTTCAATGAACGTTGGTGTAATTCTTTTCTATCTACCTTAAGTGAATGTTGGTATTTCACCTTCAGTGAATGTTTGTTTTATTCTTTTCTTTCTATCTTCAGTGAACATTGGTAGTTCACCTTTAGTGAACGTTGGTGTTATTCTTTTCTCTCTACCTTCAGTGAACGTTGGTAGTTCACCTTCAGTGAATGTTGGTGTTATTCAATTCTTTCTACCGTTGATGAAAATTGGTAGTTCACCTTCAGTGAACGTTGGTGTTAATATTTTCTTTCTACCTTCAGTGAACATTGGTAGTTCACCTTCAGTGAATGTTGGTGTTATTCTTTTCTTTCTACCTTCAGTGAACGTTGGTAGTTCACCTTCAGTGAACGTTGGTAGTTAACCTTCAAAGAACGTTGGTGTTATTCTCTTCTCTCTACCTTCATTGAACGTTGGTAGTTCACCTTCAGTGAACATTATTCTTATTCTTTTCTCTCTACCTTCAATGAACGTTGGTAGTTCACCTTCAATGAACATTGGTGTAATTCTTTTCTATCTACCTTAAGTGAATGTTGGTATTTCACCTTCAGTGAATGTTTGTTTTATTCTTTTCTTTCTACCTTCAGTGAACATTGGTAGTTCACCTTCAGTGAACGTTGGTGTTATTCTTTTCTCTCTACCTTCAGTGAACGTTGGTAGTTCACCTTCAGTGAATGTTGGTGTTATTCAATTTTTTCTTCCTTCGAAGAAAATTGGTAGTTCACCTTCAGTGAATGTTGGTGTTATTATTTTCTTTCTACCTTCAGTGAACGTTGGTAGTTCAGCTTCAGTGAATGTTGGTGTTATTCTTTTCTTTCTACCTTCAGTGAACGTTGGTAGTTCACTTTCAGTGAATGTTGGTATTATTCTTTCCTTTCTACCTTTAGTGAACGTTGGTAGTTCACCTTCAGTGAACGTTGGTGTTATTCTTTTCTTTATACATGCAGTGAACGTTGGTAGTTCACCTTCAGTGAACGTTGGTATTATTCTCTTCTCTCTACCTTCAGTGAACGTTGGTAGTTCACCTTCAGTGAACGTTGGTCTTATTCTTTTCTCTCTACCTTCAGTGAACGTTGGTAGTTCACCTTCAGTGAACGTTGGTGTTATTGTTTTCTCTCTACCTTAAGTGAATGTTGGTATTTCACCTCCAGTGAATGTTAGTGTTATTCTTTTATTTCTATCTTCAGTGAACGTTGGTAGTTCACCTTTAGTGAACGTTGGTGTTATTATTTTCTTTCTATCTTCAATGAATGTTGGTAGTTCACCTTCAGTGAACGTTGGTGTTATTATTTTCTTTATACCTTCAGTGAACGTTGGTAGATCACCTTCAGTGACCGTTGGTGTTATTCTCTTCTCTCTACTTTCAGTGAATGTTGGTAGTTCACCTTCAGTGAATGTTGGTCTTATTCTTTTCTTTCTACCTTCAGTGACCGTTGGTAGTTCACCTTCAGTGAACGTTAGTGTTATTATTTTCTCTCTAACTTAAGTGAATGTTGGTATTTCACCTTCAGTGAACGTTTGTGTTACTCTTTTCTTTCTACCTTCAGTGAACATTGGTAGTTCACATTCATTGAACGTTGGTGTTATTCTTTTCTTTCTACCTTCAGTGAACATTTGTAGTTCACCTTCAGTGAATGTTGGTGTTATTATTTTCTTTCTATCTTCAGTGAACGTTGGTAGTTAACCTTCAAGGAACGTTGCTGTTATTATTTTCTTTATACCTTCAATGAACGTTGGTAGTTCACCTTCAGTGAACGTTGGTGTTATTCTATTCTCTATACCTTCAGTGAACGTTGGTAGTTCACCTTCAGTGAATATTGGTGTTATTCAATTCTTTCTACCTTTGATGAAAATTGGTAGTTCACCTTCAGTGAACGTTGGTGTTAATATTTTCTTTCTACCTTCAGTGAACGTTGGTAGTTCACCTTCAGTGAACGTTGGTGTTATTCTTTTCTTTCTACATTTAGTGAATGTTAGTAGTTCACATTCAGTGAATGTTGGTGTTATTCTTTTCTTTCTACCTTCAATGAATGATGGTAGTTCACCTTCAGTGAAGGTTGGTGTTATTATTTTCTCTCTACCTTAAGTGAATGTTGGTATTTCACCTTCAGTGAACGTTTGTGTTATTCTTTTCTTTCTACCTTCAGTGAACGTTGGTAGTTCACCTTCAGTGAACGTTGGTGTTATTATTTTCTTTATACATTCAGTGAACGTTGGTGGTTCACCTTCAGTGAACGTTAGTGTTATTCTCTTCTCTCTACCTTCAGTGAACGTTGGTAGTTCACCTTCAGTGACCGTTGGTCTTATTCTTTTCTCTCTACCTTCAGTGAATGTTGGTGTTATTATTTTCTCTCTACCTTAAGTAAATGTTGTTATTTCACCTTCAGTTAACGTTGGTGTTATTCTTTTATTTCGATCTTCAGTGAACGTTGGTAGTTCACCTTTAGTGAACGTTGGTGTTATTATTTTCTTTCTATCTTCAGTGAATGTTGGTAGTTCACCTTCACTGAACGTTTAGTTATTATTTTCTTTATACCTTCAGTGAACGTTGGTAGTTTACCTTCAGTGACCGTTGGTGTTATTCTCTTCTCTCAACCTTCAGTGAACGTTGGTAGTTCTCCTTCAGTGAATGTTGGTCTTATTCTTTTCTTTCTACTTTCAGTGAACATTGGTAGTTCACCTTCAGTGAACGTTGGTGTTATTATTTTCTCTCTATCTTAAGTGAATGTTGGTATTTCACCTTTTGTGAATGTTTGTGTTATTCTTTTCTTTCTACCTTCAGTGAACGTTGGTAGTTCACCTTCAGTGAACGTTGGTGTTATTCTTTTCTTTCTACCTTTAGTGAACTTTGGTAGTTCACCTTCAGTGAACGTTGGTAGTTAACCTTCAAGGAACGTTGGTGTTATTCTCTTCTCTCTACCTTCAGTGAACATTGGTAGTTCACCTTCAGTGAACATTGTTCTTATTCTTTTCTCTCTACCTTCAATGAACGTTGGTAGTTCACCTTCAGTGAACGTTGGTGTAATTATTTTCTATCTACCTTAAGTGAATGTTGGCATTTCACCTTCAGTGAATGTTTGTGTTATTCTTTTCTTTCTATCTTCAGTGAACACTGGTAGTTCACCTTCAGTGAACGTTGGTGTTATTCTTTTTTCTCTACCTTCAGTGAACGTTGGTAGTTCACCTTCAGTGAATGTTGGTGTTATTCAATATTTTCTACCTTCAATGAAAATTGGTAGTTCACCTTCAGTGAATGTTGGTGTTATTATTTTCTTTCTATCTTCAGTGAACGTTGGTAGTTAACCTTCAAGGAACGTTGCTGTTATTATTTTCTTTATACCTTCAATGAACGTTGGTAGTTTACCTTCAGTGAACGTTGGTGTTATTCTATTCTCTCTACCTTCAGTGAACGTTGGTAGTTCACCTTCAGTGAACATTCTTCTTATTCTTTTCTCTCTACCTTCAATGAACGTTGGTAGTTCACCTTCAGTGAACTTTGGTATAATTCTTTTCTATGTACCTTAAGTGAATGTTGGTATTTCACCTTCAGTGAATGTTTGTGTTATTCTTTTCTTTCTATCTTCAGTGAACATTGGTAGTTCACCTTTAGTGAACGTTGGTGTTATTCTTTTCTCTCTACCTTCAGTGAATGTTGGTAGTTCACCTTCAGTGAATGTTGGTGTTATTCAATTCTTTCTACCTTTGATGAAAATTGGTAGTTCACCTTCAGTGAACGTTAGTGTTAATATTTTCTTTCTACCTTCAGTGAACGTTGGTAGTTCACCTTCAGTGAACGTTGGTGTTATTCTTTTCTTTCTACCTTTAGTGAATGTTGGTAGTTCACATTCAGTGAATGTTGGTGTTATTCTTTTCTTTCTACCTTCAATGAATGTTGGTAGTTCACCTTCAGTGAAGGTTGGTGTTATTATTTTCTCTCTACCTTAAGTGAATGTTGGTATTTCACCTTCAGTGAACATTTGTGTTATTCTTTTCTTTCTACCTTCAGTGAACGTTGGTAGTTCACCTTCAGTGAACGTTGGTGTTATTATTTTCTTTATACATTCAGTGAACGTTGGTGGTTCACCTTCAGTGAACAATAGTGTTATTCTCTTCTCTCTACCTTCAGTGAACGTTGGTAGTTCACCTTCAGTGACCGTTGGTCTTATTCTTTTCTCTCTACCTTCAGTGAACGTTGGTGTTATTATTTTCTCTCTACCTTAAGTAAATGTTGTTATTTCACCTTCAGTGAACGTTGGTGTTATTCTTTTATTTCTATCTTCAGTGAACGTTGGTAGTTCACCTTTAGTGAATGTTGGTGTTATTATTTTCTTTCTATCTTCAGTGAATGTTGGTAGTTCACCTTCACTGAACGTTTAGTTATTATTTTCTTTATACCTTCAGTGAACGTTGGTAGTTCACCTTCAGTGACCGTTGGTGTTATTCTCTTCTCTCAACCTTCAGTGAATGTTGGTAGTTCACCTTCTGTGAATGTTGGTCTTATTCTTTTCTTTCTACCTTCAGTGAACATTGTTAGTTCACCTTCAGTGAATGATGGTGTTATTATTTTCTCTCTATCTTAAGTGAATGTTGGTATTTCACATTTAGTGAATGTTTGTGTTATTCTTTTCTTTCTACCTTCAGTGAACGTTGGTAGTTCACCTTCAGTGAACGTTGGTGTTATTCTTTTCTTTCTACCTTTAGTAAACTTTGGTAGTTCACCTTCAGTGAACGTTGGTAGTTAACCTTCATGGAACGTTGGTGTTATTCTCTTCTCTCTACCTTCAGTGAACGTTGGTAGTTCACCTTCAGTGAACATTGTTCTTATTCTTTTCTCTCTACCTTCAATGAACGTTGGTAGTTCACCTTTAGTGAACGTTGGTGTAATTATTTTCTATCTACCTTAAGTAAATGTTGGCATTTCACCTTCAGTGAATGTTTGTGTTATTCTTTTCTTTCTATCTTCAGTGAACACTGGTAGTTCACCTTCAGTGAACGTTGGTGTTATTCTTTTCTCTCTACCTTCAGTGAACGTTGGTAGTTCACCTTCAGTGAATGTTGGTGTTATTCAATTTTTTCTACCTTCGATGAAAATTGGTAGTTCACCTTCAGTGAATGTTGGTGTTATTATTTTCTTTCTACCTTCAGTGAACGTTGGTAGTTCACCTTCAGTGAACATTGGTGTTATTCTTTTCTTTCTACCTTCAGTGAACGTTGGTAGTTTACTTTCAGTGAATGTTGGTATTATTCTTTCCTTTCTACCTTCAGTGAACGTTGGTAGTTCACCTTCAGTGAATGTTGGTTTTATTCTTTTCTTTCTACCTTCAGTGAATGTTGGTAGTTCACCTTCAGTGAACGCTGGTGTTATCTTTTCTTTCTACCTTCAGTGAATGTTGGTGTTATTCTTTTCTTTCTACCTTCAGTGAACATTGGTAGTTCACCTTCAGTGAACATTGGTGTTATTCTTTTCTCTCTACCTTCAGTGGACGTTGTTAGTTCACCTTCAGTGAACGTTGGTTTTATTCTTTTCTTTCTACCTTCATTGAATGTTGGTAGTTCACCTTCAGTGAACGTTTGTGTTATTCTTTTCTCTCTACCTTAAGTGAACATTGGTAGTTCACCTTCAATGAACGTTGGTCTTATTCTTTTCTCTCTACCTTCAGTTAACGTTGGTGTTATTCTTTTTTTTTCTACCATCAGTGAATGTTGGTAGTTCACCTTCAGTGAACGGTGGTATTATCTTTTCTTTCTACCTTCAGTAAATGTGTGTAGTTCACCTTCAGTGAATGTTGGTGTTATTCTTTTCTTTCTACCTTCAGTGTATGTTGGTAGTTCACCTTCAGTGAATGTTGGTGTTATTATTTCCTCTCTACCTTAAGTGAATGATGGTATTTCACCTTCAGTGAATCTTTGTGTTATTCTTTTCTTTCTACCTTTAGTGAACGTTGGTAGTTCACCTTCAGTGAACGTTGGTGTTATTCTTTTATTTCTATCTTCAGTGAACGTTGGTAGTTCATCATCAGTAAACGTTGGTGTTATTATTTTCTTTCTATCTTCAATGAACGTTGGTAGTTCAACTTCAATGAACGTTGGTGTTATTATTTTCTTTATACATTCAGTGACTGTTGGTACTTCACCTTCAGGGAACGTTGGTGTTATTCTCTTCTCTCTACCTCCAGTGAACGTTGGTAGTTCACCTTCAGTGAACGTTGGTCTTATTCTTTTCTCTCTACCTTCAGTGAATGTTGGTAGTTCACCTTCAGTGAACGTTTGCGTTATTCTTTTCTTTCTACCTTCAGTGAACGTTGGTAGTTCACCTTCAGTGAACATTGGTGTTATTCTTTTCTTTCTACCTTTAGTGAACGTAGGTAGTTCACCTTCAGTGAATGTTGGTGTTATTATTTTCTTTCTATCTTCAGTGAACGTTGGTAGTTCACCTTCAAGGATGGTTGGTGTTATTATTTTCTTTATACCTTCAGTGAACGTTGGTAGGTCACCTTCAGTGAACGTTGGTATTATTCTCTTCTCTCTACCTTCAGTGAACGTTGGTAATTCAACTTCAGTGAACGTTGGTGTAATTCTTTTCTATCTACCTTAAGTGAATGTTGGTATTTCACCTTCAGTGAATGTTTGTGTTATTCTTTTCTCTCTACCTTAAGTGAACATTGGTAGTTCACCTTCAGTGAACGTTGGTCTTATTCTTTTCTCTCTACCTTCAGTTAACGTTGGTGTTATTCTTTTTTTTCTACCATCAGTGAATGTTGGTAGTTCACCTTCAGTGAACGGTGGTATTATCTTTTCTTTCTACCTATAGTAAATGTGTGTAGTTCACCTTCAGTGAATGTTGGTGTTATTCTTTTCTCTCTACCTTCAATGAATGTTGGTAGTTCATCTTCAGTGAATTTTGGTGTTATTATTTACTATCTACCTTAAGTGAATGTTGGTATTTCACCTTCAGTGAATCTTTGTGTTATTCTTTTCTTTCTACCTTTAATGAACGTTGGTAGTTCACCTTCAGTGAACGTTGGTGTTATTCTTTTATTTCTATCTTCAGTGAACGTTGGTAGTTCACCATCAGTAAACGTTGGTGTTATTATTTTTTTTCTATCTTCAATGAACGTTGGTAGTTCACCTTCAATGAACGTTGGTGTTATTATTTTCTTTATACATTCAGTGAATGTTGGTACTTCACCTTCAGGGAACGTTGGTGTTATTCTCTTCTCTCTACCTCCAGTGAACGTTGGTAGTTCACCATCAGTGAACGTTGGTCTTATTCTTTTCTCTATACCTACAGTGAATGTTGGTAGTTCACCTTCAGTGAACGTTTGTGTTATTCTTTTCTTTCTACCTTCAGTGAATGTTGGTAGTTCACCTTCAGTGAACATTGGTGTTATTCTTTTCTTTCTACCTTTAGTGAACGTAGGTAGTTCACCTTCAGTGAATGTTGGTGTTATTATTTTCTTTCTATCTTCAGTGAACGTTGGTAGTTCACCTTCAAGGATGGTTGGTGTTATTATTTTCTTTATACCTTCAGTGAACGTTGGTAGGTCACCTTCAGTGAACGTTGGTGTTATTCTCTTCTCTCTACCTTCAGTGAACGTTGGTAGTTCAACTTCAGTGAACGTTGGTGTAATTCTTTTCTATCTACCTTAAGTGAATGTTGGTATTTCACCTTCAGTGAATGTTTGTGTTATTCTTTTCTTTCTATCTTCAGTGAACATTGGTAGTTCACCTTCAGTGAACGTTGGTGTTATTCTTTTCTCTCTACCTTCAGTGAACGTTGGTAGTTCACCTTCAGTGAATGTTGGTGTTATTAAATTTTTTCTACCTTCGATGAAATTTGGTAGTTCATCTTCAGTGAATGTTGGTGTTATTATTTTCTTTCTACCTTCAGTGAACGTTGGTAGTTCACCTTCAGTGAACGTTGGTGTTATTCTTTTCTTTCTACCTTCAGTGAACGTTGGTAGTTTTCTTTCAGTGAATGATGGTATTATTCTTTCCTTTCTACCTTCAGTGAACGTTGTTAGTTCACCTTTAGTGAACGTTGGTGTTATTCTTTTCTTTTTACCTTCAGTGAACGTTGGTAGTTCACCTTCAGTGAACGTTGGTAGTTCACCTTCAGTGAACGTTGGTGTTATCTTTTCTTTCTACCTTCAGTGAATGTTGGTGTTATTCTTTTCTTTCTACCTTCAGTGAACATTGGTAGTTCACCTTCAGTGAACATTGGTGTTATTCTTTTCTCTCTACCTTTAGTGGATGTTGTTAGTTCACCTTCAGTGAACGTTGGTGTTATTCTTTTCTTTCTACCTTCAGTGAATGTTGGTATTTCACCTTCAGTGAATGTTAGTGTTATTCTTTTCTCTCTACCTTAAGTGAACATTGGTAGTTCACCTTCAATGAACGTTGGTCTTATTCTTTTCTCTCTACCTTCAGTTAACGTTGGTGTTATTCTTTTTTTTCTACCATCCGTGAATGTTGGTAGTTCACCTTCAGTGAACGTTGGTGTTATCTTTTCTTTCTACGTTCAGTAAATGTTGGTAGTTCACCTTCAGTGAATGTTGGTGTTAGTCTTTTCTTTCTACCTTCAGTGAATGTTGGTAGTTCACCTTCAGTGAATGTTGGTGTTATTATTTTCTCTCTACCTTAAGTGAATGTTGGTATTTCACCTTCGTGGAACCTTTGTGTTATTATTTTCTTTCTACCTTTAGTGAACGTTGGTAGTTCACCTTCAGTGAACGTTGGTGTTATTCTTTTATTTCTATCTTCAGTGAACGTTGGTAGTTCACCATCAGTAAACGTTGTTGTTATTATTTTCTTTCTATCTTCAATGAACGTTGGTAGTTCACCTTCAATGAACGTTGGTGTTATTACTTTCTTTATACATTCAGTGAATGTTGGTACTTCACCTTCAGTGAGCGTTGGTGTTATTCTCTTCTCTCTACCTCCAGTGAACGTTGGTAGTTCACCTTCAGTGAACGTTGGTCTTATTCTTTTCTCTCTTCCTTCACTGAACTTTGGTAGTTCACCTTCAGTGAACGTTGGTGTTATTATTTTCTCTCTAACTTAAGTGAATGTTGGTATTTCACCTTCAGTGAATGTTTGTGTTATTCTTTTCTTTCTACCTTCAGTGAACGTTGGTAGTTCACCTTCAGTGAACATTGGTGTTATTCTTTTCTTTCTACCTCCAGTGAACGTTGGTAGTTCACCTGCAGTGAATGTTGGTGTTATTATTTTCTTTCTATCTTCAGTGAATGTTGGTAGTTCACCTTCAAGGATGGTTGGTGTTATTATTTTCTTTATACCTTCAGTGATGGTAGGTCACCTTCAAGGATGGTAGGTCACCTTTAGTGAACGTTGGTGTTATTCTCTTCTCTCTACCTTCAGTGAACGTTGGTAGTTCACCTTCAGTGATCGTTGGTGTAATTCATTTCTCTCTACCTTCAGTGAACGTCTGTGCTATTCTTTTCTTTCTATCTTCAGTGGACATTGGTAGTTCACCTTCAGTGAATGTTGGTGTTATTATTTTCTCTCTACCTTCATTGAACGTTGGTATTTCACCTTCAGTGAATGTTGGTGTTATTCAATTCTTTCTACCTTCGATGAAAATCGGTAGTTCACCTTCAGTGAACGTTGGTGTTATTATTTTCTTTCTACCTTCAGTGAACGTTGGTAGTTCACCTTCAGTGAACGTTGGTGTTATTCTTTTCTTTCTACCTTCAGTGAATGTTGGTAGTTCACCTTTAGTGAACGTTGGTATTATCATTTCTTTCTACCTTCAGTGAATGTTGGTGTTATTCTTTTCTTTCTACCTTCAGTGAACATTGGTGTTATTCTTTTCTCTCTACCTTCAGTGGACGTTGTTAGTTCACCTTTAGTGAATGTTGGTGTTATTCTTTTCTTTCTACCTTCAGTGAACGTTGGTAGTTCACCTTCAGTGAACGTTTGTGTTATTCTTTTATCTCTACCTTAAGTTAACATTGGTAGTTCACCTTCAGTGAACGTTGGTCTTATTCTTTTCTCTCTACCTTCAGTGAATGTTGGTTTTATTCCTTTTTTTCTACCATCAGTGAATGTTGGTAGTTCACCTTCAGTGAACGTTGGTGTTATCTTTTCTTTCTTCCTTCACTAAATGTTGGTAGTTCACCTTCAGTGAATGTTGGTGTTATTCTTTTCTTTCTACCTTCAGTGAATGTTGGTAGTTAACCTTCAGTGAACGTTGGTGTTATTATTTTCTCTCACCTTAAGTGAATGTTGGTATTTCAACTTCAGTGAACGTTTGTGTTATTCTTTTCTTTCTACCTTCAGTGAACGTTGGTAGTTCAGCTTCAGTGAATATTGATGTTATTCTTTTCTTTCTACCTTCAGTGAACGTTGGTAGTTCACCTTCAGTGAATGTTGGTGTTATTATTTTCTTTCTTTCTTCAGTAAACGTTGGTAGTTCACCTTCAAGGATGGGTGGTGTTATTATTTTCTTTATACCTTCAGTGAACGTTGGTAGGTCACCTTCAGTGAACGTTGGTGTTATTCTCTTCTCTCTACCTTCGGTGAACGTTGGTAGTTCACCTTCAGTGAACGTTAGTGTAATTCATTTCTCTCTACCTTCAGCCAACGTCTGTGCTATTCTTTTCTTTCTATCTTCAGTGGACATTGGTAGTTCACCATCAGTGAATGTTGGTGTTATTCTTTTCTCTCTACCTTCAATGAACGTTGGTAGTTCACCTTCAATGAATGTTGGTGTTATTCAATTCTTTCTAACTTCGATGAAAATCGGTAGTTCACCTTTAGTGAACGTCGGTGTTATTATTTTCTTTCTACCTTCAGTGAATGTTGGTAGTTCACTTTCAGTGAATGTTGGTATTATTCTTTCCTTTCTACCTTCAGTGAACGTTTGTAGTTCACTTTCAGTGAACGTTGGTGTTTTTCTTTTCATTCTACCTTCAATGAATGTTGGTAGTTCACCTTCAGTGAACATTGGTGTTATCATTTCGTTTTACCTTCAGTGAATGTTGGTGTTATTCTTTTCTTTCTACCATGAGTGAACATTGGTAGTTCACCTTCAGTGAACGTTTGTGTTATTCTTTTCTTTCTACCTTCATTGAACGTTGGTAGTTCACCTTCAGTGAATGTTTGTGTTATTCTTTTCTCTCTACCTTAAGTGAACATTGGTAGTTCTCCTTCAGTGAATGTTGGTCTTATTCTTTTCTCTCTACCTTTAGTGAACGTTGGTGTTATTCTTTTCTTCTACCATCAGTGAATGTTGGTAGTTCACCTTCAGTGAATGTTGGTGTTATTCTTTTCTTTCTACCTTCATTGAACGTTGGTAGTTCACCTTCAGTGAAGGTTGGTGTTATTATTTTCTCTCTACATTAAGTGAATGTTGGAATTTAACCTTTATTGAACATTGGTCTTATTCTTTTCTCTCTACCTTCAGTGAACGTTGGTAGTTCACCTTCAGTGAATGTTGGTGTTATTATTTTCTCTCTACCTTAAGTGAATGTTGGTATTTTACCTTCAGTGAACGTTTGTGTTATTCTTTTCTTTCTACCTTCAGTGAACGTTGGTAGTTCACCTTCAGTGAACGTTGGTGTTATTCTTTTCTTTCTACCTTCAGGGAACGTTGGTAGTTCACCTTCAGTGAACGTTGGTGTTATTCTTTTATTTCTATCTTCCGTGAACATTGGTAGTTCACCATCAGTGAACGTTGGTGTTATTATTTTCTTTCTATCTTCAGTGAACATTGGTAGTTCACCTTCAGTGAACGTTGGTGTTATTATTTTCTTTATACCTTCATTGAACGTTGGTAGTTAACCTTCAGTGAGCGTTGGTGTTATTCTCTTCTCTCTACCTTCAGTGAACGTTGGTAGTTCACCTTCAGTGAACGTTGGTCTTATTCCTTTCTCTCTACCTTCAGTGAACGTTGGTAGTTCACCTTTAGTGAACGTTCGTGTTATTATTTTCTCTCTACCTTAAGTGAATGTTGGTATTTCACCTTCGGTGAATGTTTGTGTTATTCTTTTCTTTCTATCTTCAGTGAACGTTGGTAGTTCACCTTCAGTGAACGTTGGTGTTATTATTTTCTTTATACCTTCAGCGAACGTTGGTAGTTCACCTTCAGTGAATGTTGGTGTTATTCTCTTCTCTCTACCTTCAGTGAACGTTGGTAGTTCACCTTCAGTGAATGTTGGTCTTATTCCTTTTTCTCTACCTTCAGTGAACGTTGGTCTTATTCCTTTCTCTCTACCTTAAGTGAATGTTGGTATTTCACCTTCAGCGAAAGTTTGGGTTATTCTTTTCTTTCTACCTTCAGTGAACGTTGGTAGTTCACCTTCAGTAAACGTTTGTGTTATTCTTTTCTCTTTACCTTAAGTGAACATTGGTAGTTCACTTTCAGTGAACGTTGGTCTTATTCTTTTCTCTCTACCTTCAGTGAACGTTGTTGTTATTCTTTTTTTTCTACCATCAGTGAATGTTGCTTGTTCACCTTCAGTGAACATTGGTATTATCTTTTCTTTCTACCTTCGGTGAACGTTGGTAGTTCACCTTCAGTGAATGATGGTGTTATTCTTTTCTTTCTACATTCAGTGAACGGTGGTAGTTCACCTTCAGTGAATGTTTTTTGTTATTAGTTTCTCTCTACCTTAATTGAATGTTGGTATTTCACCTTCAGTGAATGTTTGTGTTATTCTTTTCTTTCTACCTTCAGTGAACGTTGGTGTTATTATTTTCTTTCTACCTTTAGTGAATGTTGGTGTTATTATTTTCTTTCTACCTTCAGTGAACGTTGGTAGATCACCTTCAGTGAATGTTTGTGTTATTCTTTTCTCTCTACATTAAGTGAACATTGGTAGTTCACTTTTAGTGAACGTTTGTCTTATTCTTTTCTCTCTACCTTCAGTGAACGTTGGTGTTATTCTTTTTTTTCTACCATCAGTGAATGTTGGTAGTTCACCTTCAGTGAACATTGGTGTTATCTTTTCTTTCTACCTTCAGTGAACGTTGGTAGTTCACCTTCAGTGAATGTTGGTGTTATTCTTTTCTTTCTACTTTCAGTGAACGTTGGTAGTTCACCTTCAGTGAACGTTGGTGTTATTAGTTTCTCTCTTCCTTAAGTGAATGTTTGTATTTCACCTTCAGTGAACGTTTGTGTTATTCTTTTCTTTCTACCTTCAGTGAACGTTGGTAGTTCACCTTTAGTGAACGTTGGTGTTATTATTTTCTTTCTACCTTCAGTGAACGTTGGTAGTTCACCTTCAATGAACAATGGTGTTATTATTTTCTTTCTATCTTCAGTGAATGTTGGTAGTTCACCTTCAGTGAACGTTGGTGTTATCTTTTCTTTCTACCTTCAGTGAACGTTGGTAGTTCACCTTCAGTGAATGTTGGTGTTATTCTTTTATTTCTACATTCAGTGAACGTTGGTAGTTCACCTTCAGTGAACATTGGTGTTATTCTTTTATTTCTATCTTCAGTGAACGTTGGTAGTTCACCATCAGTGAACGTTGGTGTTATTATTTTCTTTCTATCTTCAGTGAACATTGGTAGTTCACCTTCAGTGAACGTTGGTGTTATTATTTTCTATATAACTTCAGTGAACGTTCGTAGTTAACCTTCAGTGAACGTTGGTGTTATTCTCTTCTCTCTACCTTCAGTGAACATTGGTAGTTCACCTTCATTGAATGTTGGTCTTATTCCTTTCTCTCTACCTTCAGTGAACGTTGGTAGTTCACCTTCAGTGAATGTTCGTGTTATTATTTTCTCCCTACCTTAAGTGAATGTTGGTATTTCACCTGCAGTGAATGTTTGTGTTATTCTTTTCTTTCTACCTTCAGTGAACGTTGGTAGTTCACCTTCAGTGAACGTCGGTAGTTCACCTTCAGTGAACGTTGGTGTTATTCTTTTCTTTCTACCTTCAGTGAATGTGGGTAGTTCACCTTCAGTGAACGTTGGTGTTATTATTTTCTTTCTATCTTCAGTGAACGTTGGTAGTTCACCTTCAAGGAGCGTTGGTGTTATTATTATCTTTATACCTTCAGCGAACGTTGGTAGTTCACCTTCAGTGAATGTTGGTGTTATTCTCTTCTCTCTACCTTCAGTGAATGTTGGTAGTTCACCTTCAGTGAAAATGAGTCTTATTCTTTTCTCTCTACCTTCAGTTAACGTTGGTAGTTCACCTTCAGTGAACGTTGTGTTAGAACAAAGTTTGAATCTACTACCCTGTATTTAAGTTTTGATGATAACAAAGTGAAAAGATATATTATTTATAAGAATCATGTATGAACTATCTGCTGCCTAAAATTACTATGTTCTGACTTGCAGATACTCTGATTGATATAAGCAAAATCACATCTAATCAGCATCATAATTTGGTTCTTGACACCAGCATCAGAAGTTGCCATATCAGAATGTCAGGATCAGATGATCAACTCACGTACATGCTGAAACCTGATGAACAAGACTGCGCTCAACACTCTGATAAAGAAACACAACAGTTCATCAGCAGCTAAGCAGAGTCAGAATGAGCCAAGCCAGAACTTGCATTAAGTAAGCAACGGTACTGTGCATTGAAAGCAAATTAATACCAACGGCCTCATTCCAGACAAGATCTGCTCGATAAGGAAAGTTTGTAAATAGCATTGAATCAAGAATATTGCATCCAACGTTCATCATCTCAGTGCTATATAAACAAGACTTTGAAGATTGAAATGGCTAATGCTCTCCAAATCTCTACACGCATAAAAGTTGATCAAAATCTTCCTTCTCTAAGTTTTGCTAAACACTACACATTATGATATTCTATCATTGTTTAGCAATCTAGTTTCTAAGCTTTAAGTTGTGTATACATCACAGTTGTGATACAGTTTTGTAGAAAACATTCACACACTTAGTTTTATCTCTTTGTAAGAAAGTGTTTCCTTGACAAACCGGGTTGTGGTTTGGATCAAGAAGGCTTTAGCAGTTGTTAAAGCAGTATGTAATATTCAGTTGAATATAGTGGATTAAGACCTCGTTGGAGAGAGGCGAAATCACCTTGACGAGTGGACTGGAGTAGTTTGAGATCAAACGAACCAGGATAAAAATATCTTGTTCATTGCATTAGATTTCAGTTTTACAATTCAACCCCCCTTCTTGTGTTTTTCACTACTTCAATTGGTATCAAAGTGCCTGGTTCTGAGCTAAAACACTTAACCGTGTCAGTACAAGATCCAGCGTCAGAAAAACACAATGGCAGGAAACAATTCTCACATCAGCAATGACAACAATGAGGACAGAGACAGATTCAGCGGCAAACCTCCAGTCTTTGATGGAGAAAACTTTGATTACTGGAAAGACAGAATTGAAAGCTTCTTTCTGGCACATGATGCTGATCTGTGGGATATGGTGACAGATGGATACACGCACCCTGTGAATGCAAGCGATCAGAAGATTGATAGAAAAACAATGTCTGATCAACAAAAGCGTGACTTCAAGAATCACCACAAGGCCAGAACCATCCTCCTCAGCGCCATCTCCTATACTGAGTATGAAAAGATCTCCAACAGAGACACAGCAAAGAATATTTTTGACTCACTCAGAATGACGCATGAGGGCAACGTTCAGGTCAAAGAAACAAAAGCTCTGGCGCTCATTCAGAAGTATGAGGCGTTCAAAATGGAAGAATATGAATCCATTGAAACCATGTTCTCTAGATTCCAGATTCTGGTAGCTGGTCTCAAAGTTCTGGACAAAGGATACTCTACTGCTGATCATGTCAAGAAAATCATCAGAAGTTTACCCAAGTAGTGGAGACCAATGGTTACAGCTCTGAAGCTAGCTAAATATCTCAACAAAATCACTCTGGAGGAACTTATCAGCTCCCTCAGAAGTCATGAGATAGAGCTAGAAGCTGATGAGCCTCAGAAGCAAGGTAAGCCTTTAGCATTAAAATCTAACAAAAAATTTGAGTCTAAAGTTTTGCAGGCAGTTGAAGAAGCATCTGATGGATCCTCATCAGAAGAAGACGAACTCTCTCTCCTTTCCAGAAGAGTAAATCAACTGTGGAAGCAAAGACAAAGAAAGTTCAGGAATCCCAGAAGATCTGATCAGAACGAGTCTTCTTCCAGATACAGAAGGACAGATTCTTCCTCTGGATACAGAAGATCTGAAGGCTCCTCCAGTAGCAAAAAGCCAAACACCAAGGACATCATCTGTTATGAGTGCAATGAGCAAGGACACTATAAGAGTGACTGCCCAAAGCTTCAGAGGGAAAAGCCCAAAAAGAAGTTTGGAAGAGAGAAGAAGAAAAGTCTCATGGCTACATGGGATGACTCTGACTCGTCTGAAGCTGACTCAGAATCAGATGATGAGAGGGCAAACATAGCTCTCATGGCTAACATCTCAGAAGATAGTGAAGCTTCTGAATCAGACTCAGAATCAGATACTGAAGAGGTATTTCCTAACTTTGCTGTTAACTTTACAAAGGCTGAACTTGCTGAAAGCCTTAATGAGATTCTGGAACGTTATCAGCAAATTAGAGCTAAATTCAGAGACCTGAAAAGGAATCTTGAATCTGACTCTAATAAGACTGAGAGTCTCAAATTGGAAAATTCTGAGCTGAGAAATAAGATTTCAAAATTAGAAAACACTTTACAAAACTCTCAGAAGGAACCAATTTCTGAAACTCCCAGCAACGCTGATGAGATCATCAAGGAGTATGATCACAGTTTCCAGAAGTTCCTCGCTAAAAGCATAGATAGAAGCAGAATGGCTTCAATGATCTATGGAGTTAGCAGAAACGGCAGGAAAGGAATAGGATACCAAGGTAAGGTTCCTACACCAAAGAATGTCATGGACTTAACCATTAAACACACTCCTCTGAATTCACACTTTGTGTATGGTCACACACATGATATTAAATACACTAGCAGTAAGCACTCTGTGAAACCAAAATTCAACCAGAGTTTTGGTAAAACTAACAAATCAGGACCCAAGAAAATCTGGGTACCTAAGGATAAAATAATACATGTTGCAGATATCTTTAGCAGCAAGTCAGAAACACCAGTCATGGTACCTGGACTCTGGCTGCTCGACACATGACGGGAAGAAGGCATATGTTCCAAAGCCTGGAACTTAAGCCTGGAGGCCACGTTGGCTTTGGAGGCAATCAGAGGGGAAAGATAATTGGCTCTGGAACTGTAGGTAATGGAAATCTTCCCTCTATTAATAATGTTCTGCTAGTAGATGGATTGATGCATAATCTGTTATCCATAAGTCAATTAAGTGATAACGGTTATGATATAATCTTTAATCAAAAATCATGTAAAGCTGTTAGTCAGAAAGATGGGACTATCCTGTTTAATGGTAAGAGGAAAAACAACATTTACAAAATCAAACTTTCTAAACTAAAGAGTCCGAATGTAAAATGCCTTCTGTCTGTTAACAACGAGCAGTGGATCTGGCACAGAAGATTGGGGCATGTTAGTATGAGAAGAATATCTCAGATTAACAAACTCAATTTGGTCAGAGGACTTCCTAATTTGAAGTTCAATTCAGATGCTCTGTGTGAAGCATGTCAGAAAGGCAAGTTTGCAAAACCTTCTTTTAAATCCAAAAATGTTGTTTCTACCTCTAAGCCATTAGAACTTCTGCACATTGACTTATTTGGACCAATTAAAACTGCTTCAGTCAGTGGCAAGAAGTATGGGTTAGTAATCGTAGATGACTATAGCAGATGGACATGGGTAAAGTTCTTAAGACACAAGGACGAGTCACACTCTGTGTTTGTTACCTTCTGTAACCAAGTTCAGAATGAAAAGGATCTTAGAATCGTTAAAGTCAGAAGTGATCATGGTGGAGAATTTGAAAACAAAGAGTTTGAGTCATTCTTTAATGACAGAGGCATTCTGCATGATTTCTCTTGTCCTAGAACTCCCCAACAAAATGGAGTTGTAGAACGAAAGAACAGAACATTGCAAGAAATGGCCAGAACCATGATCAATGAGACAAACGTTGCTAAGACCTTCTGGGCAGAGGCAATAAACACAGCGTGCTACATTCAGAATAGAATCTCAATAAGACCTATTCTGGAAAAGACTCCATATGAATTGTGGAAGAACAGAAAGCCCAACATTTCATATTTTCATCCATTTGGATGTACTTGCTTTATACTTAATACAAAGAATTATTTGAACAAGTTTGACTCTAAAGCACAGAAGTGTATTATGTTAGGATACTCTAAACGCTCAAGAGGGTACAGAGTATACAATACAGAAACACAGATTGTGGAAGAATCAATCAGTGTTCGTTTTGATGATAAGCTTGACTCTGAAAAGTCAAAGCAGAATGAAGTTTTTGCAGGTATGGAAATTGAATTTACAGGTTCTGAAGACAAGTCATCAGAAGCTCTCAACACAGACACTCCTTCAACGTCTGAAAGGAGCACTGCTAGCAATCCTACAACATCTGCTAATCAACCTCAGAAGAGATTACCCAGAAGCAGCTTGGATCACCCAGAAGAGACCATCTTAGGAAGAAAGGAAGATCCAATCAGAACAAGAGCAAGCTTCAGAAACTCTAAAGAAACTCTTATGGGACTTGTGTCTCTGATTGAACCTTCTTCTATTGATGAAGCACTTCTAGATAATGACTGGATTCTGGCAATGCAAGAAGAGCTGAATCAATTCACCAGAAACGACGTATGGGATCTCGTTCCCAGACCAAAAGGATTCAACGTCATTGGAACAAGATGGGTGTTCAGAAACAAGCTAAATGAACAAGGTGAAGTCATCAGAAACAAGGCACGACTGGTTGCACAAGGTTATAGTCAGCAAGAGGGGATAGACTATACAGAAACCTTTGCCCCAGTCGCCAGGTTAGAATCTATCAGACTTTTAATTTCATTTGCTGTTAATAGAGGCATCACTCTGTATCAGATGGATGTCAAAAGTGCATTCTTAAATGGTTATATAGAAGAAGAAGTCTATGTACACCAACCCCCTGGTTTTGAAAATACAAAACATCCAGAACATGTTTTCAAACTAAAGAAGTCACTGTATGGTCTGAAACAAGCTCCCAGAGCTTGGTATGAAAGGCTAAGTAACTTTCTGTTAGAAAATGAATTCACCAGAGGAAAAGTGGACACTACTCTATTCTGTAAATCAGTTAAGAATGACATCTTAGTCTGTCAAATTTATGTTGATGATATTATTTTTGGTTCTACTAATCCTTCTCTTGGAAGAAAATTTGCTAAGTGTATGCAGGCAGAATTTGAGATGAGTCTCATGGGGGAACTGAAATTCTTTCTAGGAATTCAGATCAATCAAACTCCAGAGGGAACTTACATTCATCAGAGCAAATACATCAGAGATCTTCTGAAGAAATTTGACCTCTCAGAATGTAAGCCATCAAAGATTCCAATGCATCCCACGTGCATTCTGGAAAGAGAAGAGGTAAGCAAAAATGTAGAACAAAAAGTCTACAGAGGTATGATTGGTTCTCTCCTCTATCTGACTGCTTCAAGACCTGACATATTATTCAGTGTTTGTATCTGTGCTAGATTCCAATCAGATCCTAGAGAATCTCACTTAACAGTTGTTAAGCGAATTTTCAAGTATCTGAAAGGTACTACTAATCTGGGTCTGTTTTATAGAAAATCTAGTGATTACAGCTTAGTAGGCTACTGCGATGCTGATTTTGCTGGAGACAGAGTAGAACGAAAAAGTACTTCTGGAAGCTGCCAGTTTCTGGGAGAAAATCTGATCTCATGGTCCAGCAAAAGGCAATCAACAATTGCACTATCAACAGCAGAAGCTGAGTACATAGCAGCAGCAGGGTGTAGCACACAAATGCTCTGGATGAAAAGTCAGCTTGAAGACTTCCAGATTTTTGAGAGTAACATTCCTATACTTTGTGATAATACTTCTGCTATTTGCTTAAGTAAGAATCCCATTTTACATTCTAGAGCTAAGCATATAGAAATAAAACATCACTTCATTAGGGACTATATTCAGAAAGGTATTTTGAACTTAAAATTTATAGATACAGACCATCAATGGGCTGATATCTTTACTAAACCCCTTTCAGAAGATAGGTTTAATTTCATTCTGAAACATCTCAGCATGAAAATCTGTCCAGAGTGAAAATGTTTTAATTCAATATATTTACCGTCAGAATGTAATTTTTTTACTATGAACTTCTGATCAATCTTCTTTCAGAAAGATAGAACATGCAGATTGTATCAGATGCAAGTCTAAAGATCTGAGAGTCTAAGCTCAAAGACAGACGTGCTGATCACTACATCAAACAAGTGTCATCCAATCATCAGCATATCTCTGAAGCAGAACGCGTGCATGCTTCTGAGAAGGCAAAGCGCTGATTGGGTGCATTGAGACACATGTCTGGTAACCGTTTTTAAGTATCTTTCTCAAATCCCCCAAAATCAGCAAGCATTTAATGAAAAGTAATCATGCTTTTATAATGCAATCATGATTTTTCTCTTTCTTAAAAACGTTTATCTTTTCAAAATATTTTGAAACTCTATTTAAACACATTAATCTCTCATTCTCATTCTTTACGCCTTCTCACTAATACTCAAGCATTTTCTGCATATTTCTGTGTTCATCTCTTGCAAAACCTTTTTCTCAGTTCTCATCAAAACCTTTTTAGTGTGTGAACATGGCAACCTCCAACAGTGCTTCTGCAGGTCCTCAAAAGAAAGCATCATCTGAGCAGTATCAAGTGCCATTCAGAACACTCCTCACTCCTGTGAAGAATCTTGAAGTGCTTTCTGAATTAATCATTGATTTTGGAAGCTTGAAGGAGAACGGTTTTGACCTAACTGAAGAAGTTAGGGCACAAAAGTGGGAAAGGTATTTTGACAGGTTGGTTGGACCAACATTCCCTATGCTAGTCAAGGAATTCTGGATTCACGCCAAGGCTTCAACACATCTAGTCACCTCCTTTGTTATGGGGAAGAAGATTGTGATCACTGAGGATCACATTGCAAGGCTAATAGGTTACAGTGGCGGTGGCGTCCGCTGTATTGATATGGCTGAGAGATGTGCTAACGTGGGCGTCATAGCTGAAAGGATTTTCACCCATGGGGTGCCCAGCAGCAAGATCAAAGATCTGAAGGATCATTACAGAGTTTGGGCTAAGATAATTCTGGGGTGCTTCAACCATAGGAAACCAACCAGTTCACCTGATTACATAAATGTGGATCAGCAGTTTCTGATCTACTTTATTGATCAGAAGGTAAAAATCAATCTGGCTCATTTCCTGTTCAACCACCTCAGAACAAGTGTGAAGGAAACCAGGGAAGAAGAAAGAACCAAGAGGGATTGGATACCCTTTGGAAGGTTGATATCAGATATTCTGACAGAGAATAGGCTGATAGAGCATCTGATAGAAGCTCAAGAGCTAAGCACTATTGAACCAACAGTTGGGAAACCTCTAAACGCAAAGAACTTGAAGAAAATGAAGCTGATAGAAAATATTCAGAAGGAACCCAAAGCTACTCCTATTGCTGATATCACCAGCAGAAGAGTTCCTCTGAGTGACTTTCCTTTATTTTCTGAGATAGAATCCAAACCAGAGGTGGTTCTCAGATACTTGGATGCGTGCAAGGCAGATGGTTCAGACCCAAATCTGATTATCAAAGCTTTGCATCAACCTCAACAAGAAGTGACTCTGAAGAAGACGAAGAAGAGGAAGGCACCTTCAGAAGGATCATCCCAGCAGACACCCAGGAAAAGAGGTAATTTATCTGCTGCTTCTGTTTTAAATTCTTCTACTATTCCAACATCTATTCCTCCTCAAACCTCTCATAGAATCTCAATTCCCATCCCTACCATAGATGAAACTGTACCAGAAGAGGACCCTTCTGAGGCATTAAAACTCAGAAGACCCAGAACCAAACATCCCAAACCAACAATCTCAACAACATCAGCAATTGACAAAGTGCTGTCTGACATTGATCAACACACTTCTGATCAATCAAACTCTGAACCACAAATTGTCCCTCCTCCACAACCAGAACAACAGCAATCTGCTGAAGAACCAGAACAACAACAACAACCACTCTCATCAATTCCAGAAGAACCCCTTATCCCTGAACAACCAGAAATTCCAACAACTTCTCCTCAACCAGCAATTCCGTCTCCCTCTCCTCAACCAGAAATTAATCCACCATCACCTCAACCTGAGTTTCATCACTCTGAAACTCCTTCTCCTCAACCATCTGAACCTCATTCACCTCAACCATCACCTCTGGCAATCCAGCTGCCAGGTGGAACAACAATCACCCTAGCACAATTGCCATCCTCATCAGAATCTACACCACCAAATACTCCCAAAACACCACCAAGTCCAATCATAATTTCTGATTCTGAAACTCCCTCTCCAAAACAAACAGCTGCCAAGAAAACCTCTGAAAACCCCAGCAGGACTTTCATAGACTTAACCAGTCTTGACCGTCTTGCTGATCTGAAACATAAAATAGCCATCCCTAAACCAACAACCAGATGTTGGCTCTGGTATTATGAATTTTGAAACAGGTGTGCAGCAATGGATTGCTTCTTTGAAGCAAGTCTGTCCTAGAATGATTGACCCAGCTGCTTCTGATCAGCTCTGGTCACAATTCAGACTTTGGGTACGTGCTGAAGCCCTCAAGTTGTAGGATATCAACTATGAGCAGGCACAACAGAATTTCAGCAAGCTTCTGAATGAAGTTGGAAGTCAGCTTCTGAAAGAAGACGTGCTCCCTCTGGATAGTGAACCTTGGTCTGAGAAACAGCAAGCTTCAAAGGTGCAACCAGAAGAAGACTAGACCATCCAAGCTGAAGAAAGTCGAGCAGAAGATGTTGCTGAAAGCTCTCAGAAGCTTCCTGCTTCTGATGCTTCTCAAGCTGCCTTGGACAGGAAGACTCTGGAAGAACTAAGGCTGAATGACATGCGTCTACAGCAGAGGATGGATGAAAATGACCAGAAGATGAAAGAAAGAATGGATGTGCAGGATAGCAAGATTGACACTGTTGTCAGCATGGTGCACAAGCAGAATGAGACTGCTGAAAAGATCCAAGCCATGCTGGAGAACCTGTTCACACGCTTGCCTCCTCAACCTTAGTCTTTTTTCATTCATGTCTTTTTCATGTTTTCTTTGATTTTCTGATGTACTGTTTGAATATGTTTTGTACTAATTTCATGTTTTGATTCTGAACCTTTTAATATGACCAGTTTTTCTGATCCTAAATTGTTTTAGCACTCACCTACACTTTTTGATTGCTGACAAAAAGGGGGAGAACAAGAATGATATTTTAAACAATAACGGCTAACTAGACAGAAATTCTCAAACATTCTAACTCTATTACTTGAAAATGTTTTTTTTCTGTTTTGCTTAAAGTCTACAGGTACAAGGAAGCTCCTGGACACTCTGAAGACTATAAGCTCTGATCACTATGAAGCTCTGATCCGCTCTGATACTCTGATCCAAAGCAAAGCTCTGACAAGAAAAGCTCTGAAGCTCTTCTCTGACATAAAGCTTCTGATAGTCAAAGACTCTGATACTCTGATGTTCAAAGAAAGGCAAAAAGATCTGATCCTGAAGAACACGTGTAATCAAAGGGAAGTAATAAACTCAGGGGGAGTATCTCTCAACTCTGATATCTTTTTACTCCTTATCCTTTTTACTTCTTACTCTGATGCATATCTCTGATACCTTTTCACGTTATTTTCATTTAAAAATATCTAGTTTTTGTCATCATCAAAAAGGGGGAGATTGTTAGAACAAAGTTTGAATCTACTACCCTGTATTTAAGTTTTGATGATAACAAAGTGAAAAGATATATTATTTATAAGAATCATGTATGAACTATCTGCTGCCTAAAATTACTATGTTCTGGCTTGCAGATACTCTGATTGATATAAGCAAGATCACATCTAATCAGCATCAGAATTTGGTTCTTGACACCAGCATCAGAAGTTGCCATATCAGAATGTCAGAATCAGATGATCAACTCACGTACATGCTGAAGCCTGATAAACAAGACTGCGCTCAACACTCTGATAAAGAAACACAACAGTTCATCAGCAGCTAAGCAGAGTCAGAATGAGCCAAGCCAGAACTTGCATTAAGTAAGCAACGGTACTGTGCATTGAAAGCAAATTAATACCAACGGCCTCATTCCAGACAAGATCTGCTCGATAAGCAAAGTTTGTAAATAGCATTGAATCAAGAATATTGCATCCAACGTTCATCATCTCAGTGCTATATAAACAAGACTTTGAAGATTGAAATGGCTAATGCTCTCCAAATCTCTACACGCATAAAAGCTGATCAAAATCTTCCTTCTCTAAGTTTTGCTAAACACTACACATTCTGATATTCTATCATTGTTTAGCAATCTAGTTTCTAAGCTTTAAGTTGTGTATACATCACAGTTGTGATACAGTTTTGTAGAAAACATTCACACACTTAGTTTTATCTCTTTGTAAGAAAGTGTTTCCTTGACAAACCGGGTTGTGGTTTGGATCAAGAAGGCTTTAGCAGTTGTTAAAGCAGTCTGTAATATTCAGTTGAATATAGTGGATTAAGACCTCGTTGGAGAGAGGCGAAATCACCTTAACGGGTGGACTGGAGTAGTTTGAGATCAAACGAACCAGGATAAAAATATCTTGTTCATTGCATTAGATTTCAGTTTTACAATTCAACCCCCCCTTCTTGTGTTTTTCACTACTTCACGTTGGTGTAATTCTTTTCTATTAACCTTAAGTGAATGTTGGTATTTCACCTTCAGTGAATGTTTGTGTTATTCTTTTCTTTGTATCTTCAGTGGACATTGGTAGTTCACCTTCAGTGAACGTTGGGGTTATTATTTTCTCTCTACCTTCAGTGAACGTTGGTAGTTCACCTTCAGTGAATGTTGGTGTTATTCAATTCTTTCTACTTTCGATGAAAATTGGTAGTTCACCTTCAGTGAACGTTGGTGTTATTATTTTATTTCTATATTCAGTGAACGTTGGTAGTTCACCTTCAGTAAACGTAGGTGTTATTCTTTTCTTTCTACCTTCAGTGAACGTTGGTAGTTCACTTTTAGTGAACGTTGGTATTATTCTTTCCTTTCTACCTTCAGTGAACGTTGGTAGTTCACTTTCAGTGAATGTTGCTGTAAATATTTTTTTTCTACCTTCAGTGAACGTTGGTGATATCATTTCTTTCTACCTTCAGTGAATGTTGGCGTTATTCATTTCTTTCTAGCTTGTGTGAACATTGGTAGTTCACCTTCAGTGAACATTGGTGTTATTCTTTTCTCTCTACCTTCAATGGATGTTGTTAGTTCACCTTCGGTGAACGTTGGTGTTATTCTTTTCTTTCTACCTTCAGTGAACGTTGGTAGTTCACCTTCAGTGAATGTTGGTGTTATTCTTTTCTTTCTACCTTCAGTGAATGTTGGTAGTTCACCTTCAGTGAATGTTGGTGTTATTATCTTCTCTCTACCTTAAGTGAATGTTGGTATTTCACCTTCAGTGAATGTTTGTGTTATTCTTTTCTTTCTACCTTCAGTGAAAGTTGGTGTTATTCTTTTATTTCTATCTTCAATGAACATTGGTAGTTCACCATCAGTGAACGTTGGTGTTATTATTTTCTTTCTATCTTCAGTATACATTGGTAGTTCACCTTCAGTGAATGTTGTTGTTATTATTTTCTTTATACCTTCAGTGAACATTGGTAGTTCACCTTCAGTGAATGTTGGTGTTATTCTATTCTCTCTACGTTCAGTGAATGTTGGTAGTTCACCTTCAGTGAACGTTGGTCTTATTCCTTTCTCTCTACCTTCAGTGACTGTTGGTGTTATTATTTTCTCTCTACCTTAAGTGAATGTTGGTATTTCACCTTCAGCGAACGTTTGTGTTATTCTTTTCTTTCTACCTTCAGTGAACGTTGGTAGTTCACCTTCAGTGAACGTTTGTGTTATTCTTTTCTCTCTACCTTAAGTGAACATTGGTAGTTCACTTTCAGTGAATGTTTGTCTTATTCTTTTCTCTCTACCTTCATGAACGTTGGTGTTATTCTTTTTTTTCTACCATCAGTGAATGTTGGTAGTTCACCTTTAGTGAACATTGGTGTTATCTTTTCTTTCTACCTTCAGTGAACGTTGGTAGTTCACCTTCAGTGAATGTTGGTGTTATTCTTTTCTTTCTACCTTCAGTGAACATTGGTAGTTCACCTTCAGTGAATGTTCGTGTTATTAGTTTCTCTCTACCTTAAGTGAATGTTGGTATTTCACCTTCAGTGAATGTTTGTGTTATTCTTTTCTTTCTACCTTTAGTGAACGTTGGTAGTTCACCTTGAGTGAACGTTAGTGTTATTCTTTTCTTTTTACCTTCAGTGAATGTTGGTAGTTCACCTTCAATGAACGTTGGTGTTATTATTTTCTTTCTAGCTTCAGTGAATGTTGGTAGTTCACCTTCAGTGAACGTTGGTGTTATCTTTTCTTTCTACCTTCAGTGAATGTTGGTAGTTCACCTTCAGTGAATGTTGGTGTTATTCTTTTCTTTCTACCTTCAGTGAACGTTGGTAGTTCACCTTCAGTGAACGTTGGTGTTATTATTTTCTTTATACCTTCAGAGAACGTTGGTAATTAACCTTCAGTAAGCGTTGGTGTTATTCTCTTCTCTCTACCTTCAGTGAACGTTGGTAGTTCACCTTCAGTGAGCGTTGGTCTTATTCCTTTCTCTCTACCTTCAGTGAACGTTGGTAGTTCACCTTCAGTGAACGTTCGTGTTATTATTTTCTCTCTACCTTAAGTGAATGTTGGTATTTCACCTTCAGTGAACGTTTGTGTTATTCTTTTCTTTCTACCTTCAGTGAACGTTGGTAGTTCACCTTCAGTGAACGTTGGTGTTATTATTTTCTTTATACCTTCAGTGAACGTTGGTAGTTCACCTTCAATGAACGTTGGTGTTATTATTTTCTTTCTGGCATCAGTGAAAGTTGGTAGTTCACCTTCAGTGAACGTTGGTGTTATCTTTTCTTTCTGCCTTCAGTGAACATTGGTAGTTCACCTTTAGTGAATGTTGGTGTTATTCTTTTCTTTCTACCTTCAGTGAATGTTGGTTGTTCACCTTCAGTGAACGTTGGTGTTATTCTTTTATTTCTATCTTCAGTTAATGTTGGTAGTTCACCATCAGTGAACGTTGGTGTTATTATTTTCTTTCTATCTTCAGTGAATGTTGGTAGTTCACCTTCAGTGAACGTTGGTGTTATTATTTTCTTCATACCTTCTGTGAACGTTGGTAGTTAACCTTCAGTGAACGTTGGTGTTATTCTCTTCTCTCTACCTTCAGTGAATGTTGGTAGTTCACCTTCAGCATAGTTAGTCTCCGCCATCAGCAACGGATCAGTATCAACTTTCATTGGATTCTTTCCCTTGTCTGAGAACTTCAGCCTGCCATCTTTGATTGCATTCTGTATCAGATCCCTGAAAAGAAAACATTGTGAGGTTTTATGGCCTAAAAAGTTGTGATATTTACAAAAGCCCCTCTTTTTCCTTTGTTCCAACGGAGGAACCTTGAGGTTAGGAGGAACTATTAACTGGCCATCTTTAACAAGTAGATCAAATATCTCATCACATTTAGTTATATCGAAAGTATAGATTTTCTTGGGGAATTTATCATTCCTTTCACTTTCGACATAATCCTTTCCATTGGAAGGAAGTAGAACTTTGCAAGCATAAGGGGGTGCTTCTTTTAGTTCTGCAAGATCTATTTCGAACTGATCGAAATCATAAGGGTCTTGAGGATCATCTATGTTTTCCTCTTCAGCCTCTATGTAGGCTATTCTCTCTTTCCTATGATTTTTACTAGCCCTGGCTTTTTCAACTTTTAACCTTTCGACCTGACGCACTCTGTCTGCTAGTTGGGCCATATCTCTAAGATACTGTGTATCCAATTTCTTTCGAATGGAATAATCCAGGCCCCCAGCAGCCATTTCGACCAATTCATGTTCAGGGACCACTGTGAAGCATCTGGATTTTAATAAACGAAATCTATTCAAATATTCATCTATTGGTTCCGTGAGTTTTCTCTTAATGCTTGCTAGTTCCTTGAGACTGATTTTAGACTGACCCATGTAAAATTGTTCATGGAAAATTCTTTCTAAATAAGGCCACATGTCCACAGATCCAGGGGGCAAGGTGGTGAACCAAGTGAAAGAGTTCTTTGTTAAAGAACTTGGGAAGTATTTTATCCTAAGATTTTCATGATTTGCTATATCTCCTGCTTCTGTTAAATATCTTGCTATATGTTCCACTGTTGATTCACTTGTATCTCCAGCAAATTTTGTGAACTTAGGAACTTTAACGCCCCTGGGTAATTCTGTTTGCAAAACATAATCTATAATAGGAGATGTGTAATTTGGCCTCCTAAATCCTAAATTTAAACCATTCTGGGCCATTATTCTTTCAATCATGGTGGTGAGGTTATTTTCTGCCACTAAATTGTCATTCCTAATTCTATGAACAATTTCGTCTGCATTTTGGTCCCTATTCACCATCATTATAGGTCTAGGCTGTTCATTCTGAACTTCCTGAATTCCCTGGTCTCTTAATCTTACCCCTATATTTCTTTCTTCGACCACTTGTACAGGGGTTCGAATTTGTTCAGTTATGGGTTCTTCATTTCGAATTACCACTGGGTTTTGCCTACGCCTTGCGGGCGCATTAGGGGCACCAAAAAAATCTGCTATTCTGGCCATCTGGGCTGCATTTTCTTGGTTTGTTCTATTTATATTCTGTATTAGGGGATTGAAAATAGCATTCATTTCGCGGGCTAAGATTCCTATCATATCATGATTTCTATCATCCATCTATTTTCTAAGCGCTGCCTGACTATTAGTTGTTAGAGTAGGCAATTGGGCGAAGTTTCCTGTATTCTGGAAATTTGTACCCAAATGGTTCATTCCCGAACCAGATCCTTGGAGTGGGGACGAAGTTGTTGTATTATGTAACCCTGCCATAAACGAAGTTGGCATCCCATACTGAGGATTTCTGGGTCTCAAAGGTTCGAAACCTGGAGGCCTAGGGGGGTCGAATATTGTTGATTCCCTATGTGTGGCGCAGTTTGCACTGAAGACACGTTTGATGGCATGTCTAATGTACTTACTGGGATCATATTCGAACTGCCAACAAGAATGGCATTGGAGGCACCAATCGAACTTGAAACGATTGTTGCAGCCCCCTGTGGGGGATTTTGTACCCCATCTTGGTTGGTTGTATTAACCATTGTTTTGGTACGTTGTTTTCTGGGTATATGTGGATTGTTATTCTTTATTTTGCCGCTTTGAAGGTTCATGTACCGAAACGCGCTCCACACTCAAAATCCTAAAACTTCTCTAATATGTTTGATAAAACTTTTTGTTATGACACTGTCCCATCAGGTGTGCCAATTTGTTTACAGTGATTTCTAGTAAACAACCGCTAGTCTTCCAATTTACTAATTATTATTGGTTACTTGCAGGATCGACTAGATTGATCCTAGAACACATGCGTCATAACTCATTTTTATGTTCATATCTATTATATTGATAGACTTATATTGTATGTTAAGTTCGAATATGAGATTCTTAGGAAAGATTTCTAAAATGGTCTATAGGAATAAACTAACTGAATGTAGGCAGGAAAGGCTTCGAATTAGACTTGGGCTTGAATGTAAAGATAAGTGTTTGACTAAAAGAATAAAGTGAAAGTAAAGTTTCTAACGAAGTGATTGTGTTTAAAGGAAAGTAAAACAAAGAAATGCAATGAAATCGAAGGATTTAAAAGGAAAGGAAATGCAAGGAAATCGAAGGATTTAAAGGGCAAGGAAATACTGTAATGGCGAACTGAATATAACAAGACTTGTATTGAAATTGTAAAAAATAATGATGTTCAATACGTACATTGTATCTTCTGACTCGTTTTCCTTAATTCACGGTAGTTCGAGTATTTTGAGATCTTTTTGTACATAAAAGTGGACATTCTAAATCTAACATAAGAACACCTATTTATAGTGTCTTGACCCTAACAACCCTATTCTAAAATCACGCCACGTTCGAAGCATGCAGGCTTCCTATGTTTGTTGACTTCCACGCGTCTTCTAGAATGGCGCTCTTTATTTGAAATTCGAAATTTGTACCAATCGAAGCATCTTGTTCCTTCGTTTCTTTCGAAATAACCCAATTACCTGGACCGTTTCCAATTTCTGGCACCCTTGCATAAAGGAGCTCTTTTATAATTCGAACACTAAAAGAAGTCCAAATCGAAATCCGCTGGAAATCGAATAATCCTTCAGCATAATGACTCCATATTTCCCACCAATATCCAATATTGATATTAATCTCCTTAGGTACTTTATTCGAAATATTATTTTGATAGTGGTTTCTTCCTTATTCGAAATAGCCAGCTAACAAATTGCCCCCCAAGAACATGTATTTCGACAGATATAAATAAATACTTGTTTTTTGACTCATCCAGGCTATTTCGAGAGTATCAAAAACTCATGATGACCATACTATACACGATGGCAGAGTAAGCGTCCTACTTTCTGTAAATGATTGAAAATGATTGAACATAACCATTCTGGCACTTATAAATACCATTTTGGCTTCATGTTTATATATATATATTTTTATTATCCTGCAGTGATTCTAACCTCTTGTAAGCATGGCTTATACCTTTTTAAGTATTTCCCATTTACCCTCAAGATTCTTCTATCTTCTGCTAATTCTTCTATTTCATAAGCATTATTCGAAAATGTTTTCAAAACTCGAAAGGGACCCTCCCAATGGGGTGACCATTTACCTAATAATCTGTTCTTCTTATCCATAGGTAATATAACTTTCCATACCAGGTCATTGGTTGAGAACAACTTACTTTTAACTCTCTTGTTGTATGCTCTGGCTACTCTTTCTTTCTGTCTTCTCATAACTTCTAAAGCATGTAGCCTATCTTCATCCACATCCACTAATTCATTCATCATCATTTCCCAATATTGATCAGTTGGTATTTCATTTTGTCTTTGGATTCTTACTGATTGTAAGTGTATTTCGACTGGTAACACTGCATCATGTCCAAAGGTAAGTCGAAACGGAGTAGTATTCGTTTCTTCTTTAGGAGATGTTCGACATGCCCACAAAGCTTGGTCTAAAGTTTTGTGCCAATTTCTTGGCTTTCGTCCTACATGTTTCTTTATCAAACCTATTATGACTTTATTGGCTGCTTCTACTTGGCCAACCTTCCCTTCATAATTCGAAAGCACCATGTTGTGAGGTCTAACATCTGAATCCTGCATTCCTATTCTCTTTAGCATGAATTGGGGCATCAGATTGACAGCAGCTCCACCATCTACCAGAACCTTGTTCACACCATATTGTTCCACCTTTGCCCTGATGAATAAGGGTTTGAGATGGTTTTTCATTCCTACGTCTGGCTTTTCGAAGAAAGCGTTTTGTTCTTCGACCACTCCATTGTTCATCACATAATAGCATACTGGCCTATGTCTTGCCATTTCATCCTCATCAGTCCCCTCATCAGCATAAACCTCTGTTTCCTGATTTTACTCACAAGGCAGCACCGAAACTACATTGCAGTTTTCATTGAAGAAGGATTCCCCCTCAAATTCGAAGGCATCAGTCATCAAGTCCTCTTCGTTCGCAGCTTCCTTCTGAGTCCTATTTTCTTTAGTGTCCTTCAGTGGAGAAAATTTTTTCCTAGATACTAGGGGTTTACCCCCAGTCTGGTTCAGTGATGTTGGGTTATTGGTACTGGATTCTCCTACTCCCGTAGGTTTCGAATCCCTTGCAGCTTTTTGGTTTCTCTGGTGTCTGCGCCACTGAGAGCGAGACATTGGGTTTCTGCCTTTATAATTCTCCAATCTTATTTCTTCCGTCCTGTTTGAATTGAATTGCCTCCTGTAAGCCATTGCAGTCCTGCCTCCTCGATCGAAGCTGCGCCAATTCCGTTTTCCCTTATCAGCATTCACTTGCAGCCATCTATCAGTGGGGATTTCTGCAGGTAGTTTAAAGGAAACTCTCTTTGCTCCCCTGGGATAAGGGCTATCTGGCCTCCTTAGCATACTTCTGGCTGTGCTAACAAGATTCGAAGGCATTCCACCTTGGTGCCGCCAGCCTGACGTAAACAGAATTCTCTCGAATGCTTCATCCATTTCCTTATCATACACTGCTGCACATCTGGGACATATTAAGCATTCTGTTCCAATCTTGTGGCAACGAACCAGGAATTCGAGCAGAATTTCATCAGCTTTTGGATAGACTTTGTATAGTTGGTTGTCTTGCCTCCAGTTGACTCCTATTCGTTCATGCTGGGCCCTTTCGAATTCAGCAGCAATTCTGGGGTTGCAGATGATACTGCACCTTGGGCATAGCAACTTTTCCTGATTTTTCTTATGACAGTGGAAGAGGTATTCACGCAAACCTGCATCCTTTCTAGGTAATTTCTCTCTTCTTTGTTCTCTTTCCCTCTCTAAACAGTGTTCCACTTCTTCCATTTCAGCGTTAGGCTGTTCGAAGTCCACCATATTCACTCCCAGCATTTGGTCATCAGAAATTTTGACTTCTTCAAATTTCATCCTAAGACCTTCAGTGGCCTTAGCTAATTTTCTATCACTTAATATCTTTGCTTTGAGCACCTTTGGGAGGCCATCAGTAGCCTCTGTTTCATTTTTGATTAATGGGATGCCATCAGCAGCCTCTCTTTCGTTTTCGATTAAGATGAAATCCCCATCCTCTTCGAATTCCTCCTTCGACTCAACTTTCCCCTCAGCAATTTCCACCACATTGATGTCTAGAGGTTCAGCATAGTTAGTCTCCGCCATCAGCAACGGATCAGTATCAACTTTCATTGGATTCTTTCCCTTGTCTGAGAACTTCAGCCTGCCATCTTTGATTGCATTCTGTATCAGATCCCTTAAAAGAAAACATTGTGAGGTTTTATGGCCTAAAAAGTTGTGATATTTACAAAAGCCCCTCTTTTTCCTTTGTTCCAACGGAGGAACCTTGAGGTTAGGAGGAACTATTAACTGGCCATCTTTAACAAGTAGATCAAATATCTCATCACATTTAGTTATATCGAAAGTATAGATTTTCTTGGGGAATTTATCATTCCTTTCACTTTCGACATAATCCTTTCCATTGGAAGGAAGTAGAACTTTGCAAGCATAAGGGGGTGCTTCTTTTAGTTCTGCAAGATCTATTTCGAACTGATCGAAATCATAAGGGTCTTGAGGATCATCTATGTTTTCCTCTTCAGCCTCTATGTAGGCTATTCTCTCTTTCCTATGATTTTTACTAGCCCTGGCTTTTTCAACTTTTAACCTTTCGACCTGACGCACTCTGTCTGCTAGTTGGGCCATATCTCTAAGATACTGTGTATCCAATTTCTTTCGAATGGAATAATCCAGGCCCCCAGCAGCCATTTCGACCAATTCATGTTCAGGGACCACTGTGAAGCATCTGGATTTTAATAAACGAAATCTATTCAAATATTCATCTATTGGTTCCGTGAGTTTTCTCTTAATGCTTGCTAGTTCCTTGAGACTGATTTTAGACTGACCCATGTAAAATTGTTCATGGAAAAGTCTTTCTAAATAAGGCCACATGTCCACAGATCCAGGGGGCAAGGTGGTGAACCAAGTGAAAGAGTTCTTTGTTAAAGAACTTGGGAAGTATTTTATCCTAAGATTTTCATGATTTGCTATATCTCCTGCTTCTGTTAAATATCTTGCTATATGTTCCACTGTTGATTCACTTGTATCTCCAGCAAATTTTGTGAACTTAGGAACTTTAACGCCCCTGGGTAATTCTGTTTGCAAAACATAATCTATAATAGGAGATGTGTAATTTGGCCTCCTAAATCCTGAATTTAAACCATTCTGGGCCATTATTCTTTCAATCATGGTGGTGAGGTTATTTTCTGCCACTAAATTGTCATTCCTAATTCTATGAACAATTTCGTCTGCATTTTGGTCCCTATTCACCATCATTATAGGTCTAGGCTGTTCATTCTGAACTTCCTGAATTCCCTGGTCTCTTAATCTTACCCCTATATTTCTTTCTTCGACCACTTGTACAGGGGTTCGAATTTGTTCAGTTATGGGTTCTTCATTTCGAATTACCACTGGGTTTTGCCTACGCCTTGCGGGCGCATTAGGGGCACCAAAAAAATCTGCTATTCTGGCCATCTGGGCTGCATTTTCTTGGTTTGTTCTATTTATATTCTGTATTAGGGGATTGAAAATAGCATTCATTTCGCGGGCTAAGATTCCTATCATATCATGATTTCTATCATCCATCTATTTTCTAAGCGCTGCCTGACTATTAGTTGTTAGAGTAGGCAATTGGGCGAAGTTTCCTGTATTCTGGAAATTTGTACCCAAATGGTTCATTCCCGAACCAGATCCTTGGAGTGGGGACGAAGTTGTTGTATTATGTAACCCTGCCATAAACGAAGTTGGCATCCCATACTGAGGATTTCTGGGTCTCAAAGGTTCGAAACCTGGAGGCCTAGGGGGGTCGAATATTGTTGATTCCCTATGTGTGGCGCAGTTTGCACTGAAGACACGTTTGATGGCATGTCTAATGTACTTACTGGGATCATATTCGAACTGCCAACAAGAATGGCATTGGAGGCACCAATCGAACTTGAAACGATTGTTGCAGCCCCCTGTGGGGGATTTTGTACCCCATCTTGGTTGGTTGTATTAACCATTGTTTTGGTACGTTGTTTTCTGGGTATATGTGGATTGTTATTCTTTATTTTGCCGCTTTGAAGGTTCATGTACCGAAACGCGCTCCACACTCAAAATCCTAAAACTTCTCTAATATGTTTGATAAAACTTTTTGTTATGACACTGTCCCATCAGGTGTGCCAATTTGTTTACAGTGATTTCTAGTAAACAACCGCTAGTCTTCCAATTTACTAATTATTATTGGTTACTTGCAGGATCGACTAGATTGATCCTAGAACACATGCGTCATAACTCATTTTTATGTTCATATCTATTATATTGATAGACTTATATTGTATGTTAAGTTCGAATATGAGATTCTTAGGAAAGATTTCTAAAATGGTCTATAGGAATAAACTAACTGAATGTAGGCAGGAAAGGCTTCGAATTAGACTTGGGCTTGAATGTAAAGATAAGTGTTTGACTAAAAGAATAAAGTGAAAGTAAAGTTTCTAACGAAGTGATTGTGTTTAAAGGAAAGTAAAACAAAGAAATGCAATGAAATCGAAGGATTTAAAAGGAAAGGAAATGCAAGGAAATCGAAGGATTTAAAGGGCAAGGAAATACTGTAATGGCGAACTGAATATAACAAGACTTGTATTGAAATTGTAAAAAATAATGATGTTCAATACGTACATTGTATCTTCTGACTCGTTTTCCTTAATTCACGGTAGTTCGAGTATTTTGAGATCTTTTTGTACATAAAAGTGGACATTCTAAATCTAACATAAGAACACCTATTTATAGTGTCTTGACCCTAACAACCCTATTCTAAAATCACGCCACGTTCGAAGCATGCAGGCTTCCTATGTTTGTTGACTTCCACGCGTCTTCTAGAATGGCGCTCTTTATTTGAAATTCGAAATTTGTACCAATCGAAGCATCTTGTTCCTTCGTTTCTTTCGAAATAACCCAATTACCTGGACCGTTTCCAATTTCTGGCACCCTTGCATAAAGGAGCTCTTTTATAATTCGAACACTAAAAGAAGTCCAAATCGAAATCCGCTGGAAATCGAATAATCCTTCAGCATAATGACTCCATATTTCCCACCAATATCCAATATTGATATTAATCTCCTTAGGTACTTTATTCGAAATATTATTTTGATAGTGGTTTCTTCCTTATTCGAAATAGCCAGCTAACAAATTGCCCCCCAAGAACATGTATTTCGACAGATATAAATAAATACTTGTTTTTTGACTCATCCAGGCTATTTCGAGAGTATCAAAAACTCATGATGACCATACTATACACGATGGCAGAGTAAGCGTCCTACTTTCTGTAAATGATTGAAAATGATTGAACATAACCATTCTGGCACTTATAAATACCATTTTGGCTTCATGTTTATATATATATATTTTTATTATCCTGCAGTGATTCTAACCTCTTGTAAGCATGGCTTATACCTTTTTAAGTATTTCCCATTTACCCTCAAGATTCTTCTATCTTCTGCTAATTCTTCTATTTCATAAGCATTATTCGAAAATGTTTTCAAAACTCGAAAGGGACCCTCCCAATGGGGTGACCATTTACCTAATAATCTGTTCTTCTTATCCATAGGTAATATAACTTTCCATACCAGGTCATTGGTTGAGAACAACTTACTTTTAACTCTCTTGTTGTATGCTCTGGCTACTCTTTCTTTCTGTCTTCTCATAACTTCTAAAGCATGTAGCCTATCTTCATCCACATCCACTAATTCATTCATCATCATTTCCCAATATTGATCAGTTGGTATTTCATTTTGTCTTTGGATTCTTACTGATTGTAAGTGTATTTCGACTGGTAACACTGCATCATGTCCAAAGGTAAGTCGAAACGGAGTAGTATTCGTTTCTTCTTTAGGAGATGTTCGACATGCCCACAAAGCTTGGTCTAAAGTTTTGTGCCAATTTCTTGGCTTTCGTCCTACATGTTTCTTTATCAAACCTATTATGACTTTATTGGCTGCTTCTACTTGGCCAACCTTCCCTTCATAATTCGAAAGCACCATGTTGTGAGGTCTAACATCTGAATCCTGCATTCCTATTCTCTTTAGCATGAATTGGGGCATCAGATTGACAGCAGCTCCACCATCTACCAGAACCTTGTTCACACCATATTGTTCCACCTTTGCCCTGATGAATAAGGGTTTGAGATGGTTTTTCATTCCTACGTCTGGCTTTTCGAAGAAAGCGTTTTGTTCTTCGACCACTCCATTGTTCATCACATAATAGCATACTGGCCTATGTCTTGCCATTTCATCCTCATCAGTCCCCTCATCAGCATAAACCTCTGTTTCCTGATTTTACTCACAAGGCAGCACCGAAACTACATTGCAGTTTTCATTGAAGAAGGATTCCCCCTCAAATTCGAAGGCATCAGTCATCAAGTCCTCTTCGTTCGCAGCTTCCTTCTGAGTCCTATTTTCTTTAGTGTCCTTCAGTGGAGAAAATTTTTTCCTAGATACTAGGGGTTTACCCCCAGTCTGGTTCAGTGATGTTGGGTTATTGGTACTGGATTCTCCTACTCCCGTAGGTTTCGAATCCCTTGCAGCTTTTTGGTTTCTCTGGTGTCTGCGCCACTGAGAGCGAGACATTGGGTTTCTGCCTTTATAATTCTCCAATCTTATTTCTTCCGTCCTGTTTGAATTGAATTGCCTCCTGTAAGCCATTGCAGTCCTGCCTCCTCGATCGAAGCTGCGCCAATTCCGTTTTCCCTTATCAGCATTCACTTGCAGCCATCTATCAGTGGGGATTTCTGCAGGTAGTTTAAAGGAAACTCTCTTTGCTCCCCTGGGATAAGGGCTATCTGGCCTCCTTAGCATACTTCTGGCTGTGCTAACAAGATTCGAAGGCATTCCACCTTGGTGCCGCCAGCCTGACGTAAACAGAATTCTCTCGAATGCTTCATCCATTTCCTTATCATACACTGCTGCACATCTGGGACATATTAAGCATTCTGTTCCAATCTTGTGGCAACGAACCAGGAATTCGAGCAGAATTTCATCAGCTTTTGGATAGACTTTGTATAGTTGGTTGTCTTGCCTCCAGTTGACTCCTATTCGTTCATGCTGGGCCCTTTCGAATTCAGCAGCAATTCTGGGGTTGCAGATGATACTGCACCTTGGGCATAGCAACTTTTCCTGATTTTTCTTATGACAGTGGAAGAGGTATTCACGCAAACCTGCATCCTTTCTAGGTAATTTCTCTCTTCTTTGTTCTCTTTCCCTCTCTAAACAGTGTTCCACTTCTTCCATTTCAGCGTTAGGCTGTTCGAAGTCCACCATATTCACTCCCAGCATTTGGTCATCAGAAATTTTGACTTCTTCAAATTTCATCCTAAGACCTTCAGTGGCCTTAGCTAATTTTCTATCACTTAATATCTTTGCTTTGAGCACCTTTGGGAGGCCATCAGTAGCCTCTGTTTCATTTTTGATTAATGGGATGCCATCAGCAGCCTCTCTTTCGTTTTCGATTAAGATGAAATCCCCATCCTCTTCGAATTCCTCCTTCGACTCAACTTTCCCCTCAGCAATTTCCACCACATTGATGTCTAGAGGTTCAGCATAGTTAGTCTCCGCCATCAGCAACGGATCAGTATCAACTTTCATTGGATTCTTTCCCTTGTCTGAGAACTTCAGCCTGCCATCTTTGATTGCATTCTGTATCAGATCCCTTAAAAGAAAACATTGTGAGGTTTTATGGCCTAAAAAGTTGTGATATTTACAAAAGCCCCTCTTTTTCCTTTGTTCCAACGGAGGAACCTTGAGGTTAGGAGGAACTATTAACTGGCCATCTTTAACAAGTAGATCAAATATCTCATCACATTTAGTTATATCGAAAGTATAGATTTTCTTGGGGAATTTATCATTCCTTTCACTTTCGACATAATCCTTTCCATTGGAAGGAAGTAGAACTTTGCAAGCATAAGGGGGTGCTTCTTTTAGTTCTGCAAGATCTATTTCGAACTGATCGAAATCATAAGGGTCTTGAGGATCATCTATGTTTTCCTCTTCAGCCTCTATGTAGGCTATTCTCTCTTTCCTATGATTTTTACTAGCCCTGGCTTTTTCAACTTTTAACCTTTCGACCTGACGCACTCTGTCTGCTAGTTGGGCCATATCTCTAAGATACTGTGTATCCAATTTCTTTCGAATGGAATAATCCAGGCCCCCAGCAGCCATTTCGACCAATTCATGTTCAGGGACCACTGTGAAGCATCTGGATTTTAATAAACGAAATCTATTCAAATATTCATCTATTGGTTCCGTGAGTTTTCTCTTAATGCTTGCTAGTTCCTTGAGACTGATTTTAGACTGACCCATGTAAAATTGTTCATGGAAAAGTCTTTCTAAATAAGGCCACATGTCCACAGATCCAGGGGGCAAGGTGGTGAACCAAGTGAAAGAGTTCTTTGTTAAAGAACTTGGGAAGTATTTTATCCTAAGATTTTCATGATTTGCTATATCTCCTGCTTCTGTTAAATATCTTGCTATATGTTCCACTGTTGATTCACTTGTATCTCCAGCAAATTTCGTGAACTTAGGAACTTTAACGCCCCTGGGTAATTCTGTTTGCAAAACATAATCTATAATAGGAGATGTGTAATTTGGCCTCCTAAATCCTGAATTTAAACCATTCTGGGCCATTATTCTTTCAATCATGGTGGTGAGGTTATTTTCTGCCACTAAATTGTCATTCCTAATTCTATGAACAATTTCGTCTGCATTTTGGTCCCTATTCACCATCATTATAGGTCTAGGCTGTTCATTCTGAACTTCCTGAATTCCCTGGTCTCTTAATCTTACCCTTATATTTCTTTCTTCGACCACTTGTACAGGGGTTCGAATTTGTTCAATTATGGGTTCTTCATTTCGAATTACCACTGGGTTTTGCCTACGCCTTGCGGGCGCATTAGGGGCACCAAAAAAATCTGCTATTCTGGCCATCTGGGCTGCATTTTCTTGGTTTGTTCTATTTATATTCTGGATTAGGGGATTGAAAATATCATTCATTTCGCGGGCTAAGATTCCTATCATATCATGATTGCTATCATCCATCTATTTTCTAATCGCTGCCTGACTATTAGTTGTAAGAGTAGGCAATTGGGAGAAGTTTCCTGTATTCTGGAAATTTGTACCCAAATGGTTCATTCCCGAACCAGACCCTTGGAGTGGGGACGAAGTTGTTGTATTATGTAACCCTGCCATAAACAAAGTTGGCATCCCATACTGAGGATTTCTGGGTCTCAAAGGTTCGAAACCTGAAGGCCTAGGGGGGGTCGAATACTGTTGATTCCCTATGTGTGGCGCAGTTTGCACTGAAGACACGTTTGATGGCATGTCTAATGTACTTACTGGGATCGTATTCGAACTGCCAACAGGAATGGCATTGGAGGCATCAATTGAACTTGAAACGATTGTTGCAGCCCCCTATGGGGGATTCTGTACCCCGTCTTGGTTGGTTGTATTAACCATTGTTTTGGTACGTTGTTTTCTGAGTATATGTGGATTGTTGTTCTTTATTTTGCCGCTTCGAAGGTTCATGTACCAAAACACGCTCCACACTCAGAAAATCCTAAAACTTCTCTAATATGTTTGATAAAACTTTTTGTTATGACACTGTCCCATCAGGTGTGCCAATTTGTTTACAGTGATTTCTAGTAAACAACCGCTAGTCTTCCAATTTACTAATTATTATTGGTTACTTGCAGGATCGACTAGATTGATCCTAGAACACATGCGTCATAACTCATTTTTATGTTCATATCTATTATATTGATAGACTTATATTGTATGTTAAGTTCGAATATGAGATTCTTAGGAAAGATTTCTAAAATGGTCTATAGGAATAAACTAACTGAATGTAGGCAGGAAAGGCTTCGAATTAGACTTGGGCTTGAATGTAAAGATAAGTGTTTGACTAAAAGAATAAAGTGAAAGTAAAGTTTCTAACGAAGTGATTGTGTTTAAAGGAAAGTAAAACAAAGAAATGCAATGAAATCGAAGGATTTAAAAGGAAAGGAAATGCAAGGAAATCGAAGGATTTAAAGGGCAAGGAAATACTGTAATGGCGAACTGAATATAACAAGACTTGTATTGAAATTGTAAAAAATAATGATGTTCAATACGTACATTGTATCTTCTGACTCGTTTTCCTTAATTCACGGTAGTTCGAGTATTTTGAGATCTTTTTGTACATAAAAGTGGACATTCTAAATCTAACATAAGAACACCTATTTATAGTGTCTTGACCCTAACAACCCTATTCTAAAATCACGCCACGTTCGAAGCATGCAGGCTTCCTATGTTTGTTGACTTCCACGCGTCTTCTAGAATGGCGCTCTTTATTTGAAATTCGAAATTTGTACCAATCGAAGCATCTTGTTCCTTCGTTTCTTTCGAAATAACCCAATTACCTGGACCGTTTCCAATTTCTGGCACCCTTGCATAAAGGAGCTCTTTTATAATTCGAACACTAAAAGAAGTCCAAATCGAAATCCGCTGGAAATCGAATAATCCTTCAGCATAATGACTCCATATTTCCCACCAATATCCAATATTGATATTAATCTCCTTAGGTACTTTATTCGAAATATTATTTTGATAGTGGTTTCTTCCTTATTCGAAATAGCCAGCTAACAAATTGCCCCCCAAGAACATGTATTTCGACAGATATAAATAAATACTTGTTTTTTGACTCATCCAGGCTATTTCGAGAGTATCAAAAACTCATGATGACCATACTATACACGATGGCAGAGTAAGCGTCCTACTTTCTGTAAATGATTGAAAATGATTGAACATAACCATTCTGGCACTTATAAATACCATTTTGGCTTCATGTTTATATATATATATTTTTATTATCCTGCAGTGATTCTAACCTCTTGTAAGCATGGCTTATACCTTTTTAAGTATTTCCCATTTACCCTCAAGATTCTTCTATCTTCTGCTAATTCTTCTATTTCATAAGCATTATTCGAAAATGTTTTCAAAACTCGAAAGGGACCCTCCCAATGGGGTGACCATTTACCTAATAATCTGTTCTTCTTATCCATAGGTAATATAACTTTCCATACCAGGTCATTGGTTGAGAACAACTTACTTTTAACTCTCTTGTTGTATGCTCTGGCTACTCTTTCTTTCTGTCTTCTCATAACTTCTAAAGCATGTAGCCTATCTTCATCCACATCCACTAATTCATTCATCATCATTTCCCAATATTGATCAGTTGGTATTTCATTTTGTCTTTGGATTCTTACTGATTGTAAGTGTATTTCGACTGGTAACACTGCATCATGTCCAAAGGTAAGTCGAAACGGAGTAGTATTCGTTTCTTCTTTAGGAGATGTTCGACATGCCCACAAAGCTTGGTCTAAAGTTTTGTGCCAATTTCTTGGCTTTCGTCCTACATGTTTCTTTATCAAACCTATTATGACTTTATTGGCTGCTTCTACTTGGCCAACCTTCCCTTCATAATTCGAAAGCACCATGTTGTGAGGTCTAACATCTGAATCCTGCATTCCTATTCTCTTTAGCATGAATTGGGGCATCAGATTGACAGCAGCTCCACCATCTACCAGAACCTTGTTCACACCATATTGTTCCACCTTTGCCCTGATGAATAAGGGTTTGAGATGGTTTTTCATTCCTACGTCTGGCTTTTCGAAGAAAGCGTTTTGTTCTTCGACCACTCCATTGTTCATCACATAATAGCATACTGGCCTATGTCTTGCCATTTCATCCTCATCAGTCCCCTCATCAGCATAAACCTCTGTTTCCTGATTTTACTCACAAGGCAGCACCGAAACTACATTGCAGTTTTCATTGAAGAAGGATTCCCCCTCAAATTCGAAGGCATCAGTCATCAAGTCCTCTTCGTTCGCAGCTTCCTTCTGAGTCCTATTTTCTTTAGTGTCCTTCAGTGGAGAAAATTTTTTCCTAGATACTAGGGGTTTACCCCCAGTCTGGTTCAGTGATGTTGGGTTATTGGTACTGGATTCTCCTACTCCCGTAGGTTTCGAATCCCTTGCAGCTTTTTGGTTTCTCTGGTGTCTGCGCCACTGAGAGCGAGACATTGGGTTTCTGCCTTTATAATTCTCCAATCTTATTTCTTCCGTCCTGTTTGAATTGAATTGCCTCCTGTAAGCCATTGCAGTCCTGCCTCCTCGATCGAAGCTGCGCCAATTCCGTTTTCCCTTATCAGCATTCACTTGCAGCCATCTATCAGTGGGGATTTCTGCAGGTAGTTTAAAGGAAACTCTCTTTGCTCCCCTGGGATAAGGGCTATCTGGCCTCCTTAGCATACTTCTGGCTGTGCTAACAAGATTCGAAGGCATTCCACCTTGGTGCCGCCAGCCTGACGTAAACAGAATTCTCTCGAATGCTTCATCCATTTCCTTATCATACACTGCTGCACATCTGGGACATATTAAGCATTCTGTTCCAATCTTGTGGCAACGAACCAGGAATTCGAGCAGAATTTCATCAGCTTTTGGATAGACTTTGTATAGTTGGTTGTCTTGCCTCCAGTTGACTCCTATTCGTTCATGCTGGGCCCTTTCGAATTCAGCAGCAATTCTGGGGTTGCAGATGATACTGCACCTTGGGCATAGCAACTTTTCCTGATTTTTCTTATGACAGTGGAAGAGGTATTCACGCAAACCTGCATCCTTTCTAGGTAATTTCTCTCTTCTTTGTTCTCTTTCCCTCTCTAAACAGTGTTCCACTTCTTCCATTTCAGCGTTAGGCTGTTCGAAGTCCACCATATTCACTCCCAGCATTTGGTCATCAGAAATTTTGACTTCTTCAAATTTCATCCTAAGACCTTCAGTGGCCTTAGCTAATTTTCTATCACTTAATATCTTTGCTTTGAGCACCTTTGGGAGGCCATCAGTAGCCTCTGTTTCATTTTTGATTAATGGGATGCCATCAGCAGCCTCTCTTTCGTTTTCGATTAAGATGAAATCCCCATCCTCTTCGAATTCCTCCTTCGACTCAACTTTCCCCTCAGCAATTTCCACCACATTGATGTCTAGAGGTTCAGCATAGTTAGTCTCCGCCATCAGCAACGGATCAGTATCAACTTTCATTGGATTCTTTCCCTTGTCTGAGAACTTCAGCCTGCCATCTTTGATTGCATTCTGTATCAGATCCCTTAAAAGAAAACATTGTGAGGTTTTATGGCCTAAAAAGTTGTGATATTTACAAAAGCCCCTCTTTTTCCTTTGTTCCAACGGAGGAACCTTGAGGTTAGGAGGAACTATTAACTGGCCATCTTTAACAAGTAGATCAAATATCTCATCACATTTAGTTATATCGAAAGTATAGATTTTCTTGGGGAATTTATCATTCCTTTCACTTTCGACATAATCCTTTCCATTGGAAGGAAGTAGAACTTTGCAAGCATAAGGGGGTGCTTCTTTTAGTTCTGCAAGATCTATTTCGAACTGATCGAAATCATAAGGGTCTTGAGGATCATCTATGTTTTCCTCTTCAGCCTCTATGTAGGCTATTCTCTCTTTCCTATGATTTTTACTAGCCCTGGCTTTTTCAACTTTTAACCTTTCGACCTGACGCACTCTGTCTGCTAGTTGGGCCATATCTCTAAGATACTGTGTATCCAATTTCTTTCGAATGGAATAATCCAGGCCCCCAGCAGCCATTTCGACCAATTCATGTTCAGGGACCACTGTGAAGCATCTGGATTTTAATAAACGAAATCTATTCAAATATTCATCTATTGGTTCCGTGAGTTTTCTCTTAATGCTTGCTAGTTCCTTGAGACTGATTTTAGACTGACCCATGTAAAATTGTTCATGGAAAAGTCTTTCTAAATAAGGCCATGTGTCCACAGATCCAGGGGGCAAGGTGGTGAACCAAGTGAAAGAGTTCTTTGTTAAAGAACTTGGGAAGTATTTTATCCTAAGATTTTCATGATTTGCTATATCTCCTGCTTCTGTTAAATATCTTGCTATATGTTCCACTGTTGATTCACTTGTATCTCCAGCAAATTTCGTGAACTTAGGAACTTTAACGCCCCTGGGTAATTCTGTTTGCAAAACATAATCTATAATAGGAGATGTGTAATTTGGCCTCCTAAATCCTGAATTTAAACCATTCTGGGCCATTATTCTTTCAATCATGGTGGTGAGGTTATTTTCTGCCACTAAATTGTCATTCCTAATTCTATGAACAATTTCGTCTGCATTTTGGTCCCTATTCACCATCATTATAGGTCTAGGCTGTTCATTCTGAACTTCCTGAATTCCCTGGTCTCTTAATCTTACCCTTATATTTCTTTCTTCGACCACTTGTATAGGGGGTCGAATTTGTTCAATTATGGGTTCTTCATTTCGAATTACCACTGGGTTTTGCCTACGCCTTGCAGGCGCATTAGGGGCACCAAAAAAATCTGCTATTCTGGCCATCTGGGCTGCATTTTCTTGGTTTGTTCTATTTATATTCTGGATTAGGGGATTGAAAATATCATTCATTTCGCGGGCTAAGATTCCTATCATATCATGATTGCTATCATCCATCTATTTTCTAATCGCTGCCTGACTATTAGTTGTAAGAGTAGGCAATTGGGAGAAGTTTCCTGTATTCTGGAAATTTGTACCCAAATGGTTCATTCCCGAACCAGACCCTTGGAGTGGGGACGAAGTTGTTGTATTATGTAACCCTGCCATAAACAAAGTTGGCATCCCATACTGAGGATTTCTGGGTCTCAAAGGTTCGAAACCTGAAGGCCTAGGGGGGGTCGAATACTGTTGATTCCCTATGTGTGGCGCAGTTTGCACTGAAGACACGTTTGATGGCATGTCTAATGTACTTACTGGGATCGTATTCGAACTGCCAACAGGAATGGCATTGGAGGCATCAATTGAACTTGAAACGATTGTTGCAGCCCCCTATGGGGGATTCTGTACCCCGTCTTGGTTGGTTGTATTAACCATTGTTTTGGTACGTTGTTTTCTGAGTATATGTGGATTGTTGTTCTTTATTTTGCCGCTTCGAAGGTTCATGTACCAAAACACGCTCCACACTCAGAAAATCCTAAAACTTCTCTAATATGTTTGATAAAACTTTTTGTTATGACACTGTCCCATCAGGTGTGCCAATTTGTTTACAGTGATTTCTAGTAAATAACCGCTAGTCTTCCAATTTACTAATTATTATTGGTTACTTGCAGGATCGACTAGATTGATCCTAGAACACATGCGTCATAACTCATTTTTATGTTCATATCTATTATATTGATAGACTTATATTGTATGTTAAGTTCGAATATGAGATTCTTAGGAAAGATTTCTAAAATGGTCTATAGGAATAAACTAGCTGAATGTAGGCAGGAAAGGCTTCGAATTAGACTTGGGCTTGAATGTAAAGATAAGTGTTTGACTAAAAGAATAAAGTGAAAGTAAAGTTTCTAACGAAGTGACTGTGTTTAAAGGCAAGTAAAATAAAGAAATGCAAGGAAATCGAAGGATTTAAAGGGCAAGGAAATGCAAGGAAATCGAAGGATTTAAAGGGCAAGGAAATACTGTAATGGCGAACTAAATATAACAAGACTTGTATTGAAATTGTAAAAAATAATGATGTTCAATACGTACATTGTATCTTCTGACTCGTTTTCCTTAATTCATGGTAGTTCGAGTATTTTGAGATCTTTTTGTACATAAGAGTGGACATTATAAATCTAACATAAGAACACCTATTTATAGTGTCTTGACCCTAATGGCGCTATTCTAAAATCACGCCACGTTCGAAGCATGCAGGCTTCCTATGTTTGCTGACTTCCACGCGTCTTCTAGAATGGCGCTCTTTATTTGAAATTTGAAATATGTACCAATCGAAGCATCTTGTTCCTTCGTTGCTTTCAAAATAACCCAATTACCTGGACCGTTTCCAATTTCTGGCACCCTTGCATAAAGGAGCTCTTTTATAATTCGAACACTAAAAGAAGTCCAAATCGAAATCCGCTGGAAATCGAATAATCCTTCAGCATAATGACTCCATATTTCCCACCAATATCCAATATTGATATTAATCTCCTTAGGTACTTTATTCGAAATAATATTTTGATAGTGGTTTCTTCCTTATTCGAAATAGCCAGCTAACAGTGATATAGCAAGTAACTAAGAGCCCATGGAAAACCATGGATGAAAAGGGTGCTAATACCTTCCCTTTTCATAATCTACCCCCCGAACTCAAAAACATCTCTAAAGGTCTTTTCTGTGCTTTTTCACCTTTCCTTTTTGGATAAAATAAAAGTCGGTGGCGACTCTTGCTAACCGTGACATTTGCGATAAAACGAAAAACCTCAAGTCAGTTCTCCCACCGTATCACAGAACTGGCGACTCTGCTAGGGAATATTCTAAAAGTGGGGTTACCTTAGGGTTAGATCACCTTTACTTGCTTACATTGTTTGATTTGTTTTCTTTACATTTTTGTTCCTTGTTTGGGTTTGTTTTAAATCCTACACTCGGATTTGGGGGCACCTTTTAGGTAAGTAGCAATAGATTGTGAGGAACTGTGTGGCGTATACCGACATGTTTGAAGCAGTAGCTACGTTGATGTGGCACTTTGGTTGGTATCGGTAACCCTTGAGTCAGTCAAGGAGAGTATGGGGCCGTCGCGTGGTGTCATGAAGCATCAACTGACCTTAGAACCTTACTTGACCAACTTGGCCATTAGGACTTAGTGAGATGACCGGTTTCGGTGTAGAGCTGAAAATTGGTTGATACTCGATGCTACACTCATTGAGACTTGAGCCCTGAGTTTTGTTCGGTTGCGAGTCAATTTCTTATTGAACGAAGCTTGTGGGAAAGGTCAGTGATATTGAGATCCCTTAGAACTCGGTTACTGTTAACTAGGACAGGTTGAGCCAACTAAACTTCAAGAGGGTACTTACCTACAAACTCCATGCAAGCCTAAACCTAAGGACTTGTCTGCTTTGTGTGAATATGATTATTTGTATATACACTTGCTTACCTCGCATATTTGTACATAACATCATAACATCATACCATAGAATTTTCAATAACCATTTCAAGGATCTCGAGGGTCTTTGATGCAGGGTCACGTTGAACCAGACGTCTACCCAGGGGGCAAGAGGATTTATTTTCCTCTAAACAAACGCTGTCAAAAATCAAGTACAAACAACTTGAGTCAAGGGCTATGACCCACTTGACATGGTGAGCTTAATTCTCATGGAAAGACATCCACCGATACAAAGTTCTCCAATCAAAGTTGTTGATCGAAGTTCAACTTCTAACATTTTCTTGTGTTTACCCCGCGAGATCCTTTAAAACATGCATTCACATATCATGCATCATATCATGACAGGTTTCTCCCATTTAAGTCTCCTTATCTTCCTACTGTTTATTTCATTAGAGATGGCTCTAGAACAGACTATCAAGGACATCCAGGCTCAAAACGCTCAACTTCAAGAGATGTTCTTGAACCTATCCAAGGGACAAGAAGAGGTCAAGGCGCTCCTCACCAGGGGCACGGCCATGGGGAATCCTGATGACGACAGAAATGACCAGTTAGAACGGCTACAAACCGAGATAGCCATAATGAAGGTCCAAATGATGGGACAATTGGTGGGCCAGATGGCCCTTATCCAAAATCTGGCACAAGGACAAGAAGAGCTGAAGGTCCTCATCAATAAGATTCGTCGGGATGAATGTAACCAAGTTGGGCAAACACCCAGGATTGTGGATCAAATCATAAATCAGTCTCCCATGAGACAAGGAACCGAGAGTGCACCTTTCCAATTTGCTTCCGTGTCACGAGCCCAACAATAACCTCGCCAACAACAACAGGGTAATCGGCGTAGGCGAAATACACCTGAAAGACGCTTCACCAAAATTGACATGTCATTATCTCAAGCGCTGCAACACCTGTTGGAAGCCAAGATGGTTGTATTAAGGGACCCTTCTCAGAATCCCAACACAACCTCTCCAAAGTACAATCCAAATGCAAGATGTGCGTACCACTCCAACAGTCCTGGACATGACACCAATAGTTGTTGGACATTGAGAAATAAAATTCAAGATCTGATTGAAGAAGGAACTTTGGAGTTCACACAAGATGGCCAAACTGAATTCTTCTGCCAAAGGCTCCCCACCTAAAATGACAAGTTCGAACAAAGAAGCTTTTGTTTATTTGAATTTTCAAGTTGTAATCTATTTTGTTATTCAAACAATTATCTCTTAATGTCAAACTTTGTTTCATTAATGCATTGCATATGTTTGTCTTGAATCCATCCGTTCGTTTTCTCTATATTTAAACTATGCCTTTTACTCTCTTTATGACATTCAACTCTTGCTAAAAGTTACAAGCCTTTAGAGGAAGGATGACGAAAACAATGCCATAATCTCATACAGTATGCTTTTGGACAGACCTTGCTAACGATGTACATGCATTCTTTCAAATCCTAAACACTGGAGTTATAAGGAAGATAATCCCTAGTCAACCCCTTCGAGCCAAAGAAGTAGAAGTTTTATGTTTTAACACAAATTGAAACCTTTAATCAAAACTTGGGGCAGGGTAGTCTCTCAGTTAATTCAAACGCGCATTAAGCCGCAAACTCTCATCTCGTAATACAATGAATGACGTCAAGAAACATTCCTCTGGGATCAAAAGACAGTGATGGTTCCCTATCACATAGGAAGTCATTATCTCTCAAAAAGAAAAGCCCGTTAAGTCAAAACCTACGAAGGAGACTTAAAGAAAAATGGGGCATCCTGCTGACTGTAATCTCAAAACAAGAACAGTCAGGCAAAAATTAGGGATAACAAATCAAAAGAAAGAGGTCATTACAAATCCTCAACAACATGAAGAAAAAAAAGTTGCAAAAATGACTGCCTTCCAACAAACTTAACTTGTTTGAACCATCACTAAAATGTCATTCCAGACTCAATTGGAGTTCAAAACGCACAATTAACTGAGTTTAGGACTGAAGAACATCACGAAGAACGGGAGGGTACAAATACACTTTGAGCCTTTATCCTTTGTTTCTTAAACCGTGAACCAAGCCAAGTTACAACCCTTCAAAAGTCCTAATTGAAGCATGGGTTAGTTAGAAAGCATATTGTTACAAAAGGCATCCTGACTCCTGTAAGGCTTTACTCAAAATCCTGAGTTGAATTCTTCTTACAAAAATTACTTGCTAAAAATGCATTTTCAAAAATTTCAAGACAAGCATAAACTTTGCATTATTTGAATATCGTTGTTTGTATATGGATATTTGTTTGACAGCGGAGAGATTCACACAACGAATATCCGATGAATGAAAGCTCTCCCAGTGAACAAAATCACTTCAAGTGGGATGACACTTCCAACGATAAATATCCTATAAACAAAGGGGTATGACATGTCACTATCTAGCACACCTGAGGCAGTCCAGTCAAGATTCCAGGAAATCTCTCAAGAAGTACAGAATAACCAGGGGCAGGTCTCCATCTCCATTACTTGGGGCATTGAACGCCAATCTCGGCAAAGTGTTACGTATAGTCAAACATTTCCTGGCAAAGCCACAAACACTCGCTACTAGGGCCAGTGACAAATCTCCCCAAAATCCTTCTCATAGGATGACTCCCAGCCAGAGTTTCAATCTCTGATAACCTCTTCCCAGCTAAGTCGACTTCAATAATCCTCGAGGATTTATGCCAGTGAAGTCGCCGCCTCTCCAACAGACTAAGCAACAGGGTTTATTTCCCCAACAAATGACAAGATTCCCCAGCTTGAGTTTGCCTCTCCGACTACTACAAATCAAAGGACCACAACTCCTCTTCCCCAGTAGACTATTCTACAATCCCCAGCAAGTTACTGTGAAACCTGGACTCGACCAGACATTAGTTCAACTTCGACTCCCCAGTAGAGCAACGGACAACTGAGACTCCTGAACTTTTTCCTCCAAGCAGGAATAAACATACTCCCCACAGAGTTTTCAATATTCCCCAGCGGAGTTCTCCTCAAACAACAAAACAGGAACCCCCGGTGGAAACATTCTAGGCAAAGCTTTAAGACACACATACTCTTCAACAGCAGTCCAGGATTTAACGACTCCCTGACATTTGTCAAGGATTTATTTTCCCATACGAAAATACATTCATAAACACTTCACATTTCATACCTCCTATTTACATAAATGACAAGTGCACATGACACAATCTCATTTATTTTGAGAACATCATTACGGAATGCATACATCATGACATTGCATACAACTAACTCTTTACCTTTTCAGGAAAGATCAGTCAATAGATAAAGGTCATCATCTTTTGGAGTAGCAATCGTCTCAGATTCCTTCATCATCCGTTGAGATTCCTTCTAGAGATAGTTCAGATACGCTCCAGTTATGGCTGACATTCTGATACTTATTCCAGATTCCTTCTAGAGATAGTTCAGATACGCTCCAGATATGGCTGACATTCTGATACTTATTCCAAATTCCTTCTAGAGATAGTTCAGATACGCTCCAGTTATGGCTGACATTCTGATACTTATTCCAGATTCCTTCTAGATATAGTTCAGATACGCTCCAGATATGGATGACATTCTGATACTTATTCCAGATTCCTTCTAGAGATAGTTCAGATACGCTCCAGATATGGATGACATTCTGATACTTATTCCAGATTCCTTCTAGAGATAGTTCAGATACGCTCCAGATATGGATGACATTCTGATACTTATTCCAGATTCCTTCTAGAGATAGTTCAGATACGCTCCATATATGGATGACATTCTGATACTTATTCCAGATTCCTTCTAGAGATAGTTCAGATACGCTCCAGATATGGATGACATTCTGATACTTATTCCAGATTCCTTCTAGAGATAGTTCAGATACGCTCCAGATATGGATGAAATTCTGATACTTATTCCAGATTCCTTCTAGAGATAGTTCAGATACGCTCTAGATATGGATGACATTCTGATACTTATTCCAGATTCCTTCTAGAGATAGTTCAGATACGCTCCAGATATGGATGACATTCTGATACTTATTCCAGATTCCTTCTAGAGACAATTCAGATACGCTCCAAATATGGATGATATTCTGATACTTATTTCATATTCCTTCAAAGACAGCTTTCAGATACGCTCCAAATATGGATGACATTCTGATACTTATTCCAGGTTCCTTTAAAGATAGCTTTCAGATACAGTTCAGATGCACACCAGATACGGATGCCATCCTGATACTCATTAAAAGACATCTTTCAGATACAGTTCAAATATGCACCAGATACGGATGCCATCCTGATACTCATTCAGATACAGCTCAAATACACTCCAGACATGGACGCAATTCTGATACTCATTCTTCCAACTTACAAATTACAATTCAACAAGCATTATTGGATGGCATCTACAAGTCCATCTCTAACAAGATTCTATCATCTCTCCAAATGGCGACTCTTGCTAACCGCGACATTTGCGATAAAACGCAAAACCTCAAGTCAGTTCTCCCACTGTATCATAATTGGTGTTATTTTTTATTTTCTACCTTCAGTGAACGTTGGTAGTTTAACTTCAGTGAAAGTTAGTGTAATCTTTTCTTTCTACCTTCAGTGAATGTTGGTGTTATTCTTTTCTTTCTACCTTCAATGAAAATTGGTAGTTCATCTTCAGTGAACGTTGGTGTTATTATTTTCTTTCTACCTTCAGTGGACGTTGGTAGTTCACCTTCAATGAACGTTGGTGTTATTCTTTTCTTTATACCTTCACTGAACATTGGTAGTTCACCTTCAGTGAACGTTGGTGTTATGATTCCCTTTCTACCTTTAGTGAATGTTGGTAGTTCACCTTTAATGAACATTGGTGTTATTCTTTTTATTTCTACCTTCAGTGAACGTTGGTAGTTCACCTTCAGTGAACTTTGGTGTTATTCTTTTCTTTCTACCTTTACTGAAAATTGGTAGTTCACCTTCAGTGAATGTTGGTGTTATCTTTCCTTTCTACCTTCAGTGAACGTTGGTCTTATTCTTTTCAATCTACCATCAGTGAAGGTAGGTAGTTCACCTTCAGTGAACGCTGGTGTTATTCTTTTCTCTCTACCTTCAATGAATGTTGGTTGTTCACCTTCAATGAACGTTGGTGTTACTCTTTTCTTTCTACCTTCAGTGAACGTTGGTAGTACACCTTCAGTGAAAGTTGGTGTTATTATCATCTTTCTACCTTTAGTGAATGTTGGTGTTATTCTTTTCTTTCTACCTTCAGTGAACGTTGGTAGTTCACCTTCAGTTAATGTTGGTGTTATTCTTTTCTCTCTACCTTAAGTGAACGTTGGTAGTTCACCTTCAGTGAATGTTGGTCTTATTCTTTTCTCTCTACCTTCAGTGAACGTTGGTATTTCACCTTAAGTGAATGTTGGTGTTATTCTTTTCTTTCCACCATCAGTGAATGTTGGTAGTTCACCTTCAGTGAACGTTGGTGTTATCTTTTCTTTCTACCTTCAGTGAATGTTGGTAGTTCACCTTCAGTGAATGTTGGTGTTATTCTTTTCTTTCTACCTTCAGTGAACGTTGGTAGTTAACCTTCAGTGAACATTGGTGTTATTATTTTCTCTCTACCTTAAGTGAATGTTGGTATTTCATCTTCAGTGGACGTTGGTGTTATTCTTTTCTCTCCACCTTCTGTGAACGTTGGTTGTTCACCTTCATAAATATTGGTGTTATTATTTTCTTTCAACCTTCAGTGAACGTTGGTAGTTCACCTTCAATGAACGTTGGTATTATTATTTTCTTTCTACCTTTTGTGGACGTTGGTAGTTCACCTTCAATGAACGTTGGTGTTATTCTTTTCTTTCTACCTTCAGTGAACATTGGTAGTTCACCTTCAGTGAACGTTGGTGTTATGATTTCCTTTCTACCTTTAGTGAACATTGGTAGTTCACCTTTAGTGAACGTTGGTGTTATTCTTTTTATTTCTACCTTCAGTGAACGTTGGTAGTTCACCTTCAGTGAATGTTGGTGTTATTCTTTTCTTTCTACCTTTACTGAACATTGGTAGTTCACCTTTAGTGAACGTTGGTGTTATCTTTCCTTTCTACCTTCAGTGAACATTGGTAGTTCACCTTCAGTGAATGTTGGTCTTATTCTTTTCTGTCTACCTTCAGTGAAGGTAGGTAGTTCAACTTCAGTGAATGTTGATGTTATTCTTTTCTCTCTACCTTCAATGAATGTTGGTTGTTCACCTTCAATGAACGTTGGTGTTACTCTTTTCTTTCTACCTTCAGTGAACGTTGGTAGTACACCTTCAGTGAAAGTTGGTGTTATTATTATCTTTCTACCTTCAGTGAACGTTGTTAGTTCACCTTCAGTGAACGTTGGTGTTATTCTTTTCTTTCTACCTTCAGTGAACGTTGGTAGTTCACCTTCAGTTAATATTTGTGTTATTCTTTTCTCTCTACCTTAAGTGAATGTTGGTAGCTCACCTTCAGTGAATATTGGTCTTATTCTTTTCTCTCTATCTTCAGTGAATGTTGGTGTTATTCTTTTCTTTCCACCATCATTGAATGTTGGTAATTCACCTTCAGTGAACGTTGGTGTTATCTTTTCTTTCTACCTTCAGTAAATGATGGTAGTTCACCTTCAGTGAATGTTGGTCTTATTCTTTTCTTTCTACCTTCAGTGAACGTTGGTAGTTAACCTTCAGTGAACGTTGGTGTTATTATTTTCTCTCTACCTTAAGTGAATATTGGTATTTCACCTTCAGTGAACGTTGGTGTTATTCTTTTCTCTCCACCTTCTGTGAACGTTGGTTGTTCACCTTCATAAACATTGGTGTTATTATTTTCTTTCAACCTTCAGTGAACGTTGGTAGTTCACCTTCAGTGAATGTTGGTGTTATTATTTTCTTTCTATCTTTAGTGAACGTTAGTAGTCACCTTCAGTGGATTTTGGTGTTATTATTTTTGTTCTACCTTCAGTGAACGTTTGTGTTATTCTCTTCTCTCTACCTTCAGTGAACTTTGGTAGTTCACCTTCAATTAATGTTGGTCTTATTATTTTCTCTCTACCTTCAGTTAACGTTGGTAGTTCACCTTCAGTGAACGTTGGTGCTATTCTTTTCTTTCTACCTTCAGTGAACATTGATAGTTCACCTTCAGTGAATGTTGGTGTTATCTTTTCTTTCTACCTTCACTGAACATTGGTAGTTCACCTTCAATGAACGTTGGTGTTATTCTTTTCTTTCTACCTTCAGTGAACGTTGGTGTTATTCTTTTCTCTCTACCTTCAGTGAATGTTGGAAGTTCACCTTCAGTGAATGTTAGTGTTATTCTTTTCTTTCTACCTTCAATGAACATTGGTAGTTCACCTTTAGTGAACGTTGGTGTTATTATTTTCCTTCTACCTTCATTGAACGTGGGTAGTTTACCTTCAGTGAACGTTGGTGTTTTTCTTTTGTTTCTACCATCAGTGAGCGTTGGTAGTTCACCTTCATTGAACGTTGGTGTTATTCTTTCCTTTCTAACTTCAGTGAACATTGGTAGTTCACCTTTAGTGAGCATTGGTGTTATTATTTCCTCTCTTCCTTCAGTGAACATTGTTAGTTCACCTTCAGTCAACGTTGGTGTTATTCTTTTCTCTCTACCTTCATTGAACGTTGGCAGTTCACCTTCGGTGAATGTTGGTGTTATTCTTTTATCTCTACTTTCAACTATTGAGTTGATAGTTTACCGTCATCTGTGACTCAGTGTCTTTTTGATCTTCTATGGCTACAGGGCCTCCACTGAGGGTGGGGGGGGGGATCTCATGCCTCCTTTTTTAGGATTACTCCCTCAAAGTTAACATGACTATACCGTGTTAGAAGATAGTTTGATTCTACAACCCTCAATTAGAGTTTTGATGATAACAAAATACAAGAATAAATAAATTGTAAGATTTTTATATAAGACATATATGCTACTTAAAATTATGTTGTGTATTTACAGAAACTCTGATGGAATCAGCATCAGAAGATCAGTATCAACATCAGCATCAGAAGATATGTAAGCATCAGAAGATCAAACATGTGCTACACGCTGATGTTACCAGATCATACGCTGAAGCCTGATGACCAGAATCTGCGCATAAAATACTCTGACTCTAATCAAGATCCTTACCAAGTCATAAGCACTCAGAAGCGTCATAATCAGTTAAAGCCAAGAACACTCTGATTACCATAAGCAGAGAAGACTCTGAAGCGTCAGCGTTACTAAGCATTCAAGACAGATTTATTACCAACGGCTTTATTCCAAGACAAGATCTTCTCAAAAAGGAAAGAATGTTATTATCATTGAAAGTGATTTATGGACAGCAATGTATCTTTGCCTTGGCTATATATACAAGACTGTGTAAGAAAAGAAAAGCCTAATAATCTTCACGCATATACACGCCTACGTAAACGAACTCACTCATACAATTTGCTAAAGCTTTCAACCACGCATACTCAAAATCATTAGCAGTCCAGTTTCATTCTAAGCTTAATATTGTGTATTATCACAGTTGTGATATATAGTTTTATTAGAAAACATCAAACACACTTTGGTTCAATAATCTGTAAGAGAATTTCCTTGAGATAAACCGGTTTGTGGTTATACTCAAGAAGGCTTTAACAGTTGTTAAAGTGGTTGTTATAATCAGTTGATTATAGTGGATTAAGACCTCGTTGGAGAGAGGCGAAATCACCTTGACGGGTGGACTGGAGTAGTTTGAGATCAAACGAACCAGGATAAAAATACAGTGTTGTCTGCACCTTTGATTTAAGTTTTACAATTCAACCCCCTTCTTGTGTTTTTCACTTCTTCAATTGGCATCAGAGCGCCTGGTTCTGAGCTTATAACACTTAACCGTGTCAGTACAAGATCCAGCGTCAGAAAAACACAATGGCAGGACCACATCAAAACATCAGCAATGACAACAATGAAGAAAGAGACAGATTCAGTGGCAAACCTCCAGTCTTTGATGGAGAGAACTTTGACTACTGGAAAGACAGAATTGAAAGCTTCTTTCTGGCCCATGATGTTGATCTGTGGGACATGGTGACTGATGGATACACGCACCCAATGGATGGAAGTGGTCAAAAGATTGACAGGAAAGCAATGTCTGATCAGCAAAAGCGTGATTTCAAAAATCATCACAAGGCCAGAACAATTCTTCTCAGTGTCATCTCCTATTCAGAATATGAAAAGATATCAAACAGAGACACTGCAAAGAATATGTTTGACTCTCTGAGAATGACGCATGAAGGCAACATTCAAGTCAAAGAAACCAAATCTCTTTCGCTCATTTAGAAGTATGAGGCATTCAAGATGGAAGAGAGTGAATCAATAGAAACTATGTTCTCAAGATTTCAAATTCTGGTTGTTGGTCTCAAAGTTCTTGACAAAGGGTATTCTACTGCTGATCACGTTAAGAAGATCATCAGAAGCTTGCCAAAACAATGGAGGCCAATGGTCACAACGCTTAAGCTAGCCAAGGATCTCAACAAAATCTCTCTGGAGGAACTTGTCATCTCCCTCAGAAGCCACGAGATAGAGCTAGAAGCAGATGAACCTCAAAAGCAAGGTAAGCCATTAGCTTTAAAATCTAACAGAAAATCTGACTCCAAAGTTTTGTAGGCTGTTGAAGAAACCTCTGATGGGTCCTCATCAGAAGAAGATGAACTATCTCTCCTCTCCAGAAGGGTGAACCAATTATGGAAGCAGAGGCAAAGGAAGTTCAGGAATCCCAGAAGATCAGAAAATCAGAATGAATCTTTCTCCAGATACAGAAGGTCAGAATCCTCCTCTGGACACAGAAGATCTAAAGGCTCTTCAGGAAGCAGAAAACCAAACAACAAAGACATCATCTGCTATGAATGTAAAGAGCAAGGGCACTACAAAAGTGATTGCCCAAAGCTTCAGAAGGAAAAGCCCAAAAAGAAGTTTGGCAAGGAAAAGAAGAAAAGTCTCATGGCTACATGGGATGATTCTGACACATCTGAAGCTGACTCAGAATCAGATGATGAAAGAGAAAACATAGCTCTCATGGCAAACATAACAGAAGATAATGAAGCTTCTGAATCAGACTCTGAATCAGATACAGAAGAGGTATTTCCTGACTTTGCTATAAACTTTACTAAGGCTGAACTAGCTGAAAGCCTTAATGAAATTCTGGAAAGATATCAGCAGATCAGAGTCAAATTCAGAAACCCGAAAAGGAATCTTGCTTCTGACTCTGATAAGACTGAGAGTCTCAAATTGGAGAATTCTGAGTTAAAAGATAAAATTTCAAAATTAGAAAATCTATTGCAAAACTCTCAGAAGGAAACAATCCCTGAAACTCCCAGCAGTGCTGATGAGATCATCAAGGAGTATGATCACAACTTTCAAAAGTTTCTAGCTAAAAACATAGATAGAAGCAAAATGGCTTCAATGATCTATGGAGTTAGCAGAAATGGCAGAAAAGGAATAGGATACCAAGGTAAGGTACCTACACCAAAGAATGCCATGAATTTAGTTATAAAACGCACTTCACTTGATTCACACTTTGTATATGGGCACACACACGTGACATCAAATATACAAGTAGAAATTATTCAGTCAAGCCAAAATTCAACCAGAGTTTTGGTAAAACTAACAAATCAGGACCCAAGAAAATATGGGTACCTAAGGATAAAATAATACATGTGGCAGATATCTTTAGCAGCAAAGCAGAAACACCAATCATGGTACCTGGACTATGGCTGCTCACGACACATGACAGGAAGAAGGCATATGTTCCAAAGCCTGGAACTTAATCCTGGAGGCCACGTAGGCTTTGGAGGCAATCAGAGAGGAAAGATCATTGGCTCTGGAACAGTAGGTAATGGAAATCTTCCCTCTATAAGTAATGTTTTATTAGTAGATGGATTAATGCATAACCTGTTATCCATAAGTCAATTAAGTGATAACGGTTATGATATAATCTTTAATCAAAATTCATGCAAAGCTGTTAGTCAGAAATATGAGACTATCCTATTTAATGGAAAGAGGAAAAACAACATTTATAAAATAAAACTTTCTGAACTGAAAAGTCAGAATGTAAAGTGTCTTCTGTCTGTTAACAACGAGCAATGGATCTGGCACAGAAGATTGGGACATGTTAGTATGAGAAGAATATCTCAGATTAACAAACTCAATCTGGTCAGAGGACTTCCTAACCTGAAGTTCAATTCAGATGCTCTGTGTGAAGCATGTCAGAAAGGCAAGTTTGCAAAACCAGCTTTCAAATCTAAAAGCGTTGTTTCCACCTCTAAGCCATTAGAACTTCTGCACATTGACTTATTTGGACCAGTTAAAACTGCTTCAGTCAGTGGCAAGAAGTATGGGTTAGTAATCGTAGATGACTATAACAGATGGACATGGGTAAAGTTCTTAAGACACAAGGACGAGTCACACTCTGTGTTTGTCACCTTCTGCAACCAAGTTCAGAATGAAAAGGATCTTAGAATCTTCAAAGTCAGAAGTGATCATGGTGGAGAATTTGAAAACAAAGATTTTGAGTCATTCTTTAATGGCAAAGGCATTCTGCATGATTTCTCTTATCCTAGAACTCCCCAGAAAAATGGAGTTGTAGAACGAAAGAACAGAACATTGCAAGAAATGGCCAGAACCATGATCAACGAGACTAACGTTGCTAAGATCTTCTGGGCAGAGGCAATAAACACAGCGTGTTACATTCAGAATAGAATCTCCATAAGACCTATTCTGGAAAAGATTCCATATGAATTGTGGAAGAACAGAAAGCCCAACATTTCATATTTTCATCCATTTGGATGTACTTGTTTTATTTTGAATACAAAAAATTATTTGAACAAGTTTGACTCTAAAGCACAAAAGTGTATTATGTTAGGATACTCTGAACGCTCAAGAGGGTACAGAGTATACAATACAGAAACACAGATTGTGGAAGAGTCAATCAGTATTCGTTTTGATGATAAGCTTGACTCTCAAAAGTCAAAGTAGAATGAATTACTTGCAGGTATGGAAGTTGAATTCACAGGTACTGAAGACAAGTCATCAGAAGCTCTTAACAGAGACACTCCCTCAACATCAGAAAGAGGCACTGCAGGCAATCCATCACCTTCTGTTGATCAACTTCAGAAAAGACCATCCAGAAGCAGCATGGATCACCCAGAAGAAACAATCTTAGGAAGAAAGGAAGATCTAATCAGAACAAGAGCTAGGTTCAGAAACTCTGAAGAATCCCTCATGGGGCTTGTTTCTCTAATTGAACCATCAACAATTGATGAAGCACTTCTGGACAATGACTGGATTCTAGCAATGCAAGAGGAGCTAAATCAATTCACAAGAAATGACGTATGGGATCTAGTTCCCAAACCAAAAGGATTCAACGTCATTGGAACAAAATGGGTGTTCAGAAACAAACTGAATGAACAAGGTGAAGTCATCAGAAACAAAGCACGATTGGTAGCACAAGGTTATAGTCAGCAAGAGGGGATAGACTATACAGAAACCTTTGCTCCAGTCGCCAGGTTAGAATCTATCATACTCTTAATCTCATTTGCTGTTAATAAAGGCATCACTCTGTATCAGATGGATGTTAAGAGTGCATTCTTAAATGGCTATATAGAAGAAGAGGTATATGTGCACCAACCCCCTGGTTTTGAAAGTTCCAAAAATCCAAAATATGTTTTCAAACTAAAGAAGTCACTCTATGGTCTGAAACAAGCTCCCAGAGCTTGGTATGAAAGACTAAGTAACTTCCTGTTATAAAAGGAATTCACCAGAGGGAAAGTGGACACAACCTTATTTTGTAAGACAGTTAAGAATGACATTTTAGTATGTCATATTTATGTTGATGACATCATATTTGGATCTACTAAACCTTCTCTGGGAAGAAAGTTTGCTAAGTGTATGTAGGCAGAATTTGAGATGAGCCTAATGGGGGAACTAAAATTCTTTCTAGGCATCCAGATTAATCAAACCCCAGAAGGAACTTACATTCATCAGAGCAAATATGTCAGAGAACTTCTGAAGAAATTTGATCTCTCAGAATGTAAGCCATCAAAGATTCCAATGCATCTCACGTGCATTCTGGAAAGAGAAGAGGTAAGTAAAAAGGTAGAACAGAAGGTCTACAGAGGTATGATTGGTTCTCTTCTTTATCTGACAGCTTCAAGGCCTGACATTTTATTCAGTGTATGCATTTGTGCTAGATTCCAATCAGATCCTAGAGAATCTCACTTAACAGCAGTTAAGAGAATTTTCAAGTATCTGAAAGGTACTACTAATCTGGGTCTGCTTTATAGAAAGTCAAGTGATTACAGCATAGTAGGATATTGTGATGCTGATTTTGCTGGAGACAGAGTAGAACGTAAAAGCACTTCTGGAAGCTGCCAGTTTCTGGGAGAAAATCTGATCTCATGGTCCAGCAAAAGACAATCCACAATTGCTCTATCAACAGTAGAAGCTGAATACATAGCAGCAGCTGGATGCAACACACAAATGCTCTGGATGAAAAGTCAACTTGAGGACTTTCAGATATTTGAGAGTAACATTCCTATCCTTTGTGACAATACTTCTGCTATTTGTCTCAGCAAAAATCCAATTTTACATTCTAGGGCTAAGCATATAGAAATAAAACATCATTTTATTAGGGACTATATTCAGAAAGGGATTTTAAATTTAAAATTTATTAACACAGACCATCAATGGGCTGATATTTTTACAAAACCACTTTTTGAAGATAGGTTCAACTTCATTCTGAAACATCTCAGCATGAAGCTCTGTCCAGAATAAAATTGTTTTGATTTTATATCTTAACCTTCAGAACTTTGTTTATTTTCTGTGAACTACTGATCAATCTTCTTTCAAAATTTTAGAAGTGTAGATTGTATCATAATCTATCCATAAAGATCTGAGCGCTTCATTTCAAGGATAGAAATGTGCTGTTCACTCAAGAAAACAAGTGTCATCCAGTCATCAGCCATTTTCTGAGGCTGAACACGCGTTCACGTTTCTGAAAAAGGCAAAGCGCTGATTGGATGCATTGAGACACATGTCATGGGTAATCGTTCCAAGTATCTTTCTGAATCCCCTAAAATCAGCTATCATTAAATGATAATAATCATTATTAATTTCTCTCTCTTAACTTTTATGTTTTCAAAACCTTTTTAGAAATCTATTTAAACACACTTCACACCATTTACACGTTTTACCTTCACCTTCATTTTCTCTGAATATTTCTGATTTCAGCGTTCTTACTTTCTTAAGAAATCCTTTCAATCTTTTTCACAAAAACCTCGTGTGAACATGGCTTCTTCCAGCATTCCTTCTTCAGGTTCCCAGAAAACTGTTTCATCTGAACAATATGAAGTATCGTTCAGAACGCTTCTAACTCCAATCAAGAATCTTGAAGTTCTGTCAGAGTTAATCGTGGATTTCAACAGTCTTAAGGAAAATGGGTTTGATTTATCTGAAGAGGTTAAAGCTCAAAGTTGGGAAAAGTATTTTGACAGGCTGGTGGGTCCAACATTTCCTATTCTGGTAAAGGAATTTTGGATTCACGCTTCTTCTTCAAATCATCAAGTTACGTCCTACATCATGGGGAAGAAGATTGTTATTACTGAAGACCTCATTGCACGGTTGATAGGCTACAATGGTGGTGGTGTTCGTTGCATTGATATGGAAGAAAGATGTGCAGATGCTGCCCTAATTGCAAGGGAAATCTTTACTCTGGGGCTTCCCTCCAGCAAGATAAGGGATTTAAAGGACAAACACAGAATTTGGGCCAAGTTTATTCTGGGCTGCTTCAATCACAGGAAGCCTACCAGCTCTCCTGATTACATTAATATTGATCAGCAGTTTCTGATCTATTTCATCTCTCAGAAGGTCGAGATAAATCTGGCTCATCTTCTGTTCAACCATCTCAGAACAAGTGTTAAGGAAACAAGAGAAGAGGAACATACAAAAAGGGATTGGATACCCTTAGGAAGACTGATATCAGATATTCTTACAGAGAATAGGCTGATTGATCATCTGACAGAGGCTCAAGAAATCAACACTCTGGAACCTACTGTTGGCAAGCAGCTGAATGCCAAAAATCTGAAGAAAATGAAGTTGATAGAGAACATCAAGAAGGAGCCCAGCGTCACTCCTTTTGCTGAAATCTCCAGCAGAAGAGTCCCTCTGGACAACTTCCCTCTATTCTCAGAGATTGACTCTAAACCAGAAATCATTCTGAGATATCTGGATGCTTGCAAAGCTGATGGTACAGCACCAAATCTGAATATTCAAGATCTTCAGCAGAAGGCTCCAGAGGTTGTTCTGAAGAAGACAAAGAAAAGAAAAGCTGCTGTAGAAGGATCATCTCAACAGACTCCCAAGAAGAGAGGTAATCCTTCTTCTGTAACTGTTTTAAATTCAACTGTTGTATCAACATCTATTCCAATTCCAACTGAAAACCCAACACCTCAAACTTTTGATGATTTTGACCTTGATTTTGACCCTTCTGAATCATTAACCCTCAGAAGATCTCGCTCCCAACCACTAAATCCAAATACTGAAGCCATACCAGAACAAGAACTTGAAAAAGTTCTTTCTGATATAGACCAACACACTTCTTCTCCCGAAACAGAAAATCCACAACCAGAAACTCCCCTCTCACCAATACCTGAAATTCCACTCTTTCCAGAACCAGAAATCCCACACCCTTCATCTCCTCAACCAGATATTAATCCACCCTCTCCTCAACCTGCACAATCTCCACAACCTAAGACTCAAACCTCTGAGGCTCAACCCTCTGAATCCCCTGAACCATAACCTTTAGCCATTCAATTTCCTTTTGGCACCATTGTGAATATTCCTCAACTTCCCTCTTCACCAGAACTAACTCCACCAAATTCCCCATCAAGTCCAATCATAATTCCTGACTCTCCCACTCCCTCACCAAAAGCCAATTCAGAAGACCACAGCAAGACTGTCATTGATTTAACAGTCTTTGAACATCTGGCTGTCATCAACCACAAAACAGACATCCCTAAACCGAAACATCCAGATGTTGGTTCCAGCATATTGAACTTTGAAACAGAAATACAGAAGTGGATCACTTCTCTGAAACAAGCAAGTCTGGAACTGGTTGACCCTGCTGTATCAGACTGCCTCTGGACAAAATTCAGAAGATGGGTATGCACTGAAACCTTTAAGTTGCAAGACCAGAGCTATGGACAAGCTCAACAGAACTTCAGCAATCTGCTGAAAGAAATTGAAGGTCCAGTTCTGAGCAAGCTGCTTAAGGAAGAAGTTATCCATCTGGACATTGCTCCTTGGTCTGAATATCGTCCCACATCCAAAGTTCAACCTGATACTCAAGAGCAGATGGTTCAAGCTGAAGAACAGGGTCAAGAAGAAGATTTTACAGAAAGCTATGAGAAGCATCCTGTTTCTGAAGATCCTCAAGCTTCCTCTCTTGACAGGCAGACTCTGGAGGACTTGAAAAGATCTGATATGCTGATGAATGAAAGAATGGATAAGCAGGACACCAAGATTGATGCGATAGCGAACATGTTATCTCAGCAACAGGAAACCAGCACCCAAATCAAGAGCATGTTGGAAGCTCTGTTCACACGACTTCCTCCTCCTTCTTAGAATTTCCTTGTTGTTTTTATAACTTTTTTATCTGTAATATTTTTACATGTTCTGAACTTATCATTGCTTCTATTTTTAATATATCAACGCTTTTTAGCTCTGGTCATTTTAACTCTGATTATTTGTGCTTTTTGATAACTGACAAAAAGGGGGAGAAAGAATGATATTTTTCAATAACGGATTACTGAGACATAAGTCTCAAACATTCTAACATTCTGACATATTTGAATTTCCTTCTTCTGAAAAGCTTACAGGTACAAAATTCTGATGAATCTAATGAACTCTGATACAGTAAAGTTCTGATGCTCAAAGTCTCTTGGAATTAAAGGGAAGTAATCAACTCAGGGGGAGTTTTTCTCTTCTTAGTTCTGATACCTTTTATTCTTTAGTTTTAATTGAAAAAAATCTGGGTTTTGTCATCATCAAAAAGGGGGAGATTGTTAGAACATAGTTTGATTCTACAACCCTCAATTAGAATTTTGATGATAACAAAATACAAGAATAAATAAATTGTAAGATTTTTATATAAGACATATATGCTACTTAAAATTATGTTGTGTATTTACAGAAATTCTGATGGAATCAGCATCAGAAGATCAGTATCAACATCAACATCAGAAGATATATCAGCATCAGAAGATCAAACATGTGCTACACGCTGAAGTTACCAGATCATACGCTGAAGCCTGATGACCAGAATCTGCGCATAAAATACTCTGACTCTGATCAAGATCCTTACCAAGTCATCAGCACTCAGAAGCGTCAGAATCAGTTAAAGCCAAGAACACTCTGATTACCATAAGCAGAGAAGACTCTGAAGCGCCAGCATTACTAAGCATTCAAGACAGATTTATTACCAACGGCTTTATTCCAAGACAAGATCTTCTCAAAAAGGAAAGAACGTTATTATCATTGAAAGTGATTTATGGACAGCAACGTATCTTTGCCTTGGCTATATATACAAGACTGTGTGAGAAAAGAAAAGGCTAATAATCTTCACACATATACACGCCTACGTAAACGAACTCACTCATACAATTTGCTAAAGCTTTCAACCACGCCTACTCAAAAGCATTAGCAATCCAGTTTCATTCTAAGCTTAATATTGTGTATTATCACAGTTGTGATATATAGTTTTATTAGAAAACATCAAACACACTTTTGTTCAATAATCTGTAAGAGAATTTCCTTGAGATAAACCGGTATGTGGTTATACTCAAGAAGGCTTTAACAGTTGTTAAAGTGGTTGTTGCAATCAGTTGATTATAGTGGATTAAGACCTCGTTGGAGAGAGGCAAAATCACCTTGACGGGTGGACTGGAGTAGTTTGAGATCAAACGAACCAAGATAAAAATACAGTGTTGTCTGCACCTTCGATTTAAGTTTTACAATTCAACCCCCCTTCTTGTGTTTTTCACTTCTTCATACCGCCCTTCCTATCTTAAATTTTCCCAAGTCCGGGTAGAGGACTTATGAGAAATCACCAAGCACCTTAAAAACAAGGAAAATCCAGATAAACATATATACAACACATAATATACAACAAATAATATCACATACACATATAAACATAGATAGGCTCAACCCACTTAGGGATGGACCAGCATTTGGTCGATCTGTCCCCATTGAAGTCGCCATTTTTTTCTGTAGCGGTAGAAATGTTGAGATAAAGCTATTGGGTCGACTTAACTCACACAGATCAAATAAAAATTTCCACCACATTTTATTGTTTGTAAAGGAATGGGAAAAGAGTGAATAACCAAAAAAGAGGGGGAGAGAAATCTAAGTTTGGGGGATGGTTATGTAAAGGGAAGGTATTAGCACCCTAAACATCTATGGTACTCCGTAGGAACCTCTTTGAAAATTTGTGTATTTTGGCTATAAATGTTGTATAAAAAATAGAATGTAGGAATGAGAAAAGAAGTATATTTTACAATTTTTACACCCGCCACAGTTGCAAACCTTTAGTACCTACGTACCACCTTCCATGCAATAGGGGATCAGGGTACTCATAGTTCACATTTAAAAGTTTTAAAACACAAGTGTGTTGGTTAATTTTAAGATACGAGACATCATCGTCTTATCTGAGTGGAAGAACATACTTACTACCCATTATTATGAAAAAGGAGAATTTGTGTCATCTCAAAGTGGAGGATATGGCTTGGATTTAAAAATAAACAAAGCCTCGCTTAACACCCAAGTGGACCTAAGTTGAAGTGTATGCATACAACACAAGAAAGTCCAACCAATCAAAATAAAACAATTGGCTCAATGTCATTGGTTGAAGAATGACACATAGGTCATCTTCAAGCTCCAGCCTCCTGCAAGTAGGGCAAATCCAAGATCCTTAAATCTGTAAATTTACGTGTTCATAGTGGTACCATTAGTTGTGTCTACTTGAGACGATCACAACCATATGCTCGCGAAAAATTTATGTAAAGCACAGTGTAGTCGATTTGAAAAATACCAGAGATGTTAAAAAATGTTAAAATCGAAAAACATAAGCATAAAATGCATTGTTTCACCAAAATTGAGTTAAGAGCAAGCATCAGTGAACATCATAAACCATTCCAGTAACTTGAGCTAGAAGATTTAGTGCCTTAAACTACCTGAATGAAGTCAGATGAATTTTCTCTGTAAATGGACTTGGCTAGCACGATTTAGGGCACCTTAAGGCTTGATTCTTCTTTTGTTAGCTTCAGTGAAGTTCAAGGATGAAGGATCAATGAAGAAATTGGATTGAAAAGTGGAGAAAAGAGGAATTCGAAATCTTCGAAAAGTGAGTTATGGAGGGAGTTTAACACAGTGACTTTGGTTGTTTAAGCTTGCGAAATTGAGTGGAATAGAGCATGTATTTATAGGAGAGGTGAATGGGATCGAGAGGAGGGGTTAATGATGCAAATTCAAATGAACTCGTGCACACCTGTGTACACGAGCAAAGTGTGTTCACATGTGCATCAAAACTCATCCAAATGATGCGTTTTGATGCTCTAAATGACTCAAACATATGTGCTAATCATGATTAAGTGTGAAACGCGTGGAAATTTGGTGATTAGAAGCCAATTTATGAATTTCAAATTCTGACTTTGGAGAAAACTTCAGTTTCAAGGTACCAACTTTGAATCAATGGTATTCACAACTCAAGGAGTCTTTGGGCATGATTTTTTAAGCAATTGAAAGATAAGGTCACAAAATTTATAGTGTGCAAAGAGTGAGATCAATTGGATGCTTGAGCTAAAAGTTGTGATGAGTCAAAGTTGAGAAAAAGATGATGACTTTTTGTACTTAGAAAAAATCTAAGGTTTTCTTCAAAAGTGACCTATAATGTTTTGATTTCAAACAAGGCCTTCCTCAAAAATTAAGCTTTGATCATTGATTCTAGATTGAAGGGGGAATCCTAAAGAGCATTGTGCAACTTGAATCACTTAAAAATACCAAGTATTGAAAAGGTCATGGCCTTGTAAAATTGGTGAAAATTCATGAGGTGACCTATAATCTTTTGGGTTCTTAGGGCATCTTCCACCCATTTTCAAGTCTTGCACATAAAGAGAGAGTTTAAGTTCACATCCTTAAGATCATTATGGAAAAAGAATGGGCTCAAGGAGATAAAAATTGACCAATTTATGATATTTTGAAGTCACATAAGGGAAATTGATGGCCTATCTAGAAGACTTGTAATCTTTCTCAATCATTAGACCTCTCCCACACAAAATTTTCTTGAAACTTTTGAAGTGATTAGTTGATAACCCTTTAAAGAGAAGCATGTATTTGGAATCACTCAAAAATATCAAGAGATTAGTAAGATATAGCCCTTAGAAGTTTAAAACCCTAGCTCTTAGAGCACCAAAATAACTTGGAAACCCCTTTCAATTTTGACAATCTTTCTTGCATAATAACTTTTTCCATGTGAATGGAGATTGTTGAGGATGATAATAAGAAACCATAGCAACGAAAACCACTTCCAAATATTAAGAATTGGGAGAGTTGTGCGCTTGTGATCAAGGAATCAAGAACTTGTCCAATTAGGTCAAACTTCTTCAATCAACCCTTGTATCTTTTGACTTCCATTAACAAATTAAGGCATGATGAATCATAGTAGGCCTTATCATGATGTACTTTAAAGCGTCCTCAATGATGGAGCTTGAATCTTAATGAAGAAATTGTTGAAGAAGGCATGGAAATAAACTCATGAACCTATGAATCAACTTCATGAAATGTTTTGTGCCCTCACTTATAGGATCGTCAATTAAAGCAAACACTCGTTGTATTTATTAGTTAAAAGCTAATCAATACAAAACATAGATGATCACAATATACAAATCAAGGTGTTAGGTGATTCCTCATGAGCAAAACCTAGAGATAGGGAGAAGAGCCAAACCCAATTGTGATCTTGGTATGATTAAGTTGATGAGAGATGATTGAGAGATCTTAGGGGGGAAAATGGGGTACAACAACATGCTCTTTTCGACCAGACTCGTCATGCTGGCCCAGTACACACCCCATTAAATTCTCTAACACTATTAGGTACATGATTAGAGGTCTTCCTTCAACTGGTGGCATCAGAATTGGAGGTTCTTGGACGTACTCCTTGATTTTGTCAAAGGCTATCTGACAATCGTTGTTCCATTTCACTACCTGGTATTTCTTCAGCAACTTAAAAATCGGCTCACAAGTAGCGGTCCAATGAGAAATGAATCTAGCAATGTAATTCATTTATCCCAAGAAACCTCTGACTTCTTTCTCGGTGCAGGGAGCACACATTTCTTGAATAGCTTTAACCTTGGCGGGATCAACCTCAATACCTTTACCGCTGATAACAAAACCCATGAGTTTACCGGATCTCACCCTAAAGGTGCACTTGTTCGGATTCAGTCTCAACTTATACTTCTTCAGTCTCTTAAACAACTTATGTAGATGGTCCATATTCTCTTCTTCAGTCTGTGATCTGGCTATCATATCATTGACATAGACCTCTATCTCGTGATGAATCATGTCATGGAACAAAGCCACCATAGCACGCTGATATGTTGCGTCGGTACTCTTCAACCCAAAAGACATAACCTTGTAACAGAAAGTGCCCCATTGTGTGACAAAAGTAGTCTTCTCCATGTCTTCAGGTGCCATATTGATATGATTATATCCTAACCATCCATGAAGGAGAATACCTTGTTCTGAGTGGTGTTTTCAACCAAAACATCAATATGTGGAAGTGGAAAGTCATCTTTAGGGCTCTCCCTATTCAGATCTATGTAGTCTACACACATACGCACCTTGTCGTCTTTCTTTGGTACCGGAACAACATTTGCAACCCATTGAGGATATGATATTACTGCTAAGAAACCCGCGTTGAACGGTTTCATTACCTCAACTTTGATCTTCTTTGACATCTCGGGAAGCATGCGACGAACCTTCTGCTTTATCTGAGCACAACCCTCTTTCATCGACAGACGATGAACCATAATATCACTATCAAGCCCTGGCATGTCTTCATATGAACAAGCAAAGATCCTAACATATTCATGTAACATCTATATTAACCTATTCTTGACACTGCCCTCTAAGTTAGCGCCTATCTTGACCTCTTTTTTGTCTGTTTCCGAACCAAAGTTTACAACCTCAACTGACTCTTCATGTGGTTGAATAGCTTTCTCTTCTTGTACTAACAGTCTAGAAAGTTCTCCAGGTATTTCACAATCTTTCTCACTTCGTCCTCAGCTTGGTAGATCGGATTTTCAAAGTCATAAGTGGAAATAGCAGAGTCGTTATCAATGGGATCCAGAGTGGATGTGGATCTGTAATGTATTGTGTAGGTGTATGTAAGAACACATAGCTATTTGAAAGTGATAAAAGTGAAAAGAAAGATAGAGAGCAAAAATTTTGAATGCAAAATATCCAATGCTTTATTAAATGAAAATATGTTTATGAAATGATAACCCTTAACAAATGAACCATTTTGCCCCAAGTAAGGCATAAGGCTTAAAGTCATTTATTCAAATATTACAAAGCCAAAACTTGAAAGCAATAAAAAGCAGAAATGAACCTATTACTACTGACTAAAGGAGATAGAGATAACGTCTTCTGCCTTCCAGTTTCTGAGCCCGTTGCCAATGGTAGGAAAGATCTAGCTGTCAAGGTCATAATCACTATCAGCATCTTATATTATGTTGACTCTGTTGTTGCTGATGCAAAATGGTGGCCTTCCAGCAAGAGCGCAGCGAACAACCCTCTGACCCTCTGCAGTGAAACCCAAACCAAACTTGTCAGACTTATAGGGAATGTCAGAAAGCTGACCCTAAATAGTACAACCACCTTCTTCTATAGTAGCTTTAGCATATTTCAGTGAAGCCATCCTGGGTGTTATCCTGGTAACTTTGAGGATGGTTGAGACATCTTCAGTAGCGGCTAGAGAAATAACTTCAAAAGTTTGACAAGGAGTCTTGATGAATTCGCCGCCCATCTCTATATATCAGAAAGAATTCAAATGGCTAACCATGTACTATTCTTCGCCACATATAATAACAATATTTTCGTTCACAGGATATTTTATTTTATGATGTAGGGTAGAGGTAACAACGTCTGCCCCATGGATACAAGGGCTTCCCAGTAAGCTGGTCGAATGTCCATTACATAAAAGGTAGATTCAAAGATTTGCGAACCTACTTTGATTAGAAGATCCACTTCTCTGTGTACTATCCTTTTTGACCCATCAAATGCTAGAACTATAATATCACTGGGTTTTAGTATAACCCTTTCGCAATTAATTATGTCCAAGGCGCCCTTCGGTAGAACATTTAACGAGGAGCAAGTATCAACTAATACATGAGCCAGAGTGGTGCCCTTGCATTCAATGGAGACGTACAGGGCCTTATTGTGGTTTCTTCCTTCAAGAGTCAGATCAACATCAGAGAAACCTAATCCATTATCAATCGTTAATCTAGCAACATAGCTTCCAAATTGATCGCCAGAGATCTATTGTGGCACGTGAGCAGTCTTCAAGAATTTTACTAAATCCTATGCATGAGCTTCAGAACATAGTAACAGGGATAACATAGAGATCTTGGATGGGGTCTTCCCCAACTGTTCAACAATTTTATAGTCACTCTTGCGGATAATCTTAATACCTGTTCCAACTCTTATCTAGAGGTGTCTTCAACTGTAGCTTCTTTAGGTGCCTCCGTCTAGGCAGGCTCTGTTATTTGCTCTTTACCCCGAGCCTCGGCAATTGACTCGGTGGTTGTAACTCTAACAGGTGTAGCAATAGTATTTGGATATATTTCCGGAGAGAAAACCCTTCCGCTTCGAGTAACCTTACTGGTTCCAGCAATATTTTCAATGTCGGGATCAACAACTTTAGTAACTTCATCTTTAACAGTCGGTAGTTCTTGTTTGCGCCATGGTAGTAGATGTCGAATCCATAGTTCCAAGGAATATCCTTATCCTAAGAATATGGGATAGGTCTAGGTGTAGTGATGATCAGAGGAGCAACTTTCAGATTGGAAGTAATCCTTATAGGACCTTTGGAGGTGATCCTGACAAGAGGGCCAGAAATTAAGGATAAGTCTTGACACAAATTCTCAGCAGACGGAACCTTCTCGATCAGAATTATATGATTATTCATTAGGCGTTTAATGCCTTCCTTTAGTAATCTGCAGGCATTGGGTTGGGCTGCGCAGCAGTAACATTTTTCAATACAACCTGGAAATAAACCAGCCTGCAGCAGATTCTTCTTGATTATTGGTAGAGGAGTAACCAATTAACTTACATTTGCCACATAAAGAACATCATAAATTGCACTTATGCCTTTGTCATGCTTCGGCATAGGCGCAGTAATTACATTCGGGGTCTCTGGAGGATCAAACTCAATCTCCTTGTTGTCAATCATGTCCTGAATTTTGTTTTTTAGGGTCCAGCAGTTGTTGGTGTCGTGCCCAAGGCTGTTAGAATGATAGGTGCATTTCGCACTCAAATTGTACTTAGGAGAGGAGGTATTGGGGTTCTGAGGAGGATCCCTTAGCGTAATCAGTTCCACTTTTAATATATTGTAATGCCTGAGACAATGGCATATTAATCTTGGTAAACTTCCTTCCCAGAGAATCCGACCTACGCCTATTGCCCTGTTGTTGTTGAACAGGTGCAAGATTATAATTTAATACCGCTCCCACAGACTGATTGTGGTCATTTTTACCATGGCCCTTCTGGCCATAAACAGCACTGGTCTCCTTCTTACCATTAAATGTCTTCTTCACAACATTTGAAGATGCAACCACTTGAATTTTTTCGCTCTTAATACCACTTTCGACATGTTCCCCGGTTAGAATCAGCTCAATAAAACCAGATGAAGAACTCCCAATCAGATGATTAAAGAATGGACCTATTAGAGTTCCCATGAACATATCAACTAGCTTCCGGTCCAACAAGGGAGGTTGCACCCTTCCAGCTAAGTATCTCCACTTCTGGGCATATTCTTTAAACCATTCATTCAAACTCATAGTCATGTTTTGTAATTGCACGTGAGTTGGTGCAAGGTCAGCATTGTATTGATATTGTTTGTAAAAAGCAGCAACCAAGTCTTCCCAAGTGCGGATGTTGGTTCCCTCCAGCTGATAGAACCACTCGAGTTGTGTACCAGACAAGCTTTCTTGAAAGAAGTGAACCCATAACTTTTTGTCAGTGGTATGGGGTTGGATCTTCCGAACATAGGACCTTGGATGAAGTTTCGGACAAGACACACCATCATTTTTAGCAAAAGCATAGGACTTTGAACTTGTGGGGGATAACTACCCCCGGAATAAGACCCGGCTCCCTGAAATCCAATCCAGACACTTTCTGGATTTCCTTGGCCTTGAGGTGATCTTCCAGCTATTTATATATGTCATCAGCAGAAGGATATTATTTATCATAATAGTCTTCGTCCTTAGGCATCTTACCAGAACCAAGGTTGCCTCCACCTTCAGCCCTGACACTTCTACCATCCTCCTCTTGGTTGTCATATTCATCAGAGGTGATATCAGTAGTTTGAACTGGTTTAGCATGAACTTTGAATCTTCTTCCCATGTTGAGGATAACAATTGGCTTCCGAGTCTTCTTCTTTTTGGTGATGAGCGCCATCATATCTTTCTATCCTTGAGCTAGGTTCAGGAGGCTCTCCTGGAATTGGGCATTCTGAGCTTGGAGTTCCTTAACAGTTTGTTCAAGAGCCATCTTTTATTGAAATAAATAGCAAGAAGATGAGAAAACCTGTATGGGAAAACCTGTTATGTAATGATGCATGATATGTAGATGCAATGTTTTCAAGGATCCTTGCGGGATTTAAATTTGTTTTAAAAAAAGGAAACAAGAGAAATTTTAGTAACTAGCTCGACTTATAATTGCTTTTAATAAAAAAGTTACAAAATATCAAAAATATAAATTCAAATCTCCCATGGACGCCTCCTCTTTATGTTGACATATGCGTTGAGTCTTTGTTCTTTGTGGAGTCGTTTCTTCAACTCCAGTACTTTCTTCTCACTAGCATAGAACTGAGCTTCGAAGGTATCTCTTTCTTCCTTAAGCTGAATCCAGGACTCCTGTAGCTCTTCGAAGTCGGTAGGCATGTCAGGATGAAGAACGGTATGTGGAACATCCCATTCAACAACATGCTCTACGATCACTGGTACGGTAGCAGGATATGGCATTTTAAGATTCTGAGCACGAGACCGCGCCCATCTGAGGTAAGGCTCTATAGGAATGGAATTCTTGTGTCCCAGAGTCTTTCTATCAGTCTTTTTGATCGTGCCCCAAGCACTTATAAACATTTGATGGTAGTTTTGAAGATCATTCTTATAGTCGAATACAATACCCTGAATGAGCATATCATGAGTACCGTCCCTTCGAGCATAACCAAATTGACACAGTGCTAGAGAAGGGTTGTAAGTGATGCCCCCTCTTATACCAAGAAATGGTACATTAGGGAATTCTCCATAACGATCAACAATAGTGACATCTTCCTGAGATCGAGAGCACCAATGGATATATGCATGAGTGAGTGACATCAATCTTTGAGACCACCTCAACCTTTATTCGTTCTTTATCACTGATCAGGGCATGTGCGAAATAAACTACCTGGATAATAGAGGTATGCAACACATATGAGTTCCCCGCTTCTTCATAGTACGAGTGTGAAGGGAATGTAGGATATCTCCGAGCAAAGTAGGTACCAGATTATGAGTGAGAAATATTTCAATGGCATTCATATCTATGAATTGGTCTGGGTTAGGGAATAGTACTAAAGCATAGATCAGTAAGGCCAACATATCCTCAAAAGCATGAAGATTCATGGTATCTAGAAACCACTGAGCCTTCTCTATAAGAAATTTAGGAGAAAAACCCTTGACTCCATTCCTTATTTCCCAATTAGATACAATGGTCGGTCATTTCAGGTGTAAGGCTACTACAATGTCTTCAGGTTTTGGAACTTGCTCTAGACCGGTGAAAGGTATCTGATCAAAAATAGGCACTTCAAGTAACTTAGATAATCCTTCTGTTGTGGGTACCAATTGGTTATCCGGGAAGGTAAAACAGTGATGCTTCATATCAAAGAACTAGAAAAGAACGCTCTCATGTCTTCCTGAAAGCCAGTAGTAACTAAATTGAGTAGATGACCATGTCTCTTGGTGAATTGAGAATTTTCGGGAACCTTTGAGACTAATTCCTCAAGCTTGGAAGGTATCCTTACAAAGTTGATCCGGATGGTATTCCTACGACTGGAAGCCATGACCCTGCAACACAACACAAATATAAATCTCCTAGATCCTTGAAATGGTTAGACATGATGTTATGATGTTATGATGTCATGATATCATGTTTAAATATATAATCAAACACAAGCAAAGCACGCAAAGGCCTTAGTTTTAAGGCTTGCATGGGGTTTGTAGGTAAGTACCCTATTGAAATTTAGTTGGCTTAACCTGTCCTAAAGAAGTAATCAAGTTCTAGGGATCAATATCACTGATTTTTCCCACAAGTTTCGTCTAGCACGACAACTGACTTTCCACCAAACAAAACTCGAGAGGCGAATCTCAATGAGTGTAGTATCGAGTATCAACCAACTTCAGACTGCACCAAAGTCGACTATCTCACTACCTTCTAATGGCTATGTTGGGTCAATTAAGGTTCTAAGGTTAGTTAGTGCTTATGACACCACGCGGCAGCATAGTATGCTCCCCGACTGACTCGAGCGATACCAGTACAAACCAATGTGTCGCACTAACATAGCTATCACTTCAACCATATCGGTATACGTCATATAGTTTCCATGATCTATTGCTACTTACCTAAAATGTTCCCCAGATTCGAGTATAGGATCTTCGCAAGAAATAACCCAAACTACCCTTTAAAATAAAGCAGACAAATCAGACAAGGAAAGCATTTAAAATTGATCTAACTCTAAGGTAACCCCACTTTTAGTTTTCTGTAGCATAGTCACCAGCTTTGTAATACGGTGGGAGAACTGACTTATTTTTGTGTTTTATCGCAAATGTTGCGGTTAGCAAGAGTCGCCACCGACTTTTCTTTTATCCAATAAGGAAAGGGTGAAAAGAACAGGAAAGACCTTTGAGATTTTCTTGATTTCAGGGGGTAGGTTATGAAAAGGGAAGGTGTTAGCACCCTTTTCATCCGTAGTTATCTACGGGCTCTTAATCGCTAGCTCACTTTTGAAAATGCTTTGCGTATGTGTTTGTTTGAAAATATTTTGAAAATGCCTAAGTACGGCAACTTTGTAATGATTCTTGTATAAGTTAAGAATGTGTACAAAGTCTTTGTTTTTGAAAATATTTCATAGAAAGTGTTGATGAAAAAGTGTTTTGAAAAGTGTGAGCAAGCGATTACGAGTGATCTACCTACTCAAAAGTCTTTCGTGTTTTTTCCTCCTCCTTAGATAGTGATATCCTACCATTAGTTAGTAGGAAGCCCTTTCGTTGGATGTGAAGGGACGGGCGAGGGTCATCGTACAGTCATAAAGGCAACTCATAGGGGCACTTTAACAATTTATCGTAAAGGACTAGATCGTTTACCTAAGGCAACATCGAAGGTTTGTCGAGGGACTACGATCTTTTTAATCGAGGGTCTTTGCTAAAGCGTCCCCACGTTCGAGGGACATGACTATTTTTTATTTGAAGGCAACAAGTGGGATTACCCTAGAGGTGAGTGTGTGAAAACACTACTACAAAAAAGGGAAAAGACAGCGCTTTTTTAGGCTTTTAACAGCGCTGCTAAAAGAAAAGACATCGCTTTTTTTCAATGTAAAAGCGCTGTCTTGTGCCAACTTTAGACAACGCTTTTAGAATAGACAGCGCTTTTTTATATACCCCTCTAGCAGCGCTTTTGCTTTAGACAGCGCTTTGTTATTTTTTTAAGTTAGGCTTTAGACAACTCCTTCCTTTGAAAGCGCTGTCTATTCCCCCACTTTAGACAGCACTTTCAGACTTTAGGCAGCGCTTTTTTTTAAGTTTTTACAGCTCTTTTCTCCTAAAGCGTTGTTTATTGTTCACAATTTTTTTTAATAAATTATCTATTTTGACTTACAAAAGTGTTGTCCAATATATATAATGCATTTTAATTAGAATTTTAACCATATTTGATCCAGGTTTTCACCATATTATGCACCATACTTGGTAGCTTCATTCCAATAAAATATACATATATAAAAATTACACATATACATAAATTGATGATATATACAACAACAATTACAAAATTTATGATACAAGTTAAAATTCTACAAGTTAAAATGCCTAAAATTCAAAATTGAATTTACATCTATACATCTTTCTATCTTCGAGAATTCTCATGAAACAACAACAACATGAATATCTTAGCTCTATCTTCTGCACATGTACCTATAAACCTAGAAAAAAAACCAAATGATCTAAATTCATAACATGATAATATTAACGTTGCACTTTATTTGAATTTAATTTGTACTCAAAACTCGAAAGTCCTCATCAAAGGAAATAAGACAATATACCTTAGCTTATAAAATTCTCAACCCGATAATGAATTGACACCATTCCTCCATAAGTTCATCCAATTGATCTTTTGAGTAATGTGCACAATTGAATTCCTCAAAGTACTATATATATAATAATATAACATAGTATGTGATTTAGTTAAAACAATATGTCATTTTATGAGAAACACAAAATATGAAAATAGTATGTAATTCCTAAGTTAGAAATTCATACCGTGGATGGAATCTCTAATCGATCCAAAAGAATAGTTTCTTTCATAAACCTCAACATAAAATAGCCACAATCTATACCGTTACGCTGGCGAGGACACTACACATGGAAAGAAAATATGAATATATATCAGGATATACCCCTTAAATTATTTTATCAAGTATCATCACTAATGTAATCAAAACTGAATATCTCTTTGTGAAAATATACCTCCACTCTGATCCATGTAACGTTGTTGACTCTACTTTTTGGTACTTAAATATCTCTTTGGGAGCGAAAAGAAAGTAGAATGCTATAATAAAATATAAACGACTGTTTAGAACAATCTCAAATAGAAACATAAACACAAACACAAATCCAGATATGTTGACCATAAACATAAACATAAACATAAACTTGAATATCTCTTTGGGAGAGAAACACTTACATGTCAATCATCTGTTTCAAATCTGGATATGTTGACCAATCATTGTATAACGAGTCCAGATAATACACAGTTTCTCTCATATGATTAATCGTAACCAATAACCAGTGTCCACTGTAAGATTAAACAAAGATTAAACAATGGCCAAAAACGGAAAATTATAATAGATCAAGTTAGGATGAAAGTCTAACCCGTTGCCAGTATTATATGGCAAAAAGAACAACTTCTCAGTATCTTTACTGGCCACGAATAAACCTAGTGCATATGCTATGACATCATCTGGTCTCGTTACAATTAACCCTGAATTGACAGTGTTGGGAGCTAAGAAGCTAAATCTTGCTTCTAATCCACGCGGGCGCACAATGTTGTCATACATAAACCTTAAATTAAAACATCATTAACATTATACTATATTCATTGAAATGAGGGATTAAATTGTTCATTTAATTAAACAAAGTTGATCGGAGTATACCTGATGTATATACCGATAACACCGAGGCCTAATTCCAAATGCCTAAAAACTTGCTCCATATCCTCTCTACCAATTTCTTCAAGATATTCAAAACCAAAGATGTCTGCACTTATAGGTATAAGGCGGGTACCACAATCTGGAATATATGTAGTTCCTAAATATGTTCGAAGGCACGACCTGAACTGAGCAGTAGTTTTTTTGCTAGCCACAGTCTTCTTAGCAACATTCTTTTTTTGTGTGGAAATATTGCTAATTTCAGGCGCCTTACCCCTACTGACTTGTGCAGTCTCTTTAGCATGAATCTAGTTATCATATAATTAGTTAGGGGAAGTATAAAATCACAAATTAGCATTTCTCATAGCATAAATGTCATATAATTGTGTTACCTCAAATGATGCAATTGACTCGGTCTCCCGCCTAATCCCCTTATATTTTGGAATGGATTTTGTTGGAGTCTAACATTACCATGTAAACAAAATGTAAGTATAATTGCCATAAAAATTTGAATAGTAAACGATTTTAAGCATACCTCATTATCTATGCAAACGAGGCTTGACGGTCATGCAACAAACGATCCTATTGCATCTGCCACCAATGTTGCATCCACCACATCGTCAGGTAGTGGTAACAACGCACCCCCCTCTAAAACGACATCGACCGATACTTTCAAAAATCCATCTGGGAGCGGTCTATGGTGAAGCATTTCTCTTGAAGTATTATACACTTTTCCCTTGCCAACCATCTGATAAGTCGGTGCCGACAAATAGAGTTGACACCGGGAAATGCCCTATAATTTAATAAATATGGTTATATAATTAATAAACATGGTTATATAATTAATAAACATGGTTTTATAATTTATAAAGATGGTATATAATTACCTCGGGAATATTTTGTCCAAAGTTACCATTGATACTACCTTTGTCACTAGTATCTTTAAAGCCTGTAGCTTGATCGATTTCCTTTTCCTTTCTCAGCTCATATACTTCTTGTTGTAACTTTTCCAACTTCTCCTGAAGTTCTTTATTGCTTGGAGCTTTTGTCTTTGATTTTTTTTCAAGGATGTTGGAGTGATCCCAAATCCCTTACCTCTCACCCGACCAGAATACTCACGAATATCTAATGCTCGTGAGAGTATTCTCCTGCAATCATTATCTTCATATGGAGGTATAGACTGGGAAAGACTCTCCTGAAATTCATATAAATATTGTAATTAAAGAATGATATGTTAATAAAAGAATGATGTAATTAAATAAATAAAAGTATGATGTAATTAAATAAATAATGTTATACTTACACATCTCTCGAAAATTTGTTGAACTTTTTCTTCAACAGCTCCATCCTTACACACACGGGCTTCCTTCCACAAAATGTGTTCCAGAAGAGATGTTTCAGAACTATTATCGTTTGTTAGCTACACATTAAGCCAAAAAACATGATCAAAGATAAGTGTGTATATATTATAGATACTTTGCAATTTATAGATACTTACAATAGATTGTTGTAAGCGTGAATATCCCATACGACCTTTTCTGTATGGATATGCTGGACTTGATGCTCGTTGTCGATTTACGACACTTAAACTCTTAAATTTTTGGGTATTTCTTTTTGATTTAAAAGTTTCCCATTCTTCAGCTGTAATCAAATCAACATATTTCTTTGGAAGCTTTGCATCAACAAAAAATTTATTCGCATCCCTTAGAAACTTGTTTGACAAGAAAGCTCTAAACTCTCTATGTAGTTTCTCGACCAATTTAAGAATATAATCTCTCCTGGTATCCTCAATGATGAACGACCTCTACAAAAATCATACACAAAGTGTGTTAGTATAAGTAATTTAGAGACATAATCGTCATTAAAAACAATTAACATCACATATGGTACCTGTATCTCACTCTATATTTTATCTTTAGCGTCGTCCAACACTCTTGCTCTCCAATCTTCACATGTGATTGGAATTTCACTTCTTACCACCGAACCGAGATAACTCGTCAACGTTGAACCGTTAGGCTCAATGAGTTGGCCTTCTTGGCTCCAATGCACATCATACTTTATGCCTTGGTCTCTATCCCGAATTATTCTCTTCATTATTATTATTCCTCTTCTATATTCCATTTCCGTTTTACTAACAGCCTTATCTCCATCATGCACAGAATCATCACGTGGGTTATCATCGTTAGTAGCCATCTAACCTGTAATAAACATAAACATAAACCCAATATAAAATTCCATAGTCATTTAAATATATATATAAAATGACAATGCCAAAAATTAACATAAACATAAACTTAAACATAAACACAAACATAAACATAAACATAAACATTTTAATATCCTACCTCTTTCACTAACATCTCTTTATTTTCTTGGTTGGAACATGAATTACTTGTTTCTTAACAATACGGACGGATGGATTTATCCAAATTCCCTCATTATGATCATTTCTGATATATGATTCATCCGCTATAATATTCTCATCTTGATCATTTATAATATACGACTCATTCCGTCTAATACATGACTCATTCTCATCATCAATACCACCTTGGTCTACACCGTTATCATCAACCACTTTGTTAGAAAAAAGCAATATAGACCATTTTGTACTCGTCGGGTCAGTGACATAGAACACTTGTTTAGCTTGAGAGGCTAGAATAAAAGGCTCTTCTTTGTACCCCTCTCTATTAAGATCCACTTGCAAAAATCTTGACAAATCCATTCGTATGCCACCACTACTTACCCACTTGCAACAAAAGATAAGAATTTGAAACTTCTCGTAATCAAACACCCAAATATGCTCGATAACTCCAAAATATGACAGATTTCCATATTTGGGGTTTAGGTCCTTCATACTAGAAATGTGCATTACTTCAGCAAGCACGGTGACACCACTATTTTTCATACTACTTTTATTATCTTGTTCTTTGGTATAAAATGTGTATCCATTAATTGTGTACGTGCTATAGAAAAACACATGTAAACTTGGACCATATGCCAAACATCTCAACCTTTCTGTTATTGAAGCGGGATCTGAATGAAGCTTTGAAAAAAATATGATCCTTACACCATGGTATAAAACTTTGATTGTGCTCCCGTACTATCCAATTTTCATTTCAATTCTGATTTAACCCTTGGAGTATATCCTTGTGCATTTCAACATATGGCTCAACCTCACTGTCATTGTGCAGAACATACAGATGCACTTGATCCCATTCATCTTTTGATATTATCACAATTTTATTTCCAATTAATCTTTTACCTTCCTTTTTTTCAAAAATTTGACTTTTGGGGAGTCCAATGGATTGAACTTTGGACAAATATTCAGTACAAAACTCAACCGCTTCTTCAACAATGTATCGCTCAACAATACAACCCTCTGGGCGACTTCGGTTTTTCACGTACCCTTTTAATACTTTCATATAACGTTCGGCAGGGTACATCCATCTCATATAAGCTGGACCGCACAATTGTGTCTCTTTCACAAGATGAACAACTAGATGTACCATTATGTCAAAAAATGAGGGAGGAAAATACATTTCAAGCTCACACAAAGTAATAAAAATTTCTTTTTGCAATGTTGGTAAGATCTCAGGATCAATCACCTTACTACAAATTGACATAAAGAAAAAACACAACTTAGTTATCGCACTCCTTACTTTATCTGGCAAAATAGAATGTATACCTATTGGTAGAAAATGCTCCATTATAACATGGAAATCATGTTTCTTTAAACTCTTTAACTTGAGGTCTTTCATAGACACAAGTCTTCTAATATTTGAAGAGTATCCTTCTGGAACTTTAACTTCACTTAGAAACTTACACAATATCTTTTTCTCTTTTCTAGATAGAGTAAAAGCAGCAGGTGGTAGATATGTTCGGCTTCCTTTCTTCACGGGTCCTAGTTCAGTTTGTATTCCCATCTTTAACATGTCCTCCCTTGCTTTAAGGCCATCCTTAGACTTTCCTTTAATATTGAGTAACGTACCAATAATACTTTCAAATACATTTTTTTCAATATGCATAACATCGAGAAAATGTCTCACATACAGAGACTTCCAATATGGCAATTAAAAAAATCGATCTCTTCTTCCACCCACCTTTGACAACCGTATGCGCAAGAGGCTTGCCAAACTGAGTACACACATCTTTCACCTTTTCAAAAATTTGGTCACCTGACAATGCAGGTGGAGCTTTACATTGTTCGGTGTCTCCATTGAATGCTTTTCTCCATGCACGGTAGTGATTTTTAGAATGTAAGAATCTATGATGATCGAGAAACACATTCTTCTGACAAAGTTCCAAACACATCGTATCAGTTCTATCTTCACAAACAGGACACGCATGTTGACCTTTAATGCTATACCCAGATAAATTCCCGTATGCTGGAAAATCATTAATTGTGCCAAACAATATCGCCCTCAAATTGAAACTTTGTTTCCTATATCCATCATAAACCTCCACCCAGTTCTCCCGTAAAATCTTTAAATCTTTGATCAAAGGTGTCAAGTATACGTCTATGCCATTCCCTGGTTGTTTAGGCCCAGATATTAACATAGATAACATCATGTACTTACGCTTCATACATAGTCATGGAGGTAGGTTATAAATCATAAGAATCACAGGCCATGTGGTATGTGAGATACTTTGAAGACCATGCGGGTTCATTCCATTAGTAGATAAAGCCAACCGAAGGTTTCTTGCTTCTTCTCCAAAATCAGGATAATCATTATCAATTTTCGACCACTGTGGTAAATCTGCTGGATGTCGATACTTTCCATCAATAATTCTTTCATCTGCATGCCAAGTAAGGTGTCTTTCATCGGTTTCACTATGAAACATTCGCCTAAATCCCTGAATTATAGGAAAATACCATAAGACTTTTGTTGGAGACAATTTTTTCTTATATTGAGACAAACCGCATTTATGGCACTCATTTAATGATGCATATTCGTTTCGAAACAAAACGCAATCGTTTGGACAAGCATGTATCTTATCATAGCTCATGCCAATAGAGCATAACATTTTTTTGGCCTCATAGGTTCGATTAGGAAGAACATTATCCTCCGGAAGCATATCTCTCATAAGGGCTAATAACTCTGTGAAACTTTTATCTGACCATCCATTGCCCGCCTTTAAGTTGTACAACTTTAATACCGCAGACAGTCTTGTGAATTTAGTGCATCCTTTATACAACGGTTTCTCTGCATCGCTTACCAATCTCTCAAAAAATTTGGGACAATGCTGAAGATCTTCTTCAAGTGCATCTGCAATCTCTTCGACTCGATCAAAATCATATGTATCTGTGTTCTTGTCGTCTGAAGCATAGATCGTACTACTTTGCTCCCCCGGTTCAACGTTGTCGTTACTTTTTTCACCGTGAAATATACAACCCGTATAACTTCTATCAATTCCACGCATTAGTAAATGCGATTTCAATCCATCTGCATTAACCTGACCCACATAACAACAACCCAAGCAAGGAAAGTTCATTCTACTGGGGTCTTTGGCGTGTTCAACAGCAAACTTAACGAATTCTAATACCCCATTCTCGTACTCTTGTGACAATCGATCAGCAAACATCCATTTTTTATCCATTTTTTTCTACTTATTCAAGTAAATAAAAACACTATAACCGGATTATTCTCTTTTTGTTTGAATTAAACGAATTATTTCTAGAAATTTATTTCTAGAGTTAATAACATGGACTAAAAATAAATATATCTATATAAAAATAATTTTGTTTTTGAATTGATCGATACAGATAGAATTTGAACTTGACTTACCAAAGAAAGAAAAGGGGCTATTGGTGTCAACGAAGGATTATGCGGCTTTGATGTTCTTCGAATTGGTGATGGTCTTCGACTAACTACACCAATACAAAAGGATCATCAAAAACAAGTTATATATATAGGTTCAAAATACTAGTAACAAAATACTAGTTCATGGAAAATATAAACATGATAAACAATTCAGAAACCAATTAAAATAACAAAAAAAAACATCATATATATCATCTTTTTTATTCCAAAACATAGAACCAAAAGAAAATTCAATAATGCTAAATGCTAAAAGTGTTGCTGTTATATATCAAGCCCTACCAAGAACCCAAAAATTAAAATGCATACATATAACCCAGTTTAGACACCAATAGGAGGATAATGTCTTAGATGTTAGCATAGTACATTATCAAGGAGGATAACTCAGTTTGGACATCAATGGAGATAAAGACATTTTCAATAAAGAACATACCTTGAGAATCGGCCGGTGTGGGTGGAGGAAAACTGAGAGAGACGGTGGAGGATGGAGGGGGGCTGGTACGACGGTGAAGGATTTGCGATGGAGGAGGAAATGGGTTACGCTTACTGTTGAAGGAGGGAAAGGGTTTCGCTTCTGTATTCGTGAATCTGTGAATATACAGATTCTTTTTTTTTTTCACTTATAAGGATTTAGACAGTGCTGGCTAATATGGACCTATATTAGCACTTTTGAAAAATGTTGGCTAATAGTGTCCTTTAGCAGCGCTTTTCTAATTATTTTTTTAATTTTTTATGACTTTAGACAGCGCTTTCTTAAAGCGCTGTCTAAAGTGGACCTTTACCAGCGCTTATGATAAAGCGCTTTCCAAAGCAATCCTTTAGCAGCGCTTTTTAAAAGCGTTGTCTAAGGTCATATGTTTAGCAGCGCTTTTACTAATTATTTTATACAGTTTCCGTGTTTTTTTTAATTCACTTATAGCAGTGCTTTTGTACACTTTTGGCATAGTGAAATTAATTTAATTCAGTTATTTATCTTGTATTTAGGTTATCTAACGATTGGTTTTAGATCTTGCCATACATGCCTAGTTACTATACAGTAATAAGGAAAGCGGTAAATTGCAAAAAGTAAACCTAAATTATTACAGGGCTTCGGGAGGGGGGTTACAAAGCCATAAAACCGGTAGGGGGGAAAGAAAGTAAATCCTAATTAACTATTACATACTGTAGTAGATACATAATTAGGAAAAACTAAGGCGAAAGTAAATACGCGAAGATTGTAAAAGAGAAAATGAAAAAATTATGTTGGCGATTGCATGACGAAAAAGTTTTGATAATCATCCTAAAGTCTAATCGATTTTAATTAATCAAAAAAGGTTAGGTAATTTAAATTAATCGAAACCCTAAAATCTAAGTTGATTTCAATTAATTAAAAAAAATTAGGTAATCAAAACCCTAAAATCTAAGTTGATTTTAATTTAATTGAGAAAACCTAAAAATTCAAATTAGGGTTAATTAAATAAAAACCTAAAATTAAATTCAATTGATTAAATTAAAAAAAAAACCTAAAATTAAATTAGGGTTTTGAAAAAGGTTTTGTGAAAGAATAGGAGCAAAGGAAGAAAAGAGTGAGAAACATAGAATTGGAAAAGGAAATAACCAAATGAGTAGGGGAGGGTGTTGAACCTACGCCCTCAAGCATTCTCCACTCCTAGAAAACCACCAGGCCAATGCGCTGGTTGTGTCAAGGTAACAGGTTATGCGCATCATATAATAAACCTGCAAAAAAAATGAAAACATGAAAAAATTTGCAAAACCGGGGATCGAACCCGTGACCTGAGAGAGGAGTGACTTAGCACGCGCGTTTCTACCACTGGGGTGGCTATACATCCATTCATATAATTGAATCAAAATATATATAATATGTAAATGAATACATTGGTCGGAGAAGCGTCGGAACCCTAGCTCTGGTCATCTTCTCCGGCGAGCCAATTCTTGCACCTGTGAAAATAACAAGCGTTAGCGAATGAAGAGGACTTTACCCCCCTTAAATTAAGCCTTCTGAATCCAATGGTAGTGGCCATTTGGCCTGAATGTGCTTGTATTCAAAGATACGAAGCAAACAACTCCTTATGCCCTAGTAATGGTGTGGTCTTATTACTGTGTTGAAACTCATATTCTATGCGTCAAAATTATTCTAAATATCACTATAAACATGTATAAGTGCACTAAATCAATCAATAACGCATGAATTGGAAGTTTGAAAAGTGATAAATCTACCAACATCGTGATGCTTGGTGGCACGATTCTGAGACGTCTTTCGCTTGATGAACATTTGGAAACAGTCCCTAGGACCTTCAAGATGATAATGGGATGCTTGGTTTGGCTTGAGAGTGGTTGGATCGTGTGATACGAATTTGCACTTTTCTTGAGAATTTTGAGAAAACTTTTTAGGGGTTGTTGTGGCAGGCTACGTGTGTTTGTACATATGGTATTGCTTGTGTATATATAGAGGAAAAGATTGGGTCAATATTTGTGGTATAAATATTTTTGGTTTATGATGAAAAGATATGATTTGCAATTATGTAAAAACTTTCTATTTTTGATCAATCTTGCACCAATCTTCCTTGCACGAATTTTTCCATCTTGCATATGCAATCTTGGGCCTCCAATATGATTCATAACAAATCCCACATGCCTTGGTCCATCGGTCTTATATTTATTTAATTTATTTTGGATTTAATTGAATAAAAATCAAAATAACTAAAATAAAAACAAAATATAATGCATGAATGGACTTATGGGTCTTTAAATATGTCATGAACACGTTTGGACCTCAAAAATTAGGCCCAATAGTCCAACATTACAAATTTGCTCACTTTGAACTTCATGCATTTGCTCAAAATTTCACAACTTGCAATGGTCATAACTCACTCAATTTATATATTTTGAAGGTTATCTTGGATTTTTTGGAAAGCTCAAGATGTCCTCTACAACATCTACGTTTATAATTTTTGATTTTGAATAATTTATCTTGATGTAAGTTTCCTTGACAAAAAGTGTCTTTTGTTGACTTTTGAAGTGACCTATAATGTATTGACTTATATCTCTCAAATGATGCATTTTTTGGACTTGAACTTAGAGAGAAAAAGTTGCAGAGAATTGAATTTCCTTTAAAATGAGCTTTGGTTGGGTAAAAGATGATGAAGCATGTGAAAGTTAAGTTTGGTCAAAGTTCAGTTGACTTCTCCTTAAGAAACCCTAATTTGGCAACTTTTGACTTTTGATGATTTGAGGGATTTCCTTGAAGAATCATGATAAAACCTTGATCAAATGATGAATATCACTTTAAAATGTTGATGTTGACCAAAAATATTGAGGTTTGACTGTATGTTGACCACAGTTGACTTTTTACCCATTGCAATTGATTTTCAGTCATCTGAGTCATTGACTGGGAAAACTTGTGATGCAAGGCTTGAAACTTGACATGAGCATTCTTTAAAGCATATGAGGAGCAATGAAAACCACTTGAAGCCTTATAAACCCAATCTTCCTTGTGAAATACAAAACCCTAGTTGTGAGTCCATTGCTTAGGATAAGAATTTATCTGATCAATTCTTGAGCAATCTTGAGCATTTAAGGACCACGGGAGAATATCTTGAATGAAAATGGGAGGGAAAATTTTAGGGTACAAAACTTACCTATGCCAGTAACCTTAGTGATTGTTCATTTTATGATCACCTGATCAATATTTCCCAGTAACCTTACCGATGCCAGTAACCTTACTGATTGTTCATTTTTTCCAATCACCTGATTGGTGTTTTTCGGTAACCTTACTCATGCCAGTAACCTTACTGTTTGTTCATTTTTTTCAATCACCTGATTGATGTTTCTTGGTAACATTACCGAAGTCAGTAATCTTACTGTCTTGATTGTTTTTTGGTAACCTTACCGACGTTAATAGCGTTGTATAATTTTCAACCATTCAAGACGTGAGCAGTCTCACGTAACTTCATCTATCAATTTATTTGTAAGCAACCTTATGAAGCATGGGCAGCCTCATACACCACATGCATTTCATAAAGACGTGAGCAACTTCATACATTCACATCAGGCATACATTACAAAAAACATACCATGCATTAACACATACATCAAGCATAACCATATCAAAGTATCACTGTCATTCATAACATTTGGTGCATCCGACATAATAAAATTATATCAAAAAAACACTTTGGTTAGAAAAATGTCAAAGGAAATCCACGCATGCACTTATGCCTACGCCTACGATGCGATTATCAACATCATATTGATATTGTTCACTGCAATATGTCAAAATACAAATCAACTTGGAGATACTGCAATCAGCAACAAACAATGTTGGGAATTCCATAACTCAAAGAACCCAATGGTCTAAAAGGATAGAATTATTAAAAACATTAATAAAACATTTGGTGCATTTACATACGAAACACATGCCAATAACTTTAGGCATCATACATATACATATCAATTATACATTGCAAACTTCATAGGCTAGGAATACTTCGAAAAATCTTAAGGCCTATTTTATCAGCTAAGTTACCTACGTGAATCGAAAATTTAAATCTTAGCATTTTTATTACGAATATCTTGGTTGAGAACAAGCACAACATTTAGAGGTACTACGAACCAAAAATTACACTAGGTGGTATATCTGCGAATCATATCCATGACCTAGTTATTCAATTTCAACATTTCAAATTTTCAATTTTTAAACATCAAACCCGCATTATTTATCCTCTAGGTTGTGATAAATATGCAAGTCTGCAATAAAAACTCACTATGTTAGTCTCGGAGCTTTAGCAAGTTCATCTTCAGACATTCTTTCGACTCTATTAGTTTAGTCCCCTGGCATAAATGGAGCTGATACCCGCATTTTCTACCCCCTAAGTTGTGGTAGATATGCATAATCTACGATATAGCTTACTATGTTAGTATCGAGGCGTTAGTAAGTTATTTTTTAAAACTCGTATTACCTACTCCCTAGGTTGTGGTAGATGTATGAAAATCTGAGATATAATTCATTGTGTTAGTCATGAAGCGATAATGAGTTATTAAACTTGTGTTATTTACCCCCTAGGTCGTAGTAAATATGTAATAACTGCAATATAACTTATTGCATTAGTCTCAAAGAAGCAATAATTTATCCATTTTTAAGCTCGCGTTATTTACCTCATAGGTTATGGTAAATACGCGAAATCTGCATTTACTTTTTCTAAGTGTTGACGAGTTATCTGCATCGTCATATCTAGGTCATTTATGTTCTTGATCTAGGCATTGGTGGGTTAACTGCGTCAACCTTGTCTATCTACTTTCTGGTTTATCTTACAGTTTATCTTTTTTCAAATCTTTTGGTCAAATTTGAGGTCTTCCATTATTTAATTACCATTTGATCTGAATGTGCAAGAATTGCATCCTCTCGCACCCTTCAATCAAAGAGTAATTAAATAGGGACAGCTGTCATACTCCAAATTTGTTTGCCCTATTTCTAACAGTGAAATCATTTTTAAACTTGGGCTTTATAAAAAATTTGGTTTAAGTTTACTAACATTTTAATATTAATTTATTTGGTTTTACTTTAAATTATTTGTATTTTTTAAATAGCAAATATTTACCCACTCTTCCTATACTTTCAAGTTGCTTCTTATCACGAATAAATGAGCCAGCACAATTAATAAAGAGGTAAGGTTTGCAAGTATAGGGTCACGGGTTCAAATCTCACTTGCTATATTTTTTAACATTTTTTTCTTTCACTTGTTACTAACTTTGTTTCTATTTTTAAAATCACAACAATCATTTTTTTTTTTTCATTTTTCTATTTTAGGCATATTTTAAATATAATATTTTTATTTTATTCAATTTTTAATGCAAAAATAACCCAAAAATCATATTTAATAAAAAATATCAGATAAATAATAAATACATAAATCAAATTTTTTTAATCAAATTAAACTAATTCAACATTTTTTAGTAAATAATAGGATTTTACATCCTCGAATAATCGATTATTCGGCTTAACATCTACTAATTAATTATTCAAATCAAAAAATTAAAATTCACCAACACATCAAATCAATTTCCTCGCCTCCACGCGATCTAATTCCAATGAAGATCAACTCTTCTTCAATCCATCCAAACCTAATTAAAATAGCTAACCCATCAAACTATTTTTTCACTAACATAATAAAACCTGAAGATTATTTTCAAAATAGGATTAATAGCATTGCTTTCAAATCAAATTCAAATTACATCTACTATCACTCAATTTTCAAACTCAGACAAGGTTCAAGGATAATTCGAAAGCAATTTTACATAATCCTATAAAAAAACTAACCAAACACATACGAACTACGAATTTGGACTCTGATTCTTCATAAGGAGATATGTAGGCACGCGGTTAAAATCAAGGCGAGTCCCTCAACTAAAAAACTAAACATTTTCACACATATATGGAAATAACGCAAAATAAAAATTCCCGATCTACCACGAAACCTAGAAGTGGAGCCCCTTGAGAACAAGGGAGATGAATAATACCTAACACCTTCCCTTCGTCTAACTAACTGGCGAAGTTAGAATATCTAAAACAATTAGGGTTATCCGTTATTTTCCCATCCTTAGGATAAAAATTAATAGCGGCGACTCGTATTTTTTGCCGGTTACAACACCTGACTTTGTTTTTGGTCACAATTCCTTTTTCATCAAATTTGTTATTGTATCCATTTTGTGACAATAACATTCATCCTTTCATTAAGATTCCCAATAATAAGTTCCTTTAGATGATTTTAATGAAATCTAATATAGGGATCTTTGTTGGCTTGAGATTTTTCTAGTTAAGTACCTGTTGACTCAATGTTGGACTCAATGTCTACCTAATTTTCTAGAGCATCAGTCTACTGAGATGATGTTCCAACATCTTCTTCGACATCATTCCTTTTCTCAATGATTGAATCATCAACCACTATATTAATGGATTCCATCATGACTTTGGTTCTAGAGTTAAAAGATTTATAAGCTCTACTATTTGTAGAATAACCCAGAAATATCTCTTCATCACTTTTGGGATCCATCTTTCTCCTTTGTTCTCTTTGAAGGCGTTGACAAAGGTCTTTGAAGACTTCAAAGGTATCTGATTTTTCTTTGCTAAAGTTCACCCAAATAAATCTTGAAAAATCATCAACAACCACATAGAAATACCTCTTTCTACCAAGACTTTCACCTTACATTGGTCCCTATTAGATACATATGAAGAAGTTCAATAACTTTGGAAGTAGTCTGATGTTGCAACTTCTGGTGTGACATCTTGGTTTTCTTCCCAATTTAACACTTACCACATATTTTACCTTCCTCATTTTTGAACTTTGGAAGACCTTTAATAGACATAATCTTCTTCATACCTTTGAGATTCAGATGTCCAAGTTTCTGGTGCCACAACATGACCTCATCTTCCTGGGATATTAAACATGTGAAGGAATTATTAGTTTCTTGTGGTACTCACAAATAACAATTGTCTCTAAACCTAACTCCACTCATTAGAACATCATTCTTCTCATTGGTTACTAATTATTCTGACTTGGTGAAATTTACTCTTAAACCTTGATCATATAATTGACTGCTAATAATCAGATTAACAATCAATCCTTTTACAAGAAGAACATCATATAGTCTAGGAAGACCAGTACACATTAACTTTCCTACTCCCTTAATTTCACCTTTAGCACCACCACCTGTCATACCCCAATTTTTGACCTAAGATCCCTGTTTCATTTGCATTGCATCAAGGACACCGAATATGGTAGGTTCTGAACGTTTCGCTTTCGAGCTTTGACTGTGTAGAGATTATCAAGTGTTGTAAGTATTTTTATCTTACGAATGACTAACCATTAATAAAGCATGAAGTGTATGTTTTGTTGTTTTGTTTTCATGTGCAGGAAATAGGTCTGAAAGAAGAGCATCGGACGTCGTACATCGATTAGGGTTTTGAGTCTCGAAGCGGGAATGCGATCGATCATTGATTCTCAAAAGCTGGTTCATCAAAGAATTTCATAGAATTGTGTGTTTATTTCACATTTTGTCCAACAGATGGTCTCCAGTTTCTCTGAATATTTTTTCAGAAAGAACGGTCGAAGTTCTATTGTCTTTGATTCATGTGTGGTTCACATTATTCTAAGATACAAGAAAACCAAGTTATGTCGTCATTTTCGATTTCTTTGACCAAAGTCATCTGCAAATTTTCTCATGACATGGGGTGAATTTCGTCAAAATGGGATAATTAAATTCAAAACCGTTCTAGAAGAATTTATTCGGAATATTTGGAATTTTTCTTTATTTGAATTCAAGTGATAATTAAAGAGGAGCTATCAAGAGATATCATCCAAGAATAATCATTTATCGCATGAAATATTTATTCAAGATTATTTTTGTGATTATTTTGGTGGACTTACATCATGGTCATTTAAATACATGAAGCATTTATTCAAGAAGTTAGTGGGAAAAGGAATTTGATCCAATTAATCGGTCATCACAAGACTAATTACATGAGGAATTCTATTTGATTACAAAATTAATTCATGTGATTTATTTGGATCTCTATTACAAAAATGAAAGATTAAAGTCTAAGACTTGCATTATTATTTATTCATCATTCAACAATTTATTCAAGTATTGTTCAACTCTTTCCCAATTCAAATGGAAGGCCTTGAATTTTTATCAAGACATATCAAAATTCATGTTCATATGAAGATTCAAAGTTATTTATAACTACAAAAGAAATTGAGAATATATTGAATAATACATGTTTATTCATGTTATAATTTATTTGGACTTATTGTTACAAAGTTACAAAATAAAATACAAGTTTTGTACATGAAAATCAACTATTATTCTTGCTACAAAACAGTCCCAATGCTGCCCATTTTTCCAGCACTATATTAATCCATAACAGTACATTTTTTGAGTGTAATTGTTGTACCCCAAAATTTTCCCTCTCATTTTATCAATATTTCCCCTCACAAGACTCTTTGAACTCCAGACAGGATTAGGGTTTTGCTCTGCTCAAGACATCTCCTTGCATTGATGACCTAAATTCGGGTTTGAGTTTGCACAGGGATTTTTGGACTTTCAATGCTCAAAGTGACTTTCATACTTCATGTTGGACTTATAAGATTGCCTCTACCAAGTTTCAAGCTTTGAATCAAATTTTTGCCCAGTCAATTGGACAGTTGGCCTAGAAATCAACTGTATGGGGGGGAAAAGTCAATTGTGGCCAATTTATAGTCAAGCCTCATAATTTTTTATCCACATCAACATTATAGACTCATATGGACCATTTTATCAAGTTTGGACCACAACTCCTCAAGAAATTTGATCAGATCATCAAAAGGGCAAAATGGTCATTTTTATGGTTTTGACTGCACAAGGGCAATTTCTGATTTTTAACCTAGCCAATGAAAAATTGGGCTCAAGCATGGATTCAAGGACTCAATGGCATCATATTGACCTATTCATAAGGTTCAAAAGATCTCAAATGCATTGGATTGACAGATGAATTTTCCAGTCAACTGATCAAAATTTGACTGTACACTGAAAAGTCAAACTTTGACTTTTTGGTCAAAATCAAGTGTCAAGGGTCATTTTTCATCAAGATATGTCAAAACATGAAACTTGTTCATCAAGAAACCTAATTTTGCAAATTAGGGTTTAAGATTGAAAAATTTTCATAACTTAGAATTTTTCTAAGTTATGATATTTTCTTATTTTTTCCCAACTTTGCCCAACATTTTCACCATGATGCAATTGGATTTAAACAAAACTTCCAACATGAAAGTTGTATTCCTCCACAAAATCTACAACTTTGATTCACAAAGTTTTCTCAAAAGAAGCTTGGATCTCAAGTTATGATTTTTGGAACAAGGGTCCATGAAACTTTTAACTTAGTGAAATTTTGCCCTAGTTTAGGCAGGATTTTGATCTATCTTCATGACCATTTTTCACATAGTCCCACTTGGAATCTCAAAATTCATTTGAAATATGGATTGTATAGAATGTTACAAGATTTCCAAAATGTCCAAGAACTCTCCAAAATCATTTGTGGTTAGGGAGAATCAAAGGTTTGAATTTGGCAAAAACTCACTTTTGATCCATAACATTTTCATGTTGATACAAGTTGCAACTTCTGTCCAGTTTATTGGTACTTGATTACAGGTCCTTAAACCCTTTCATACTCAATAATTAAATGCAAATCTATTGGTTTGAGGCTTTGTTCTTGTCATGGGAGGATTACACAAGAGATTAATCCAAAAATAGCAAAAAGGCAACATTGCCATTTTTGTCAAATTTGCTTTATGTCAAATTGCATTCTTGAGCCTTGAACCAAAATCTTGTACAGCAAACAATATCCACAAACTTGAGGGGCCAAGATCACAAGGTGTAAGCTGGTAGATAGCATGTACATGCCTGTCTTGCATCATTGCTCACTTTTGCTTAAAATACAAGAAACTTGTCAAATACAACACAACTTGCACATCTGTTAGAACCAACCCTTGCAAGCTTTTGAAACAAGTTTTGTGCATTGCCTTGAGCCAGAAACACGAGCCCTCCATCCCTCAAACACCCTTGAACATCAAAACACCAAAAACTTTCAAAACAGGGCACTCCCTGCAGTTCCACTTCCATCTCACAAGTTGCTCGTGCGTTTTGCCCCAAACCTGTTCAAACACCTTCCATATAACCTATCCAAGATATCCCAACCATTAGGCAGTGACTGTAACTCCATTTGTAAGCTTCACCATTTCTGTTTTTAGCTTGTGCAGGTTGAGTTCTACAAGCTTGTTCAAGCACATCCAAGGCAAACTAGGCATTGGGGAAGGTCAGAGGAAGTTCAAGCAAGCTTCCAAACATCTTAGGCCTCACTGAAAGGCTCCACATTGCCATACACGAGTTCAACTGAAACAGGTTTTTGTCAACTTCCTATCTCTCTATTTAGGAATCATTAGACTTAGGTTTGTGAATAAAAAATGTAGTACTCATAGCCATGAAGTTGTACATATGCTCAGTTTTCATTTAAGTTAAACGTGTTAAGAGAATTTGATTCATGAACTTTCTGAAAAAGTTAGGTTAGAAATTAGGGTCAGAGAAATTCTCTCTGGTCTTTGAGAGTTAGATTAAGTTTCTTCTATGGTTGAAATCGTCTTGAAAAATGCTACAACTTTGATGTTATGAGTTTTTGCATTAGAGCACGTATGCAGGAACTGGATATTTATACAGGGCGCGCGTTTTTGTTTGACAAAGGTTGAAGATGAAGTTCAGTGGGATGGGCTTTGGCTTGGTTCACTTTTTGCACCCCCTGCCTTGTTGATTGCACCCCCTAGCCCATTTCTTTATATTTTTGTATTTTTCATTTTTATTTTTCATTTCTGATTTTATTTTTATATTTTTTAAACATAAAAAATACCAAAAATATTTTTATAAATTTTCACATTTATTTTTTATATTTTTATTTTATTTTTCTAATATGAAAATGATTATTAACTAGTATAGATTTTTATTTTCTTTAATAAAAAACAAATAAACATTTTAGAGATATTATATATTTTTATTTTATTATTTATACATATAAAATAATATTTTTCTAATATATTTTCATTTTTTGACATTTGTACATATTCCATTATTTTGTTTTATTGTATATAAATAATATAATTAATATACTTTCTTAAAAGAAAATTAGGGTTTTTTTCCCTTAATAAAAATAATCCTTTTATTTCTTTTTTTTAATACATTAAATATTATATTTTTACATACATAAAAATAAACAAAAACATCTTTTGCATATTCATAATATTTTGCATATTTATTTAATTGACCATTTAAATTCTTGTCTATTTATTTATTTGTACCATTTATTCAATTTGGATGTAATAGTAAATATTAGGGTTTTATTTTCTTGCAAATATCCCCCATTCAAAAATTGTATCCCTCTCCCCATATCAATGTTGTAATAGCTTAGGTTTATTTTGCGCACTTTATGCTTTCAAATATGCCATGATTAGAGATTAGGGTTTGTATGCAATATCCAAAATCAAAACAAATAGCTTGACTAATACAAAGACAAAAAAAGCATGTAAATTGACAACACAATGCACACATGCACCCCTAGGGTTTCATCCACTTGTTGCCTTTAAAAATGGCCATGTTATGCATGTTGAGTATCTTGGAAAAACAAAAACAAAACAAAATATCATAGTCCCTCGATGACGCTATCTTGGTTGCATATACAAAAAATGATCTAGTCCCTCAAAAATTGCTAAAGATACTTAGCACAATTGCTATTATGGTCAATACGATGACCCGCGCATGTCCCGTTTAACATCCTAATACAAGGTTGTTTACCAAATGCAATGGTAAAACAACACTGTCAAAAGGGTTAAAAATGTGTAGGAAAGATCTTTGAGTAGATAGGGTAGACAACTCTTAGTTACTTGATCAAAACTTGCAAAAAACATCCTTGTTATTTTCAAACACACCTCACAACACAATTTCAAAACATTTCCCAAAACAAACTTTCAAACATTGAAATTGAAATTATGGAAACAAACACTCAATGTCACAGTGAATGTTATGACACCATATCTGACATACTTCAAGACAGTAATTTTAAAAGCAGTAAAGAACACAATCAATTGTTTACCCAGTTCAGTGTGTAACAACACCTACTCTAAGGGCTAAGGAAATGCACTATAAGAGATATTAATTTAGAAATAAACCAACCAGTTTATCTCCTTCACTTAAGACCTACCCAATGCAACTTCAATCTAAGTTCAACTTAAACCTGAGTTCCTGCTCACTCCCCCTCAATCACAACAGTGATACTAAGCTATTGATTAATGAAATTATGAAGATACTCTTCAGTACACACACTTGATTTTGCTTCACAACTTTAATCAAGTGACAAACACTCTTGCTTCAAAGCTTTGAGTGATACACAACCCTAACTTGACTTTGCTTCAAAGCTTTAATCAAGTGACACAAACACTCGTGCTTCAAAGCTTTGAGTGATACACAACCCTTACAATCAAATCCTACTCCAAGTCACTTATCACAATGATAATTGCTTGGCTCACAGTAGTTACAACTATACAATCCCTTATTGATCTTCTGTCAAAAAGTGTGCTTCACCAACAGTCTTCATGAGGAATATATAGGTGTGATCGGTGGAAATAGAACTGACTGTTTAACGTTGGTTCGCGAAATGTCGCGGAAGCAAGAGTCGCCACCGTATTTTATTTTCTCCAACATGGACAGGACAAAAGCACAGCAAAATTCCTTATGAGATTGTTTCTCGGTTCGGGAGGTAGATTTATAGAAAGGGAAGGTGTTAGCACCCTTTCTATCCATGGTTATCCATGGGCTCTTAGATACTTGCTCTTATGTTTTCAAAATGTTTGCTTTTCAAAATATGAGTGGGTTTGAAAAAGTTTCATTGAAAGATTTCTGAATGACTCTTGTATCTGTCCTCAAGAGTGTTTGAAAAATTTGTTTTGAAAGCTTTTGAAAGTGTCAGTGTGAAAAGATTTTTTTGTTTATTTTTGAAGAGAGCAAGTATCCATGAGTCGTCTACCTACCCTAAAGAATTAGGCTGTGTAAAAGTCCTTAAGGTAGTGCCATCCCACCATTGAGAGGTAGGTAGCACCACCGTTGGAGGTGTTCGGGTCAATTCAATTGTATGGACAGTGTGGTCACTGAAGCAATAGTAGGACACCTTAGAAGCAACCCTAATGTCCTAGATCCTTTTTAATCCGAGGCAACCGTTTCAAGGCGACTGGATCTTAGACATAAGAGCGACCGCTAAAACGTCCTATACTTGACGACCACGTTTCGAAGGCAATGAGTGAGGCGTACCCTAGAAGTGGTGTGTGTATTGTGTGTTGTTTTCATGTTATGTTTTATCTTTGATCATGGCATTGTGAGCTACGCGTTGTTTTTAGTTATCATACATCCTTTCATGCGAGTTTAGCAGTTAGGAGTGCGGAAAATTAAAAGACGGAAAGATAAAAGCTACGCTATTACAAGGCGCGGGTCTATACATCGCCAAAATACAAAGACCCGTTTTTTTGATAAAAATGCGGAAAGTAAAAAATGCGGTAAACCTAATTACTATTACATCCGGAAAGCAGTTACATAATTAATCAATAAGAAAAATAAGAATAACGTGCGAAAGGATAAGTTAAACTGAACGTCCGAGGGTTTTGATCCTTTGCTTGAAATTAAATTAAATTAATACCTAATAATTATTTAAAGAAAAGAAAGTGTTTTTTTATGTTTTTGTATTCAATGAAATAAAGAAAATAAAATCAAGAGGAAACCCTAATTCTAAGTTTATTTTTAATTGTTAATGAAAATATTAAAGTTACCCTAATTTAAGCTAATTAATTAATTTATATGTTATTTACAAAAATAATAATAATAATCAATAAATGATGAAAATAATTAATTAAGAAAAAGATAAAAATGTCAAAACCTAATTCTACGTGTTTTTATTTATTAAGAAAAGAGATTAAATTTTAAACCTAAATTAACTAAGTTAATTATTAACATTTATTTACAAAAATAAATTAGTGAGGAAACTAATAAATAATTAAATATATTTTGTATTTTGATTTTCTGTTTTTATTATGGAAAAAATTATTTTATGGTGAATTAAGAAAAACAATTAAAAGTATTAAAAAGAAAAGAAAATAAAATTAAAATGCAAAGCAAACCAAGGGGGGTGTGATGGCCCATGAGGAGGTAAAATGCTGGAATTCAGGCCCAAGAAGCACAAGGCCTTGTTGACTTTTCCTGATCGTGTGGATGCTCATTGACTGGACCATATGATGGACTTCACTCTGTGGCCATTGGATCATTGATCAAGACCATCTGGCAAGCTACGCGTGAGTACATATGGTGGGACGTTGGATGAGGCGCTGCACTAGAATACGTTAGAACAAAAATTATCAATTATGTGGGGGGACCTGGGAATCGAACCCAGGTCCCTATGCTTGCAAGACACGTCCTCCACCATCTAAGCTACCAAGCGCGTTTGTATACATAATAATAAAGAAATATAATATATGAAAAGTGCCCATTATGCTGAAACATTAAAAAAGCGCGCTAAGGTTTAAACTCCCCAATCACATGGTGCCACGCCCATCTTCTTCCTCGTTTTCACCTGCAACATGAATAAGATAGCGGGGGTTTTAAACCCCCACTAAGTATAATAGTGAAAAATAGCGAATAGAAGTAGAGGAAATATAAAAAGGGCGCGATAGGTCCATCTTGTTCGTACTGAGCTTCTGAATTTAACTGTATAGGTCTCAAGGTCTGATTTTTGCTCAGTAAGAAAGCCCTAATTTTCAAGCTTCTAAACCCTAGATTTTGTCCATGGTGGATTTCGATTCAGGCAGCCTTAGCACAATTAAGCTATCTCAAACGCTTCAGGAAGGTGTCAATAATACAAATCAACAAGCAAAACATGTTAATGATGCATGTAAATTAGATTTCGATTAAGAAAATATTTGATCAAACCATGACTTTGTTTTACCGTTTCCTTGAGCTATGAGGTTGGAAAGTGTTTGCAATACGTTCAGGAGACTCTCAGCAAGGGATTAGAATCCTTTTTAGGCTTTGAAACGCGCTGCAAGTATGAAGTTAGTTTCACAATTTTCTTGAGTTTTTTCAAATTGGCTATGGAGTTTTTGGCAGCTTTCACGTGTGTCTAGCTTTAGGGTTAGCTTTTGCCTTTGTATGTGAACGAATTTAGGTCAAAACCTTGGCCCAAAAGTCCATGAATTAATGTTTCAAATCCTTGATTTTCAATCATGTAATTTTCAATCTTTTTCCATGAAAACCTTGCCAATTATGGAAGATCTTGTCCCCTTGAGTGATGCACGAAATCTTTAGCATGTGTGGAGTGTATTTGCCTCATAAAAAGATTTGGCAACCATGCTTTGATATTTTTCTACAATTAAAACCAATTAAATGAATTAATAATAATAAAAATTCAATTAATTAATTAAAAATAAGAAAATAAATCATTTTAAGTTCAATGGGTCGTGCATAGGCTTTGGGTAAAGATTCAAGAAAGAATTTGAGGCCCATTAGCAAAATTGAAGTGTTTTAGGCAAAGTTGACTTTTGAAAGTTCCCAAACATTTCCCAACTTCTCCAATGCATATCTTGCTCAATTTTGAAGCTATGAACATGTTCTTTGACATTTTGGAAAGGTCTTGAAGTCCTCTAGCCAATTCCTTTGGTCCCATGCCATTTTGATTTACCAATCTCAAGTTATGGTCTTTGACTTAAAGTGCCTTTTTGTTGACTTTTGAAAATGACCTATAATGTTGAAATTGATAACTTTTTGTGAGAGCATTGCTTCCACTTGGAGTGTGAAGATGAGTTATAGGAAATGTCATCCCCTTCAAAATTAGCTTTGGATGGGATTTTTCTGATAAACCATGAAAAAGTTATGCCTTGGTCAATTTGCAGTTGACTTTTCAGCTGTCCAGAAATAGCAACTTTTGCATCTTGAGACTTTTTGAGCCATGCTTGTGGAATCATGATCAAGAATTGATCAAATGATGATTGTGGCTTCAAAATAAGATGTTGACCAAAAATTTTGACTTTTGACTGTCAAATGACCATTTTACCCCTGCAGTTGACTGTGGAGCAATTAGGGCTTTTGATTGTGCATTTTGATGCTGTGAGTCTTGAACCTTGACATATGGATGCTTGACAATGTATATAGGCATATGGGACTTGATTGGACCCTTGAAAACCTCAACTTCCTTGCAAGAACCAAAGCCCTAATTTTGACTGTGTTAGGAGGCAATTGGACTGTGCAACCCTTGAGAGATTTTGAAGCTTGATCTAGACACATCTTGAAGAATATGGGAGGGCAAATTTTGAGGTACAACAGTTGCCCCTGTTCAATCTTCTTAGACCTGAGGATGTAGATTGGCTTGCACGCCTTTCGTGATCCGAAGGTGGAAGATGATTGAACACTAGAGTGCCCAGAAATTTGCACTCACATAGTAGAGTGTCGGCAAGGTGATGTAGGGAATGGGCTTATAGATGCCATTTGGAAAGATGATGGATAGGAGGATGGGCTTATAGATGCCATCTGGAGCTGTGACAAAATCTTGTTGGGAATGGGCTTATGGATGCCATTTGGAGACTGTTGGTATGTGGACGGCTTATAGATGTCATCGGGAGGTTGTCGATCGCGTAAGAGATTCCTTAGCGAGAACTTGCGTACCTGAGAAAGAAAGATAATTACCTGGCCTGTTACAGGGGTTGATCTTCAAACTCTTCATGTAGATATGCCCTGGCTGGATACAGGTATCGAATCTTCAAACTCTTCAGACATTCCCTGGCAGGATACAGGAATCGAGTCCGGAAATAGTCGTCAACAGATACACCCTGGCTGGATACAGGAATCGGATCTTCAAACTCTTCAGACGTGCCCTGGCTGGATACAGGAATCGAATCTGGAATTAGTCGTCAACAGATACACCCTGGCTGGATACAAGAATCGGATCTTCAAACTCTTCAGACGTGCCCTGGCTGGATACAGGAATCGAATATGGAATTAGTCGTCAACAGATACACCCTGGCTGGATACAGGAATCGGATCTTCAAACTCTTCAGACGTGCCCTGGCTGGATACAGGAATCGAATCTGGAAATAGTCGTCAACAGATACGCCCTGGCTGGATACAGGAATCGGATATTCAAACTCTTCAGACGTGCCCTGGATGGATACAGGAATCGAGTCCGGAAATAGTCGTCAATAGATACGCCCTGGATGGATATAGGAATCGGATCTTCAAACTCTTCAGACGTGCCCTGGCTGGATACAGGAATCGAATCTAGAATTAGTCGCTCACAGACATGCCCTGGCTAGATACAGGTATCGAATCTCTAAACTCTTCAGACGTGCCCTGGCTGGATACAGGAATCGAGTCCGGAAATAGTCGTCAACAGATACGCCCTGGCTGGATATAGGAATCGGATCTTCAAACTCTTCAGACGTGCCCTGGCTGGATACAGGAATCGAGTCCAGAAATAGTCGTCAACAGATACGCCCTGGCTGGATACAGGAATCGGATCTTCAAACTCTTCAGACGTGCCCTGGAAAGATACAGGAATCGAATCTGGAATTAGTCGCTCACAGACATGCCCTGGCTAGATACAGGTATCGAATCTGGAATTGCAACGGTTGATGGTAATTATCTTTGTATTGACCTTTGTCCTGAAAAGACAAAACGTTAGTGGTATGCAATGTCATGATGTATGAAATGCATGATGTTCTCAAAATAAATGAGATTGTATGTTCATGATGCGTATGTGCATGCTATAATGTATGAAGATGTGAAGTTTATGGATGTATTTTTGTCTTAGAAAAATAAATCCTTGACGGATGCCGGGAAGTTAACTCCTGGGCGGATGTTGAGGAGTAGAGTTCCTTGTTTCCGCTGGGGATGATGGTTGCAAGCATAAACCAGTAGGAGAAGATGACTCCGTTGGGGAATAAACTTTGCTGGGGAGATTACTCTGCGGGGAATTACTCTGTGGGAAGAGAGGCACTTTGCTGAGATGTTGATGATAACCCCGCTGGAGATACCATTATTGAGCTCTGTTGGAAGATTTGATGAACTCCGCTGGGGGATAGGAAGAACTTTGCCGAGGACGATCTTTCTGTGGTAATTAGCTGAGGATAACCCAGTTATAAGCTCTAGTGGGGAATAACCTTTGAATAAAGCCGGGGAGATGCGTTCGTACTCTGCAGGGGATAAGCTTCCAGAATCTACTGGGGATAAGCTTCCAGAATCTACTGGGGAGATTGACTCAACTCTCCTGGGGAAACTTTTGGGTTGTACTGGGGAAGTGGCTCCACTGGATGTTCTGTATTCCGCCGGGGAACAATCTTAGATCAAGATTGTCGGGGATGCTTGCTTAGGAATATCTGTATACTCCGCTGGGGAATATTGAGATCTTCTGGGGATAATTCACTTCCTTAAGGCTGACCGTGGACTAACTCTGCTTGGGGAGAGTGTTGCTGACTTGCTAGGGATATTGTGCCCTTTTTTAGGGCTGAGGAGAGGCCAACTCTGCTTGTCTTACTCTTCGGGGAGTGAAGGTATCTTGGTTAGATTCTTCGGCTGAATTTACCTTAGTACCTGGAGGACAGAGCAGCTTGATCGTTTAGACAACTCATTATTGCCCCTGTTTCTGTAGGAGAAGGTACCTGTGGAGGTGCTTGATGATTGCCGATTGACAAATCTTCTTCTGGTAGGCAAGTGACGAGATGCCGGGACATAGTCGTACTCTGTGATCCCTAATTTTTGCCTGAACTGTTCTTTCGGGTTTTCAGTCCGCCGGGATACCCATTTTTGCCCAAGCCGCCTTTTCAGGTTTTCAACTTGCCGGGTGTACATATTTTTTCATTTCATCCCTTATTTTGCCCGAACCCTTTTGGTTCGTCGGGAAGCCCTTATTTTTGCCTAGGTGTGTCAACCTAGCGGGTCTTTGATTGTGCGTAGTATTTTTTCGACTATGTCCACGCTCTCAGAATGTAGGGAGTTGCCCCTGTCAGTAGCATTGTGTTGCCATACCACCAGAAGATCTTCGTTTGATCGTCCAATGCCCCAAGTGACTCAGGAGGAGATTTTCCCCAGGTCGTTTGGCATTTGAGAGATTCTCCGAATCTTGACTTAACTGCCCCAGATGATGGACAGTGATCATGCCATGCCCCTTGATTGGAGGTGCTTTTGTTCACTAGATATTCTTCGTGCGAATTTCTTTGCTGTTCGAAAAAAAGTCATATGCAAACAATGTTATTTTAAAAATGCAAAGCTTATGTCTGTCTTGAAGTTTTTGAAAATGCATTTTTTCATAAAACAAGTGAATTTTTTGTAAACTGTGATGTCAACTCGTTATTTTACCGCAAGCCTTAAGGAGTCAGGATACCTTTCGTAACAGTACGCTTTCGAACTAACCCATGCTTCAGCTAGGACTTTTAAGGGTTGTAGCGTGGCCTGGTTAACGGTTTAAGAAACAAAGGATAAAGGCTCAAATTTTATTTGTACCCACCCTCTCTTCGTGATGTTATTCAATCCTAAACTCAGCTGACCGTGCGTTAGACCTTTGTTTGAGTCTTTTCTCTGACATTCTAGTGATGGTTCAGATATCGACAGTTTATTTTGGAATAGGCAGTCATTTCCTTTTTTGTTGTTGAGGGTTTGTATGACCTCTTTCTCTTTCTTGATTTTTTTATCCCTATTTTTTTTGCCTGAACTGTTCTTTTGTGATTACAGTCAGCGGGATGCCCCAGTTTTGTAGGTTGGGCTTTTATTTTTTTGAGATATAATGACTGCCTGTCTTTATGTTTATAGGGAACCATTACTGTTTTTTTTTGTAAGGACTTCTTTGGTGCCATTCGTTGTGCACCTAGATCAACTGAGAAAAACTACCCTGCCCCAGGTTATAATTAAGGGTTTTAATTTTCGAAAAGAAAAAGCTCCTACTTCTTTGGCTCAAAGGGGTTGACGAGGGATTATCTTCCTTATTACTTCAGTGATTAGGAATTGAAACAATGTTTGTACCTCATCAGCGGGGTCTGTTCAAAAGCATACTGTAGATCGTGGTATCGTTTTCGTCATCCTCCCTCAAGAGGCTTAGAATTTTAGATCAAGAGTTGACATCAAAAATGAAAGCAGTTTGAATATAGCGAATGCGAATATATTGATTCAAAACAGACATATGCGATGCATTAATGAAATAACAGCGTTTGACATGATAATTGTTTGAACAATCAAAAGAAAATTACAACTTGAAAATTCTAATGGACAAAAAGTCTTCTCATCTCAGGACTTGTTACTTCAAATGGTGAATCCTGCGAGGATGGTAGAAGAACTCAGCCTGACCCTCTTGGGTGAAATCCACTACTCCTTCATTAATCAGGTCCTGGACTTTGTTCTTCAGAGCCCAGCAGTCGGCAGTGTCATGTCCTGGACTATCAGAGTAGTATGCACATCTTTTGTTGGGATGATAGTTAGGAGCAGAGATGTTGGGATTCCGGGGAGGAGCTCTTAGTGTAATTAGATTCAAACTCAATAGGTGTTGTAAAGCTTGAAATAGTGACACGTTGAGCTGGGTGAATTGCCTCCTGGGCTTGCTTGGCCTACTCTGATCAACCTGTTGTTCTTGGTGAGGTGGTTGTTGGACCCTTGATGTAGTAGCACCTTGGAGAGGTCCATTCTTCACCATACCAAACTCTTGTCTTCTTGGAGGCTGATTACCGGTTTGATCCCCAGCCTTGACCGTTTGCTTCATGTCGTTGTCCTGACGAAGCTGGTTGACAATGGTTCTCAGCTCTTCTTGCTCCCGAGCTAAGCCTTGGATGAGAGCCCTCTGTCCCAGCATCTGGGTCCTCATTGCCTCTACCTCAGCTTGTAGATGTTTCAGTCGTTCATCCTTACTGTCTTCTGGACTGCTCTTGACCAAATTCCCCATGAGGAGTGTTCTCAACTCTTCTTGCCCCTTGGATAGGCTTAGGAAGATTTCCCTGAACTGAGTCTCTTGAGTATGGAACTCATGGTTGTCTTGTTGGAGAGCCATTGTTGAAATAAACAGCGAGAATATGAGAGACCTGTAAAGGATAACCTGTTATGCAATGATATGTATGTATGCAATGTTTTCAAGGATCTCGCGGGGCAAACAAGAAAGTTGTTAGAATTTGAATTTTGTAGCTTGACGGAAGGAACTTCATGTTGTTGAGAGTCCTTCTTCAAGAATTAGGCTCACCATATCGAGTGGGTCATAGCCTCAGACTCAAGTTATCAACCTTGGCTAGAGGAAAATAAATCCCCTTTGCCCCTTGCTAGACAGTTGGTTCATCATGACCTGCATCACAGACCCTTGAGATCCTTGAAATGGGTTAGTCCTTATGTAGGATGTATGCAATGGCATGATGGTATGATGTTATGCTATGCGTGGAGTAGGTAAACCCTGTTATGAGCCCGGATTAAGGACTGTAAACAAGACCTGCAAGAAACTCAAGTGTCAGATAACAAGCATGCAAGTAGTCAAGTTTGAAGGCAAACAAGTCACACAGAGAGCCCTTAGATTTTAGGCCAGCATGAAGTTTGGGGTACTACCCTCTTTCAGTTTCGTTGGTTAAGACCTGTCCTATCAAAAGTAATCGGGTTCTAGAGGATCCCAATATCACTGACTACCCTCAATCGGTCATAACTCCAGCGTCGCAATCTTTTCTTGCGGCCAGAACCATCGCGAGAGTTTAGCCTCAATGGGTGTAGCATACTGCTACTATTATATGGCCAAGTTGGGTCAAATTAGGGTTCTAAGGTCGATTGGTGCTTAATGACTCCTCGGAAGACCCATATTCTCCTCGTTGCGACACAAGGGATATCGGTACAGACCAAGGTGCCACACCAACGTAGCCACTGCTTCACCCGTGTCGGTCTACGCCGGACAGGTCCCTCACAGCTTATGCTACCTAAAAGGGTATCCCAGATCCGGGTTAGGATCTATGAAACTCCAAGACAATGCCCATAATAATAAAGCAAACAACACAAAGCAATTGAAAACACAAGTATAAGCTATTCTAAGGTACACCTCACTTTAAGTTTCCCCAGCAGAGTCGCCAGTTCTGTGATCGGTGGAAATAGAACTGAATGTTTAACGTTGGTTCGCGAAATGTCGTGAAAGCAAGAGTCGCCACCGTCTTTTATTTTCTCCAACATGGACAGGACAAAAGCACAGCAAAATTCCTTATGAGATTGTTTCTCGGTTCGGGAGGTAGATTTATAGAAAGGGAAGGTGTTAGCACCCTTTCTATCCATGGTTATCCATGGGCTCTTAGATACTTGCTCTTATGTTTTCAAAATGTTTTCTTTTCAAAATATGAGTAGGTTTGAAAAAGTTTCATTGAAATATTTCTGAATGACTCTTGTATCTGTCCTCAAGAGTGTTTGAAAAATTTGTTTTGAAAGCTTTTGAAAGTGTCAGTGTGAAAAGATTTTTTTGTTTGTTTTTGAAGAGAGCAAGTATCCATGAGTCGTCTACCTACCCTAAAGAATTAGGCTGTGTAAAAGTCCTTAAGGTAGTGCCATCCCACCATTGAGAGGTAGGTAGCACCACCGTTGGAGGTGTTCGGGTCAATTCGATTGTAGGGACAGTGTGGTCACCGAAGCAATAGTAGGACACCTTAGAAGCAACCCTAATGTCCTAGATCCTTTTTAATCCGAGGCAACCGTTTCGAGGCGACTGGATCTTAGACATAAGAGCGACCGCTAAAACGTCCTATACTTGACGACCACGTTTCGAAGGCAACGAGTGAGGCGTACCCTAGAAGTGGTGTGTGTATTGTGTGTTGTTTTCATGTTATGTTTTATCTTTGATCATGGCATTGTGAGCTACGCGTTGTTTTTAGTTATCATACATCCTTTCATGCGAGTTTAGCAGTTAGGAGTGCGGAAAATTAAAAGACGGAAAGATAAAAGCTACGCTATTACAAGGCGCGGGTCTATACATCGCCAAAATACAAAGACCCGTTTTTTTGATAAAAATGCGGAAAGTAAAAAATGCGGTAAACCTAATTACTATTACATCCGGAAAGCAGTTACATAATTAATCAATAAGAAAAATAAGAATAACGTGCGAAAGGATAAGTTAAACTGAACGTCCGAGGGTTTTGATCCTTTGCTTGAAATTAAATTAAATTAATACCTAATAATTATTTAAAGAAAAGAAAGTGTTTTTTTATGTTTTTGTATTCAATGAAATAAAGAAAATAAAATCAAGAGGAAACCCTAATTCTAAGTTTATTTTTAATTGTTAATGAAAATATTAAAGTTACCCTAATTTAAGCTAATTAATTAATTTATATGTTATTTACAAAAATAATAATAATAATCAATAAATGATGAAAATAATTAATTAAGAAAAAGATAAAAATGTCAAAACCTAATTCTACGTGTTTTTATTTATTAAGAAAAGAGATTAAATTTTAAACCTAAATTAACTAAGTTAATTATTAACATTTATTTACAAAAATAAATTAGTGAGGAAACTAATAAATAATTAAATATATTTTGTATTTTGATTTTCTGTTTTTATTATGGAAAAAATTATTTTATGGTGAATTAAGAAAAACAATTAAAAGTATTAAAAAGAAAAGAAAATAAAATTAAAATGCAAAGCAAACCAAGGGGGGTGTGATGGCCCATGAGGAGGTAAAATGCTGGAATTCAGGCCCAAGAAGCACAAGGCCTTGTTGACTTTTCCTGATCATGTGGATGCTCATTGACTGGACCATATGATGGACTTCACTCTGTGGCCATTGGATCATTGAACAAGACCATCTGGCAAGCTACGCGTGAGTACGTATGGTGGGACGTTGGATGAGGCGCTGCACTAGAATACGTTAGAACAAAAATTATCAATTATGTGGGGGGACCTGGGAATCGAACCCAGGTCCCTATGCTTGCAAGACACGTCCTCCACCATCTGAGCTACCAAGCGCGTTTGTATACATAATAATAAAGAAATATAATATATGAAAAGTGCCCATTATGCTGAAACATTAAAAAAGCGCGCTAAGGTTTAAACTCCCCAATCACATGGTGCCACGCCCATCTTCTTCCTCGTTTTCACCTGCAACATGAATAAGATAGCGGGGGTTTTAAACCCCCACTAAGTATAATAGTGAAAAATAGCGAATAGAAGTAGAGGAAATATAAAAAGGGCGCGATAGGTCCATCTTGTTCGTACTGAGCTTCTGAATTTAACTGTATAGGTCTCAAGGTCTGATTTTTGCTCAGTAAGAAAGCCCTAATTTTCAAGCTTCTAAACCCTAGATTTTGTCCATGGTGGATTTCGATTTAGGCAGCCTTAGCACAATTAAGCTATCTCAAACGCTTCAGGAAGGTGTCATTAATACAAATCAACAAGCAAAACATGTTAATGATGCATGTAAATTAGATTTCGATTAAGAAAATATTTTATTAAACCATGACTTTGTTTTACCGTTTCCTTGAGCTATGAGGTTGGAAAGTGTTTGCAATACGTTCAGGAGACTCTCGGCAAGGGATTAGAATCCTTTTTAGGCTTTGAAACACACTGCAAGTATGAAGTCAGTTTCACAATTTTCTTGAGTTTTTGCAAATTGGCTATGGAGTTTTTGGCAGCTTTCACGTGTGTCTAGCTTTAGGGTTAGCTTATGCCTTTGTATGTGAACGAATTTAGGTCAAAACCTTGGCCCAAAAGTCCATGAATTAATGTTTCAAATCCTTGATTTTCAATCATGTAATTTTCAATCGTTTTCCATGAAAACCTTGCCAATTATGGAAGATCTTGTCCCCTTGAGTGATGCACGAAATCTTTAGCATGTGTGGAGTGTATTTGCCTCATAAAAAGATTTGACAATCATGCTTTGATATTTTTCTACAATTAAAACCAATTAAATGAATTAATAATAATAAAAATTCAATTAATTAATTAAAAATAAGAAAATAAATCATTTTAAGTTCAATGGGTCGTGCATAGGCTTTGGGTAAATATTCAAGAAAGAATTTGAGGCCCATTAGCAAAATTGAAGTGTTTTAGGCAAAGTTGACTTTTGAAAGTTCCCAAAAATTTCCCAACTTCTCCAATGCATATCTTTCTCAATTTTGAAGCTATGAACATGTTCTTGGACATTTTGGAAAGGTCTTGAAGTCCTCTAACCAATTCCCTTGGTCCCATGTCATTTTTATTTACCAATCTCAAGTTATGGTCTTTGACTTAAAGTGCCTTTTTGTTGACTTTTGAAAATGACCTATAATGTTGAAATTGATAACTTTTTGTGAGAGCATTTCTTGGACTTGGAGTGTGAAGATGAGTTGTAGGAAATGTCATCCCCTTCAAAATGAGCTTTGGATGGGATTTTTCTGATAAACCATGAAAAAGTTATACCTTGGTCAATTTGCAATTGACTTTTCAACTGTTCAGAAATAGCAACTTTTGCATCTTGAGACTTTTTGAGCCATGCTTGTGGAATCATGATCAAGAATTTATCAAATGATGATTGTGGCTTCAAAATAAGATGTTGACCAAAAAATTTGACTTTTGACTGTCAAATGACCATTTTACCCCTGCAGTTGACTGTGGAGCAATTAGGGCTTTTGACTGTGCATTTTGATGCTGTGAGTCTTGAACCTTGACAAATGGATGCTTGACAATGTATATAGGCATATGGGACTTGATTGGACCCTTGAAAACCTCAACTTCCTTGCAAGAACCAAAACCCTAATTTTGACTGTGTTAGGAGGCAATTGGACTGTGCAACCCTTGAGAGATTTTGAAGCTTGATCTAGACACATCTTGAAGAATATGGGAGGGAAAATTTTGGGGTACAACAATAGGCAGCTATTCTTCAGTTAGGGTTTCCATGAAAATAGCTAGGGTTAATTAGAGTTAACCTCAAGACTTGGTCATAGGTCTTTAATAATCAGATTAGGGTTAAGCAGAGTTAACCTAATATCCACGTGAGTATCTGATCTGGACTGTAAAAACCAGATTTCTGAAAATTCTCAGGAATAACAAATCTACACAAATGTTAGATCAGTACAGGATGTCTTAACATTGGTTATGACAACAAGAATCCTGTTCACTGATTTTGGTAGAATGCAATAAATATGATCATTGCTTAATGATCAGCTAGACACTCATATTTAGTAGCTTCTGTATGGCATTCTTTTTCTGCAGAATGTACCTTGTATCCCAGAATGTTATGACATCAGTCATGACATTCACAAAACTGGTTTTACCAAAAAAAAATGCCAACAACCAAACACTTACAAACTCCCCCTTTGGCAAATTTTTGGCTAAAACCCCTAAACAATCAAAGATTAGAAAGCAGCAGAATTTTTTAATAACATCTACCAAGTATAATTCTACCAAAATTATCACAAAATCTTCTCCCCCTCTTTAGCCATAAATAGGCCAAAGATACTTGTACTTTTATGTTATACAGTCATCCAAAAGGAATAATAAAAACACGGAGAAAAATCAAAAGTCATTTGGCAGCAACAGATACCAGCAACAAACTTTTCAACAACACTGATCTTCAAGCACTGTCATCTTCCGAGGAGGCACTATCTTCAGCATTATGCTGGTCTTCATCAGCATCCTCTTCCCTTCTTTGTCCTTCATTCTCCTCCTGTTCTAGTCTAGCAATCAGGTTCTCAAGATTCCTTTTCCTTGTATCAAGCTCTTTGCAGGTTTCCTTCAGCACAACTATAACATCAGTTTTCTTGGAATGAGATTTGACAGTTGATGTCTCAGCAGATGTCATAACAATGTCAGGGACATGTGTTCCCTGAAACAGCTTATAGTGCAAACCAAGAGCAGAGGCTCTTTTGCAAACAGTATCTTTTTCAACTAGAATATCAGGATACTGAGCAATGACTATACCACACAGGAGAGAGGGAAAGGCAATAGGGCTTTTAATAGCACAGCTTCCAGCATGTTTCAATGTTTGATCAAAGATATACTTGCCATAGTCAAAGTTTGTCCTGGTTCCAACAGCATAAATAAATCTTCCCAAGCCTGTGGAGATGGTTGATTTATGGTTGGTGGGAACCCAGTTAGCTGCACCAATTTTGTGTAGAATGGCAAACTTCATGCTCAGCTTGCTTGCATTCAGCTTCCCTTTTAAGGGCCAGCTCTTGACTTGATTTGCAGTGATGGTTTGACAAACTTGGTTGTCAGTAACTTCAAGCTCGGGGCAAGCATCATCAGGTCTTCCTAGGAATTTGTTTATTTCAGAGGGAGAGAAATTTACCTTCCTTCCTCTCACATACACATTTTTAAAATCAGCTGACTTTCCATCAGCACACCCATCAGATAAATTTACTATGAATTCTTTGACAAGAATTTCATAGAAGTTGGTAAACTTTATCACAGTTTTCATTAGACCGGCAGTCTTGATTAGATCCATGATCTCCTTACATTCAATGGCACTGTTGTTCAGCTCTCTTTCCAAGGCAATCCTTTTCAGAAATACATACTTCCACCTATTTGCATTTTCTGGATGGTGAAAGGAGATGTTGTCAATGGCAACTTCAGGGACTTTAGGCATTTTGATCGAAGAGAGTTTCTTTCTGAGAGGAATGTCTGGAACATGGCTCTCAACATCAAACTCAAATTCTGATTCCTCATCAGAATCAGAGGGTTCAAGGTCCTTCCTTTTCTTGGCTATTAGTTGTCTCAAAGGTTTTGAGAGACTACCAACAGGTACTCTAGTTTTCACCTTCCCCTTCTCTTTTGACAATCCAGCCTTCGCAGCTTCTACTCCAGTCTTTTTCTCAGACCTGGTTTTCTTATGAACAACTTCAGTAGCCTTCTCTTTGGAGAGGCTTTTGGCAGCATCCTGATTTCCTTTTCTATTCATCATCCTTCTAGCTATGCTAGGGTTGATATTGGCAATTAAGTCATTGTCAGAGTATTCTTCATCAACGTCAATAACTGGGGGTTCAACATCCTTGTCAGTAGGGTTATGGTGATCATCATGATTTTCAGGAGATTTCCTAATGTTGTCATCAGGTGTCTCAACATTCTGAGTGACATCTAGATTCATTTCAACATTTGGACTAGCAGATTCTTGGTTCAAAGGTACATAAATGCCAAGTACAAAGTGATTCTCATTTAGAATCCTAGTGACTAGTCTAGCTATAGCTTGATGAACATAAACAGAACCTTCCCTATTTACCATATGGAGAGGCTTGTGATCTTCTTGCATGTCTGGTTCGCAGCTTCTTGACCTTAGTGGGGTCAGCTGCCAGTTCACGAAGAGGAGTTATCTCCAGAACATCAGAATCCATGCAGTTTGTGATTGCCCTAGGTTCGCGATCAGAGGATGCGGAAGAAGCAATCGCCTTTGAAGAGGATGATGACATGGATAGTTGAGACATTTTGAGTGATTTAGAAAACAGGTAACAGCGATAGTGAAATCTTCGTTTGAGAGATTGGAGATTGTTGCAGAAACGTGAGAGGAGGGAGATATATGAATGTCTATTTAACTTCTTAAAAATTTGGAAAAAAATAGAGAAACAGATGATTAGCCCAATCAGAGTAGACTTGACTAAAATATCTCTTTCATCCCTTGTTTTAAACAAAATTAATTGCTATAATTCTTCATGTTGGCAAATACCCAGCTTGCCCCTCAAATTTTCAAATTGACTAGCATCAAGTGCCTTGGTAAAAATTTCAGCCAGTTGTAGTTCAGTGGCAACATGTTCCAGTTTAATCGCCTTTTCCTCCACAAGATCTCTGATGAAGTGATGTCTAATGTCAATATGCTTGGTCCTGCTATGCTGAATAGGATTCTTGGAATGTTGATAGTACTCAGATTGTCACAGTACAATGACATGACATCTTGTGTTACATTATACTCAGTAAGCATCTGTTTCATCCAGATCATTTGAGAACAGCTACTACCAGCTGCTATGTATTCAGCTTCAGCAGTAGATAGAGACACACAGTTCTGTTTCTTGCTGAACCAAGAGACAAGATTATTTCCCAAGAAGAAACATCCTCCAGAGGTGCTCTTTCTATCATCAGCACTTCCAGCCCAATCAGCATCACAGTAACCAGACAGAGTTGGTTCACATCCATGAGAGTACAGCAAGCCATAGTTGTAAGTTCCACTCACATACTTCAGAATTCTTTTCACTTGGTTGACATGACTTACTTTGGGTTCATCCTGGTATCTTGCACATACTCCAACTGCAAAAGCAATGTCAGGTCTGCTGGCTGTTAAGTATAGCAGACTTCCTATCATGCTTCTGTACAAGCTTTGATCCATATTTACTCCACTTGAATCTTTGGACAACTTTAAATGAGTAGGTGCAGGAGTCCTTTTGTGACTGTCATTCTCCATTCCAAACTTCTTGACAATGTTCTTTGCATACTTGCTTTGAGACAGAAAAATTGAGTCTTCCATCTGGGTGACTTGCAGTACAAGAAAGTAGGTCAATTCTCCCATGAGGCTCATTTCAAATTCAGCTTGCATCTGGTCAGCAAAATGTTTAACCATTTTATCTGACATTCCCCAAAACACTATGTCATCAACATAGATTTGAGCTACCATTATCTTTCCTCCTTCATTTTTGACAAAAAGAGTTTTATCCAAGCCTCCTTTCCTGTATCCTTTGTCAGAGAGGAATTTTGTCAACCTGTCATACCAGGCTATAGGAGCTTGTTTCAGGCCATATAAAGCTTTCCTCAATTTGTAGACATGATCAAGGCAGTTTGGATCCACAAATCCTTTAGGCTGTTCCACATATACTTCCTCATTTAAGTACCCATTAAGGAAGGCACTCTTTACATCCATCTGAAATAGCTTGAACTTAAGGAGACAAGCAATTCCCAATAGTAGTCTAATTGATTCCAGTCTGGCTACAGGAGCAAAAGTCTCATCAAAATCAACCCCTTCAACTTGGGTGTATCCTTGAGCAACAAGTCTTGCCTTATTCCTGGTGACAACTCCTTCAGCATCTGATTTGTTCTTGTAGATCCATTTTGTGCCAATGATGTTTGTTCCTCCTGGTCTAGGAACTAACTCCCATACTTCATGTAGCTTGAATTGGTTCAATTCATCTTGCATTGATCCAATCCAGTATTCATCAGTTAAAGCCTCCTTAACATTTCTTGGTTCAATCTTAGATACAAAGCAAGAGTTTGTGATGGTTTCTCTAGATCTGGTAATGAGCCCACTGTTAGGATCTCCTATGATGAGTTCCTTAGGATGATCTTTCTGAATTCTGATGGAAGGGTCTTTGTTAGCTTCCTTTGATTCAGACTCTGATGAAGTAGTTTTAGGAACATCATCCTTTTGAGTTGAAGTCTCAAAGAATGTCTCAACATCATATGGGACATTTGTTTCCTCATGATAATCATCAACTATGACATTTAAATATTCCATCATAACTTTGGTCCTGGAATTGAATACCCTATATGCTCTGTTGTTGGTAGAGTATCCTAGGAATATTCCTTCATCACTTTTAGGGTCCATCTTTCTCCTTTGTTCACGATCTTTCATAATATAGCATTTGCTTCCAAAGACATGGAAGCACTTCACTGTAGGCTTTCTTCCTTTCCAAAGTTCATAAATGGTGGAAGATGTTCCCTTTCTCAAGGTGACCCTGTTATGGACATAACAGGTTGTATTCATAGCTTCAGCCCAAAAATGAATAGGAAGTCTTTTGGCATGTATCATTGCTCTGGAAGATTCCTGTATAGTCCTGTTTTTCCTTTCCACAACTCCATTTTGTTGAGGAGTTATGGGTGAAGAGAATTCATGATTAATTCCTTCTGAGGAGCAGAACTCATCAAACTTACTGTTTTCAAATTCCTTGCTATGATCACTTCTGATTCTGACAATGCATCCTTCTTTTTCTCTTTGAATTCTTTTGCACAGTTCCTTAAATACTTCAAATACATCATACTTTTCCCTAATGAAGTTAATCCAGGTGAATCTGGAAAAATCATCCACAACAACATAGGAATATCTTTTTCCACCAAGACTTTTCACCTGCATTGGTCCCATCAGATCCATATGTAGAAGTTATAGCACCTTAGAGGTGGTCAGATGTCTTGTCTTTGGATGTGACATTCTAGTTTGCTTTCCAACCTGACATTCACCACAGACTCTCCCTTCATCAATTTGCAACCTTGAAATCCCTCTGACTTCCTCCATGGATATAATCCTTTTCATTCCTCTTAGATGTAAATGACCAAGTTTTTGGTGCCACAGTTTCACTTCTTTTTCTTCTTTGGCAATAGAGCACACAGAAGAATAATTAGTGTTCTCAGACTCCCATAAGTAACAATTGTCTTTAGATCTGACTCCTCTCATTACAACTTCTTATTTTTCATTAGTTACAAGACATTCAGACTTGGTGAAGTTGACCTTGAATCCTAGATCACATAATTGACTGATACTTATGAGATTAGCAGTCAAGCCTTTTACCAGCAACACTTCATTTAGGTTTGGAACTCCAGGGCAGTCCAAGTTTCCAACTCCTTTGATTTCTCCTCTAGCACCATCTCCAAAAGTCACATAACTAGTAGTATGAGGTTTAACATTATTGAGGAGATTCTTGATTCCAGTCATGTGTTTAGAGCATCCACTGTCAAAGTACCAGTCTTCCTTTGTAGAGACTCTAAGGGAGGTGTGAGCTATCAGGGCTGCAGACTTTTTCTTCCACTGTTGAGTATATGGTGTTTTGTTAGACTTAGGTTTGACAACTGGGGTCTGATTAGGATATCCATATAATCTGAAGCAGAATGGCTTTATGTGACCAAACCTCCCACAATGATGACATCTCCATCTTTGGTACTTTTTCTTCATATTTCTCTGTTCTCGATGTTGAGTGCTATGTTGTGACATCTGCTTTGACATTTGTTTATCAGGCCTGATCTTCTTCTTGTCTACAATAGATTTCTTTGCTGCCACAAATCCTAGACCAGACTTGTTTCCCACATTTTGTCCAACCTGAAGGATTTCTTCTAATTTGTCAGTTCCATTTGTCAGCATCTTGACAGGTTTGGTCATCTGGTCAAGTTTTGAGTTTAGCATTTGAACTTCACCTTCGAGATGACTTATAGTATCAATGCCTGCCTTCTTCTCAGCCTCCAACTTTACTATGATTTTTTTTTGTCTCTCATTTTGCTGACAGACTTCAGCACTTCTGATACATAACTTCTTGTAGGAGTCATCCAGTTCTTCAAATGTCACTTCCTCATCACTAGAGTCACTATCAGAGTTACAAATACCAGTTAGTGCAGTAACTAGTTTGGCAGATTCTTCTTCAGAATTACTTTCTGAGTCACAATAAGACCAAGTAACAGACATTCCTTTATTTTGTTTCTTAAGAAAGGTAGGACATTCAGCTCGAATGTGCCTATATCCTTCACATCCATGGCATTGGATTCCTTTGCTTTGATTTCCCTTCTCTTCAGACTTTGGTCTTCTGCTGGAGTCATAAGATCTGTTAATGTCAGAGGGAATGTTCTTGACATTTGACCTTGACTTTGGGTCCATTCTCTTGATAAGTTTGTTGAACTGCCTTCCAAGCATGGCTATAGCTTCTGAAATATTTTCTTCTTCATCCTCCTTGTTTTCATCTTCAGTATTAGATACAAGTGCTATGCTCTTGTTTTTCTTGTCGACATTGTCACTGATCCCCATCTCAAAGGTCTGAAGTGACCCAATGAGTTCATCAACCTTCAAGTTGCAGATATCCTGAGCTTCCTCTATAGCAGTCACCTTCATTGCAAATATTTTAGGCAAGGATCTGAGAATCTTTCTCACCAGCTTTTCTTCTGACATCTTTTCTCCCAATGCTCGTGAGGTGTTGGCGATTTCCAAGATGTTCATGTGAAACTCATGAATGGTCTCATCTTCCATCATCCTTAGGTTCTCAAATTTGGTAGTCAGCATCTGAAGCCTTGACATTTTTACTTTGGATGTGCCCTCATGGGTAGTTTTGAGAGTGTCCCAAACCTCCTTGGCCAGTTCACATTGATGTACTAGTATGAATATGTTTCTATCAATTCCATTGAACAAGGCATTTAATGCTTTGGAGTTACCCAGGGCTAACTCATCTTCTTCTTTGCTCCATTCTTCCTCAGGTTTCAGACTGGTTGTCCCATCTTTCCCAGTTATGGTGGGATGGTTCCACCCTTTGTCAGCAGCTCTCCAAGCCTTTTTGTCCAGTGATTTTAAGAAGGCAATCATACGAGGTTTCCAGTAGTCATAATTTGATCCATCCAGAATGGATGGTCTGTTCCCAAATCCTCCTTCTTTGTCCATAGCACCAGAAAATAATATCCCTAGATCTCACCCAGTAAGACAGGCAGGGTGCCTGCTCTGATAACAATTGAAATTCTGGAAACAGACACTCAATGTAAAAGTGAATGTTATGACACCGTATCTGACATACTTCAAGACAGTAATTTTAAAAGCAGTAAAGAACATAATCAATTGTTTACCCAGTTCAGTGTGTAACAACACCTACTCTGGGGGCTACCAAGCCAGGGAGGAAATGCACTATAAGAGATATTAATTTAGGAATAAACCAACCAGTTTATCTCCTTCACTTAAGACCTACCCAATGCAACTTCAACCTAAGTTCAACTTAAACTTGAGTTCCTGCTCACTCCCCCTCAATCACAGCAGTGATACTAAGCTATTGATTAATGAAATTATGAAGATACTCTTCTGTACACACACTTGATTTTGCTTCACATCTTTAATCAAGTGACAAACACTCTTGCTTCAAAGCTTTGAGTGATACACAACCCTAACTTGACTTTGCTTCAAAGCTTTAATCAAGTGACACAAACACTCGTGCTTCAAAGCTTTGAGTGATACACAACCCTTACAATCAAATCCTACTCCAAGTCACTTATCACAATGATAATTGCTTGGATCACAGTAGTTACAACTATACAATCCCTTATTGATCATCTGTCAAAAAGTGTGATTCACCAACAGTCTTCATGAGGAATATATAGGCAGCTATTCTTCAGTTAGGGTTTCCACGAAAATAGCTAGGGTTAGTTAGAGTTAAACTCAAGACTTGGTCATAGGTCTTTAACAACCAGATTAGGGTTAAGCAGAGTTAACCTAATGTCTACGTGAGTATCTGATCTGGACTGTAAAAACCAGATTCCTGAAAATTCTCAGGAATAACAAATCTGCACAAATGTTAGATCAGTACAGGATGTCTTAACATTGGTTATGACAACAGGAATCATGTTCACTGATTTTGGTAGAATGCAATAAATATGATCATTGCTTAATGATCAGCTAGACACTCATATTGAGTAGCTTCTGTATGACATTCTTTTTCTGCAGAATGTACCTTGTATCCCAGAATGTTATGACATCAGTCATGACATTCACAAAACTGGTTTTACCAAAAAAAAATGCCAACAACCAAACACTTACAGAAATATCTTTTCAAAAGACAAATACACCTTTGTATACATTCAAAAAAGAATCATTACAAAGGTCGCCACAATGATGGCCTCTTTTCAAAACATTTTCAAAACCACACACACACAAAGCACCATTTCAAACAATTGGAAAAGCAAAGCAAGTGATCTAAACAAGTAACTAAGAGCCCATGGATAACCATGGATGAAAAGGGTGCTTGCACCTTCCCTATTCATAATCTACCCCTCGAACCCAAGAAAACATCTCAAAGGTCTTTCCTGTGCTTTTTAACCTTTCCTTTGGATAAAATAAAAAGTTGGTGGCGACTCTTGCTAAACCGAAACATTTGCAAACACAAACGCAAAACCTCAAGTCAGTTCTCCCACCGTATCACAGAACTGGCGACTCTGCTGGGGATTAATCTAAAAGTGGGGTTACCTTAGGGTTTAGATCACCTTTACATGCTTACCTTGTTTTCTTTTATTGCTTTACACTTGGTTCTATTGTTTGGGTTTGAAATCCTCTACCCGAATTTGGGAAACATTCATAGGTAAATAGCAATACGTTGTGGAAACTGTGCGGGGTATATCGACATGGTTGAAGAAATAGCTATATTAGTGCAACATATTTGTGGATACCGGTAGCCTTTGAGTCAATCAAAGAGAATACGGGGCCGCTGAGTGATGTCATGAAGCACTAATGAACTCTTAGAACCTTTACTTGACCATCTTGGCCTTTTTAGGGGTAGTGAGATGACCGGATTTGGTGCAGTCCAAAGTTGGTAGATACTCGATACTACACTCATTGAGGGCTATTTTCTTGGAATATTTCGATCGCCAGTTAAGTGGCTAAACTGAAACAATGAACACAGAAAATAATCCAGTGATATTGAGTTCCTTAGAACCCGGTTACTATTTATAGGACAGGTTGAGCCAACTAACTTCAAGAGGGTGCTTACCTATGAAACCCCATGCAAGCCTGAAACTAGGAACTTATGTGACTTGCTTGTACATATACTTGTGCATACATCATGAACATCATAAATCATCATATGCATCCACTAACCATTTCAAGGGTTTGGATCATCTTTGTTCTTGTTTTGTAGGTAATGGAATCTCTTCGCAGGAAAACAATTCAGGGCAACCTTGTGAGGATCCCTCCTCAACTCAAGGAGCTTGCTTCTAAGATTCCAGAGAATTCTCTCTTCAGTGAAAGACATGGTAGACTTCTCAACTTGGTCAACTCCAACATTGAAGAAGACATGGTGAAAGTTCTCTTCCAGTTCTTTGACCCCTTACACCATTGCTTCACATTTCCCGATTACCAACTAGTGCCTACTTTGGAGGAATTTTCTCAACTCTTGAGGATTCCTATTCTTCATCAACTACCCTACAACGGTACGGAAAGAGAACCAAAGCCTGAAGATGTTGCTCGAGCCTTACACTTGCAACCATCTGATATCAAAGGTCATTGGGAAACCAAAAGTGGTGTCAAGGGTTTCTTGGCAAAGTTTCTGTTTAAGAAGGAACAAGACTGCTGGAGTTCTCTAGATCTGAAAGCTTTTGAGGAGATTGTAGCACTTCTCATCTATGGATTGGTCTTGTTCCCAAACCCTGATCAGCTTATAGATGTGAATGCTGTCAAGATTTTCATATCTCAGAATCATGTGCCTACATTGCTTGGGGACATCCTACACTCATTTTACACACGAGCAATGAGGAAAAGAGGTGTTCTCATGTGCTGTACTCCTCTTCTAGTAAGGTGGTTTATTTCTCACCTTCCCCAATCAGTCTTGAAGAATGAGTAAGGCTTGAGGTGGTCACAATGATTGATGACTCTTACACATTCTGATGTTCATTGGTGTTCTCGGTCCAGAGAAAATGTCATCATCATTAATCGTTGCGGAGAATTTCCCTAATGTCCCACTACTTGGCATTAGGGGAGGCATTACCTACAACCCATGTTTAGCTCTGAGACAATTTGGGTATGCCCGAAGGGATGGCCCTCATGACATGCTGATTTCAGACTTGGTTTTTGACTTCGACAACGATGCTCAAGGACTTCGACAAAGGTTTATCTGAGCTTGGAGGATGCCCAACAAAGTGGACAGTAAGACACTGGGACACAAGAATTCCATCCCCCTTGAGCCTTACCTCAAGTGGGTACGAACCCGCACCCAGAATATTACGATGCTTTACCCCTACATTCTGCCTATGATCAAAGAGCCTGTTATGGAAGGAGAGGTTCCATACACCCTCCTACATCCTGACATGCCAACATCATTGGAGGATTTGCAAAAGAGTTGGATACAGCTCAAGGAAGAACACAATACTTTTGAAGCCAGCTTCTATGCCAGTGAGAAGAAGGTTTTGGAACTTACTCGTTGACTCCATGAAGAGAAGACTCTCAACACTTACATCGCACCGAAAAGGATGCGCAACGTCTTTTTACATTAGAATTTTGTATTGTTTTTTCCCATGGGGCATTTATGTACTAACAAAACTCTTCTTATTAATATGGCGTGCGTTCTTTTTTGTTTGCAACAAATTTGAATTTCTAAATCCTTGAATGCATTACATGAATACATATCATTCATCATATGCATAAACAGGTCTTCACATCAGGTTTCCTTATCTCTCTGCTGTTTATTTCAGCCAGATGGATATAGAGCAGACGGTCAAAGATCTACAGGTGCAGAATTCATAATTCCAATAGCTACTCATGACCTTGGCAAAGGGTTAGGAGGAGCTCAAAGGTCTACTAGAAAAAGAAAAGGAGAAAAAGAAAAAGAAAAGAGTTGGTGTGGCCACTATCGGAAGAAGATTTGAGAACCAAGCTAGGAGAGTCCTGGATTTCCCCTCGACGTCTGATGAAGGGGCTGGCAAAGGAAAAGGAGTTGCAGTACCTTCCGAGTCTGAGGCTGAAGAAGAAGAAGAAGAAGAAGAAGAGGATGAAGATTACTCTGAGCAGCAGTACCCTCCTGCGGACGATAAGTATAAGAATCTGGAAGATCAGCTGGCAGCGATGGAGGTACAAAGAGTACCTGGGTTGGATTTCGAAGAACTAGGGTTGGTTGCTGGGATCGTCATTCCCTCTAAATTCAAAGTGCCTACATTTTCTAAATACGATGGTTTGTCTTGTCCGAAGATGCATCTGCGGTCTTACATCAGAAAGATCCAACCTCACTCTTTTGATAAGGATCTGTGGGTCCACTTTTTTCAAGATAGTTTGTCAGGTACGCAATTAGATTGGTTCTATCAACTTGAGAGATCTGATGTACATAACTGGGAGGATTTGGCTGCTGCTTTCTATCGACAATATCAATATAACGTAGATTTAGAGCCTACTTGTACTCAATTACAGGGTATGGGTATGGTCTCTAATGAAGGCTTTAAGGAGTATGCCCAGAAGTGGCGAGATTTGGCTGGAAGGTTGTAGCCACCATTGTCTGAAAGAGAGCTTGTTGATATGTTTTTGGGGACCCTGTCAGGTCCATTCTTTAATCACTTGATCGGGAGCTCATCTGCAGGGTTCACCGAGCTAATTCTGACGGGTGAAAGAGTCGAAGCTGGCATTAAGAGCGATAAAATTCAGAAGGATGCATATGCTTCCGCTGCTATCAAGAAGACCTTTCCAGCCAAGAAAGAAGTTTATGCTGTTTACACCCAGAGAAATCAAGGAAGAATGGAGCGTCGACCAGCGGTGGGGGCTGTGATGATTCAGAACTCCTCAGTCGATCAACCTCGAAGCAGTCAACCCAGAGCTAACCAAACCAGGTTGGAAAGGCCTGCACGGAAATTCACCCAGATCAATATGACACCTGCTCAGGTTCTCCCTCATCTGTTAAAGTTAAACCTTACAAACTTGAAAGAGGCGCCGAAAAACCCAAATACCTCTTCTCCCTATTATCATTCAAACGCAAAATGTGCATATCATTCGGACAGTGTAGGGCACGACACCAACAACTGTTGGCCCCTTAAAAACAAGATCCAAGATTTAATAGATGCCAAGGAGGTGGAGCTTGATGCCCCCGAAAAACCTAATGTGATATCCGCTCATATGCCAAAACATGGTAATAATGTCCATGTTATTGTAGAAGATCTTCATGTTACTGTTGTTGATGACTTAATGACTCTGTTGCCAATGATCAAGATAAACTTGTTGAAAGCCGGGATTTTCCCGGGCTGTGAAAAAGATTGTTACCTTTGTTCAACCTTGCAATCCGACTGTCCGCTATTGAAGTTAGGCATCCAACGCCTGATGGATACTCAAGAAATCCTCTTCAAGAAAACTCATGTTACTCTTGTTACTCCTGTTACTCCAATCAATGATGTTGTTATAATCACCATTTCTGACAATCTTTCCAAGGTCTCCAAAAGACCTGTTAAGATTACACCCGATCCAAAGTTTGTACTGCTGAAGATTACTATGTCGGGGCCTATCCCATACAAGTCCAACAATACAATACCGTGGAATTATGGGGGAGAGATCTTCTACCATGATGTTAAGCAGATCGAATCAGTTGAAGAAAGTTCCGATGAAGAAACTCCTGACATAGGAAATATTGCAGGGACAAGTAAGATCACTCGTAGCGGAAGAATCTTCTCTCCGGAGATTGCTCCTCCAAGGGCAATCTTCGGACCCTCAAGTGCTCCTGGGCCAGTCAAGATATCTATGTGAAGTCCAGTTATTGAAGAAATTGTTACTCCCAAAGCTATACCCTCTGCTGTTACTGCTGATAAAGGTAAGGGGATCCAAGAAGCACCCGTCAGGACGAGGGCTCAGACTTTGATTATCCCCGAGACCACCCAAAAAGAAATGGAGGAGATTTTAAAGATAATTAAGAAAAATGACTATGATGTCGTAGAGCAGCTGGGGAAAACCCCTTCAAAAATCTCTATGCTGGCTCTATTGCTCTGCTCCGAGGCTCATGCTAAAGCCTTGATTAAATTCCTGAAGACGGCGCACGTGCCTCAAGAAACTTCTGCGGATCATTTTCGAGAGTGTGTAGCCAGCCTTACAGCCGACAATGGTCTTGGCTTCTCTAATTCTGATCTAACATCTAAGGGAAGAAAGCATAATGATATGTTGCATGTCTCGGTAGAGTGTAGAGGGACACTCTTGCTCACGTTCTGGTTGATACCGGGTCGTCTTTAAATGTCCTGCCAAAGAAAGCATTGGACAGACTAGATTGTGAAGGTCTAATTTTGAAGCCCAGCAACATCATCGTAAGAGCCTTTCATAGTTCTAAGCGGATGGTCCACGGGGAGGTGGACATCCCTATTAAAGTGGGTACGGAAACTTTCAACTCCATATTTTACGTCATGGACATTCGTCCCTCCTACTCATGCTTGTTAGGAAGGCCCTGGATTCATTATGTTGGGGCAGTCACTTCTTCTCTAAACCAGATGCTCAAATACCTAGTCCAGGGTAAAATCATAACATTTCATGGTGAGGAGGAGTATATGATAAGCCACCTTAACTTTTTCCGCTACGTGAAGTTAGATGGTGAATTCATAGAAACACCTTTCCAACACTTTGAAGAGGTTTCTCCTGAAGTTGCGGTAGCCAAGACAATGATTGTTGTGCCCATCATTACCGAACCTGTGTCCCAGATGTCATCCTTTAAAGATGTGGAGGCTGTGATCAAGGAAGGAGGAAGCACAGTATGGGGTCAGCTGCCAGATTTTCCTTACAAGACAGATAAGTTCGGCTTGGGTTTCACTGCTGCTAGTCAGAAGGTTGTGCGTCGCTCCCGAGCTGGAGGACCGCCATTGAAAATCACTCATCATGGAGTTCATGCTTTAGAGGATGATGAAGAAGGAATCAATTTTGAAGACTGGATCTTTCCAACCATTGAAGGAGGACTGAACAACTGGGAGGCAAAAAACTTTGTTCCCATTACTTTCATCAATCAGTAATTTATCTTTTTGTTGGTCTGTAATATTTATTAAAGAATTCGTACACTCTTTTTGCCTTATGCCCTACCCGGGGCATATATGTCCATTTGTAAGGGTTTTGATTCTTCATTTTCATATGCCATTTTTAATGAATCATGGACGTTTTCATATATAAACTTTTGTGTTCATTTTCTTTCTTTTTATATTTTATTTTGTTTAAAGGTGGCTATCCCTTACATACACCCACACTCACAAAAGGTAGGTACCCATCCACTCCGGATTCCATGGGTAACAATTCTGCTATGGCCTTCAGTGACTCTGAAGATCTAGTCAATCATGCCGAATAGAAGGTGATGAAGACTGTGACTTGCCTGGAGAGTTGGCTAGACTTTTGCAACAGGAAGAAAGGGCTATTCTGCCCCATGAAGATTTGTTAGAGACTATCAATTTGGGTACATCCGAAGACAGAAAAGAGGTTAAAGTGGGTGCCAACCTAGAGCCAAGTGTCAAAGAGCGCTTAGTTCAGCTGTTGAATGAATATGTTGAGATCTTTGCCTGGTCCTATGAAGACATGCCAGGACTGGATACAGATATTGTGGTTCACCGTCTCCCTACAAGAGAAGACTGTCCACCAATCAAACAGAAAGTCCGCCGAATGAGGCCCGACATGTCCGAAAAGATCAAAGTTGAAGTGATGAAGCAGTTCAATGCTGGCTTTCTTGCTGTTACTTCCTATCCACAATGGGTTGCTAATATTATGCCCGTGCCTAAGAAGGACGGCAAAGTCAGAATGTGCGTGGACTACAGAGACTTAAATAGGGCTAGCCCTAAAGATGACTTTCCACTACCACACATTGACATCTTGGTTGACAACACAGCTCAACACAAGGTATTCTCTTTCATGGACGGATTTTCAGGGTACAACCAGATCAAAATGGCCCCCGAAGACATGGAGAAGACTACTTTTGTTACGCAGTGGGGTACCTTCTGTTATAAAGTGATGCCATTTGGACTGAAGAACACGGGGGCAACCTATCAGCGAGCCATGGTAGCTTTGTTTCATGACATGATACATCATGAGATTGAATTCTACGTAGACGACATGATAGCCCGTTCACAGACAGAAGAAGAACACCTCGACCATCTGCAAAAGTTGTTTGTCAGGTTAAAGGAATACAAGCTCAGACTGAACCCTAGCAAGTGCACTTTCGGAGTCAGGTCTGGTAAACTTTTGGGATTCATCTTCAGTAACAAAGGCATCGAGGTTGATCCTGCCAAAGTCAAAGCTATACAAGAAATGCTTTCCCCTCGCACTGAGAAGGAGGTCAGAGGTTTCTTGGGACGCCTAAACTACATTGCAAGGTTCATCTCTCACCTAACATCTACCTGTGAACCGATCTTCAAGCTGTTGAAGAAAGAGCAGGTGGTTAAATGGAATAATGATTGTCAAGTTGCTTTCGATAAGATCAAGGAGTATTTATTGGAACCTCCTATCTTGATGCCACCCGTCGAAGGAAGGCCTTTAATCATGTATCTGAATGTCTTAGATAATTTAATGGGGGTGCGTATTGGGCCAACATGACGAGTCTGGCCGAAAAGAGCATGCCATTTATTACCTTAGCAAAAAGTTTACCGACTGTGAGACTCGCTACTCACTACTCGAGAAAACTTGTTGCGCTTTGGTATGGGCTGCTCGCCGGCTAAGGCAGTATATGTTGACACATACCACTCTGTTGATTTCTAAAATGAATCTGATCAAGTACATCTTCGAGAAGCCTGCTCTATCCGGAAGAATTGCTAGATGGCAGATGATCCTCACCGAATATGATATACAGTACATGACCCAAAAAGCTATAAAGGGGAGTGTGCTAGCCGATCATCTGGCTCATCAAGCTGTCGAAGATTACCAATCCATGAGGTTCGAATTTCCCGACGAGGATATCATGACTTTGAGCAACATTGAAGAAAACAGACCATATGACAGACCTGAACAAGGATCCCGATGGACTCTGTACTTTGATGGTGCCTCCAACGCACTTGGGAACGGTATCGACGCAGTACTTATCTCTCCAGAAGGTTGCCATATACCTTTCACTGCTAGACTCTGCTTCAGCTGCACAAACAACATGGCCGAGTATGAAGCTTGTATCTTTGGTCTCAAGGCCGCTATTGACTTGGGAATCAAATCTTTGATTGTATTTGGGGACTCAGCTTTGGTTATCAGCCAAATCAAAGGAGAGTGGGATACTAAACACCCTAACCTCATCCCTTACAAAGAACATGTCCTGACATTGTTACCACATTTCGAGCAGATTACCTTCGAGCACTTCCCGCAAGAAGAGAATCAGCTAGCAGATGCGCTAGCTACAATGTCATCCATGTTTAAACTTAACTGAGAGAATGAGGCCCCTCAAATCACCATTGAACGAATGGAAGAACGTGCACATTGTCACGAGATTAATACCGAAGAAGTGGTGGACCGACTGTGGTTTCATGATGTCAAAAGGTATCTCGAAGTATAAGAATACCCTGAAGGAGCTTCAGTCAATGACAAAAAGTTCTTAAGGAGGTTCGCAGCCAAGTTCTTTCTGAGCAATGGTATCCTATACAAGCGCAATCTTGATTGTGTCTTACTCCGATGTGTGGACAAGGTTGAAGCTGAGCAGATCATGGATGAACTGTATAATGGCACCTTTGGCACCCACTCAAGTGGTTATACGATGGCTAAGAAGATTCTACGAGCAGGCTACTATTGGTCTACCATGGAAGCTGATTGCCATCAACATTCACGTACTTGTCACAAATGCCAAATCTATGCTGACAAGGTACATATTCCTCAAGTTCCTCTCAATGTCTTAACAACTCCTTGGCCATTCGCGATGTGGGGAATCGACATGATTGGAGAGATCAAGCCTACAGCATCTAATGGACACCGTTTCATCCTGGTGGCCATTGATTACTTTACCAAGTGGGTCGAAGTAGCTTCCTTCGCCTCTGTTACAAAGAATGTGGTTGCCCGCTTCATCAAGCAGAACCTCATATGCCGGTATGGTATCCCCGACAGGATCATCACTGACAACGGTACAAATTTGAACAATACTATGATCACCGCTCTGTGCGAGCAGTTCAAGATTCAACATCACAATTCATCTCCCTATCGGCCTAAGATGAACGGTGCTGTCGAAGCTGCGAACAAAAATATCAAAAAGATCATTCAAAAGATGACAGTCACCTACAAGGACTAGCATGAGATGTTACAGTTTGCTTTGCATGGGTACTGTACCACAGCACACACTTCAACTGGGGCAACCCCCTTTTCTTTGGTATACGACATGGAGGCTGTTTTACCTATCGAGGTTCAGATTCTCTCCTTGAGAATTATGAAGGATGCTGGTTTGAGTGAAGACGATTGGAATCAGACCCGACTTGATCAACTTAACTTGATTGACAAGAAGAGACTTACTGATGTTTGCCATGGTCAGGCGTATCAGAAACGTATGATCAAGGCCTTCAATAAGAAAGTAAAGAGACAAGTATATCAAGTCGGGGACCTTGTAATCAAGCGGATCATCTTGCCGTAAAGTGATCCCAGGGGAAAATGGACTCCTACTTACGAAGGACCATTTATGATCAAAAACATCTTTTCTGGTGGGGAAATGATTCTGACCACCATGGACGGCGATGACCTGCCGCACCCTACGAACGTAGACATAGTCAAAAGATACTACGCATAAATGACCCGATATGTTGAAAACCCGAAAGGGCGACTTGGGGGAAAAAAGGGTTTCCCGGTGGATCGAAAACCCGAAAGGGAAATTCAGGAAAAAGTTAGGGAATTAAAGCGTATGACTATGTCCCGTCGGATCACTTTAAGGACAATCTCTTCACAGACAAGCTCCGGGCTTCTGATTAATCTAATCAACATCGATGAAGCAACGAATGGACAAGATACTCAGAGTTACGAAGGCTATAGCAGAATGGGAACCCCGTGGAGTTGTTACACATAGCCATCTTTCTTTGTATAAATTTTTTCTCATTTTTATGACAACATTCTCTTACTAGGATGTCTGTCTCCTTTGTACAAAATACTTACACAAAGTTAATACAAAGATACTTCAAAGTGCAGAAATTTGTTTGCCTTTTCTTTCTTTTTACACTTGTGTTTTATTTGAAAACGTACAATGATTTATTAAATGAGCATATGCATTTGAATATAATCACTGCTTACAAATAAAATGAAATAAGAAAGAATAATTACTGACAGATTGAAAATATGGGAAAACGTCTTTGGGATATTCCAGGAGAAATCCTCAACAGAGCTAAAGCCTTGAAATACATATCCCTGATGGAGTTAAGTTTCAAAATCCCCATCAGAACTAAGTTTCCAAACTCCCAATCCCCAGCGGAGCCAGAAAACTTTGAACTGCAAACCCTTAGTGAAGATGAAACTTTCTTCCCTAACGGAGTCCAAAACTTCAACCCTTAAACCTCGATGGAAGACCATCCAGTTTCCTCCAATTCCCCAGAGATTTGTCTTGAAATCGGAAGATTCCCCTACAAGTTATCTTAGAAATCAGACAACAGCTTCGGATAATTCCTCTGAGTGTTGACATACAATTCCAGCCCTTAAGAACTCTTCAACAGAACAAGCATTCTCCCACAGAGTTGTTTCCCAGCAGATCTAAGATTCTCGGTCTCATTTCTCCAGTTGAAGCCTCCCAGGTTTCAATTCCCCAATAGAGATTGTCAGAGTTTTCCTTATTCCCCAGGAAAGTCATGAAGGATTCTCACATCCCCACAAGTCACCAAGGATTTATTTTCCCCGGCAGCAGTCAATGGTTTATTTCCCCCGGCAGCAGTCAAAGATTTCATTATCTCCAGCTATCAAGGATTTATTTTCCTCATCAAGACAGATAATCAACTTACATGCGCATACATTACATTCATATATCATAAACGTTAATAAAGCACATTTTATTGCATCATACATGTCATGCAACATAACTTTGTGTTTTAGCTAACATTTTACCCTTTTCATGATAAGATTAAAAGTTACCTTTAACAAATGTTCAAAGATTTCAGATACAGTACGGATACACTCCTAGACATGGAAGTCATTCTGCTACTCATTCAGATCTCTTATTCAGATACAGTATGGATACAATCCAAGACAGGGAAGTCATTCTGCTACTCATTCAGATCTCTTATTCAGATACAGTATGGATACACCCCAGATAACGGCGGTCATTCTACTACTCATTCAGAATTTCAAAGTCAAGATACAGTATGGATACACCCCAGACACGGAGGTCATTCTATTACTTATTCAGAATTCAACAATCAGATACATAATAGATACGCCCCAGATACGGAAGCCATTCTATTTCTCATTCATATTCAACTATCAACTTCAAGTTCAGATACACTCCAGACACGGAAGTCATTATGTCACTTATTCATATCCCAATTACAGTTCAGATACACTCCAGACACGGAAGTCATTCTGCTACTCATACATGTCTCAATTTCAGATACAGTCCAGATATGCACCAGACACAGTTTCCATTATGTCACTCATTCGGAATTTATCTCCAGCCCAGAGATGCTCCATACACAGATGTTTTTTTGTCTCCCATTCAGAATTCAGATACAATACAGATACACTCCAGACATGGCAGTCATTCTGATATTCATTCAAGAATCAAATACAGTTACAGCTCGGATACGCTCCAGGCACGGACGCCATTCTTTTGCTCATACGAATCCAATCTCCAGATACAATTCAGATACGTTCCAGATACGGATATCAATCTGATGTTCATTCTCCTGATTTTCAACAAACAAATCTTGGATGGCATCTTTAAGCCCATCTCCAGCAAGATTCTACCATCTCTAAATGGCATATTTAATCCCATTCCCTCAGCTACATTTTGACGAGTGCAAATTTACGGGCACTCTAGTGTCCAATCATCTTTTACCTTCGAGTCACGAAAGGCAAACTCGCCAATCTAACTCTTCAGGTTCAATAAGATTGAACAGGGGCATCTTTTGTACCCCAAAATTTTCCCTCTCATTTTATCAAGATTTCCCCTCACAAGACTCTTTGAACTCCAGACAGGATTAGGATTTTGCTCTGCTCAAGACATCTCCTTGCACTGATGACCTAAATTAGGGTTTGAGTTTGCACAGGGATTATTGGACTTTCAATGCTCAAAGTGACTTTCATACTTCATGTTGGACTTATAAGATTGCCTCTACCAAGTTTCAAGCTTTGAATCAAATTTTTGCCCAATCAATTGGACAGTTGACCTAGAAATCAACTATATGGGGGGAAAAGTCAATTGTGGCCAATTTACAGTCAAACCTCATAATTTTTTATCCACATCAACATTATAGACTCATATGGACCATTTGATCAAGTTTGGACCACAACTCCTCAAGAAATTTGATCAGATCATCAAAAGGGCAAAATGGTCATTTTTAGGGTTTTGACTGCACAAGGGCAATTTTTGATTTTTAACCTAGCCAATGGCCAATTGGTATCAAGCATGGATTCAAGGACTCAATGGCATCATCTTGACCTATTTACAAGGTTCAAAAGATCTCAAATGCATTGGATTGACAAATGAATTTTCCAGTCAACTAATCAAAATTTGACTGTACATTGAAAAGTCAAACTTTGACTTTTTGGTCAAAATCAAGTGCCAAGGGTCATTTTTCATCAAGATATGTCAAAACATGAAACTTTTTCATCAAGAAACCTAATTTTGAAAATTAGGGTTTAAGATTGAAAAATTTCATAACTTAGAATTTTTCTAAGTTATGAAATTTTCTTATTTTTGCCCAACATTTTCACCATGATGCAATTGGATTCAAACAAAACTTCTACCATGAAAGTTATAGTCCTCCATAAAACCTACAAATTTTATTCACACAGTTTTCTCAAAAGAAGCTTGGATCTCAAGTTATGATTTTTGGAACAAGGGTCCATGAAACTTTTAACTTAGTGAAATTTTGCCCTAGTTTAGGTAGGATTTTGATCTATCTTCATGACCATTTTTCACATAGTCCCACTTGGAATCTCAAAATTCATTTCAAATATGTACTGTAGAGCATGTTACAAGATTTCCAAAATGTCCAAGAACTCTCTAAAATCATTTGTGGTTAGGGAGAATCGAAGGTTTGAATTTGGCAAAAACTCACTTTTGATCCATAGCATTTTCATGTTGATACAAGTTGCAACTTCTATCCAGCTTCATTGTTACTTGATTACAGGTCCCCAAACCCTTTCATACTCAATAATTAAATTCAAATCCATTGGTTTAAGGCTTTGTTCTGGTCATGGGAGGATTACACAAGAGATTAATCCAAAAATAGCAAAAAGGCAACATTGCCATTTTTGTCAAATTTGCTTTATGTCAAATTGCATTCTTGAGCCTTGAACCAAAATCTTGTACAGAAAACAATATCCACAAACTTGAAGGGCCAAGATCACAAGGTGTAAGCTGGTAGATAGCCTGTACAGGCTTGTCTTGCATCATTGCTCACTTTTGCTTAAAATACAAGAAACTTGTCAAATACAACACAACTTGCACATCTGTCAGAGCCAACACTTGCAAGCTTTTGAAACAAGTTTTGTGCATTGCCTTGAGCCAGAAACACGAGCCCTCCATTTCTCAAACACCCCTGAACATCAAAACACCAAAAAATTGCAAAACAGGGCACTCCCTGCAGTTCCACTTCCATCTTACAAGTTGCTCAAACCTGTTCAAACACCTTCCATATAACCTATCCAAGCTATCCCAACCATTAGGCAGTGACTGTAACTCCATTTTCAAGCTTCACCATTTCTGTTTTTAGCTTGTGCAGGTTGAGTTCTACAAGCTTGTTCAAGCACATCCAAGGCAAACTAGGCATTGGGGAAGGTCAGAGGAAGTTCAAGCAAGCTCCCAAACATCTCAGGCCTCACTGAAAGGCTCCACATTGCCATACACGAGTTCAACTGAAACAGGTTTTTGTCAACTTCCTATCTCTCTATTTAGGAATCATTAGACTTAGGTTTGTGAATAAAAAATGTAGTACTCATAGCCATGAAGCTGTACATATGCTCAGTTTTCATTTAAGTTAAACGTGTTAAGAGAATTTGATTCATGAACTTTTTGAAAAAGTTAGGTTAGAAATTAGGGCCAGAGAAATTCTCTCTGGTCTTTGAGAGTTAGATTAAGTTTCTTATATGGTTGAAATTGTCTTGAAAAACGCTACAACTTTAATGTTATGAGTTTTTGCATTAGAGCACGTATGCAGGATCTGGATATTTGTACAGGGCGCGCATTTTTGTTTGACAAAGGTTGAAGATGAAGTTCAGTGGGCTGGGCTTTGGCTTGGCTCACTTTTGGCACCTCTGCCTTGCTGATTGCACCCCCCTGGCACATTTCTTTATATTTTTGTATTTTTCATTTTTATTTTTCATTTCTGATTTTATTTTTATATTTTTAAACATAAAAAATACCAAAAATATTTTTATAAATTTTCACATTTATTTTTTATATTTTTATTTTATTTTTCTAATATGAAAATAATTATTAACTAGTATATATTTTTATTTTCTTTAATAAAAAACAAATAAACATTTTAGAGATATTATATATTTTTATTTTATTATTTATACATATAAAATAATATTTTTCTAATATATTTTCATTTTTTGACATTTGTACATATTCCATTATTTTATTTTATTGTATATAAATAATATAATTAATATACTTTCTTAAAAGAAAATTAGGGTTTTTTTCCCTTAATAAAAATAATCCTTTTATTTCTTTTTTTTAATACATTAAATATTATATTTTTACATACATAAAAATAAACAAAAACATCTTTTGCATATTCATAATATTTTGCATATTTATTTAATTGACCATTTAAATACTTGTCTATTTATTTATTTGTACCATTTATTCAATTTGGATGTAATAGTAAATATTAGGGTTTTATTTTCTTGCAAATATCCCCCATTCAAAAATTGTATCCCTCTCCCCATATCAATGTTGTAATAGCTTAGGTTTATTTTGCGCACTTTATGCTTTCAAATATGCCATGATTAGAGATTAGGGTTTGTATGCAATATCCAAAATCAAAACAAATAGCTTGACTAATACAAAGACAAAAAAAGCATGTATATTGACAACACAATGCACACATGCACCCCTAGGGTTTCATCCACTTGTTGCCTTTAAAAATGGCCATGTTATGCATGTTGAGTATCTTGGCAAAACAAAAACAAAATAAAAGATCATAGTCCCTCGATGACGCTATCTTGATTGCCTATACAAAAAATGATCTAGTCCCTCAAAAATTGCTAAAGATACTTAGCACAATTGCTATCATGGTCAATACGATGACCCGTGCCTGTCTCGTTTAACATCCTAATACAAGGTTGTTTACCAAATGCAATGGTAAAACAACACTGTCAAAAGGGTTAAAAATGTGTAGGAAAGATCTTTGAGTAGATAGGGTAGACAACTCTTAGATACTTGATCAAAACTTGCAAAAAACATCCTTGCTATTTTCAAACACACCTCACAATACAATTTCAAAACATTTCCCAAAACAAACTTTCAAACATTGAAATATCTTTTCAAAAGACAAATACACCTTTGTATACATTCAAACAAGAATCATTACAAAGGTCGCCACAACGATGGCCTCTTTTCAAAACATTTTCAAAACCACACACACATAAAGCACCATTTCAAACAATTGGAAAAGCAAAGCAAGTGATCTAAACAAGTAACTAAGAGCCCATGGATAACCATGGATGAAAAGGGTGCTTGCACCTTCCCTTTTCATAATCTACCCCCTGAACCCAAGAAAACATCTCAAAGGTCTTTCCTGTGCTTTTTAACCTTTCCTTTGGATAAAATAAAAAGTCGGTGGCGACTCTTGCTAAACTGAAATATTTGTGAACACAAACGCAAAACCTCAAGTCAGTTCTCCCACCGTATCACAGTAATGTTGTCCATTTTCTTCAACCTTGTGTCAACAAAGACCATGCCAAGCTGCTGTCCAAATCTGCCCTGCAAAACAGCCCAGAATGCAGCCCATAAGACAAAAATCTGCACATTTTGCTATTACAAAAACAGTTTGCAAAGCTCCAAATATTGCACTAAAATGGATACTTCAAAAAGCTATCCCATAAAACATCAAAACAGGGCCTAGAATTTGTTCAAACTTCTACTGTTTTACCCCCTAAAACCCCACACATTTCACTATAAATAGAGGCTTTCATCAACACAAAAGGGGGAGAGAAGTCAAAAAATTCAGCAGAAAGGAGAGAAGTCAAAAAATTCAGCAAAAAGGAGAGAAGTCAAAAAATTCAACAGAAAGGAGAGAAATCCAAAAATTCAGCAAGAGAGTGAAAACAGAAAAGAGATTTTTATCCAACAAGAGAGTGAAAACAGAAAAAGATTAGTTTTGTTCTAAAATTCAGCAAGAAGAAAAACAGGAAAAGAGGAAAAACTTACGGTTTTGAAGCTCCATCTGAGAGACTCCGATAGGTATTTCTTCTTCTTCCTTATTTATTTATGCATAACTTTCTCATTCATATACTTTAGTCTTCTTTACCTCACTTCCATGCCATATGATTATTTGACTTGTTACCTTGCTGTATTTTTAAAGTTGCTACAATTTGTTAACACTTAGAAAATGTTAATAATAATAAACACCAAGAAAAACAGTTTTTAAAAATATCAGAAAAATATAAATTGTAGAGACAATGCATTATGTGTCCAACCCACCCTAAACTCATCGCCAAACTTACTTCATTACGACTCATCTCCAAAGCATAACCTGTCAAAACCATAGAACCGGTATAAAGCAAAACTTGTTAAAAAAAAACTTAACCTGTACCAAACATAAAACCTACTATAACCATAAGACCTGTTAACATTACGACCCATCTCCAAAACATAGAACCTGTCTGTGATACGGTGGGAGAACTGACTTGAGGTTTTGCGTTTGTGTTCGCAATTGTGCGGTTTAGCAAGAGTCGTCGCCGACTTTTTATTTTATCCAAAGGAAAGGTCAAAAAGCACAGGAGAGACCTTTGAGATGTTTTCTTGGATTCGGGGGGTAGATTATGAAAAGGGAAGGTGCAAGAACCCTTTTCATCCATGGTTTTCCATGGGCTCTTAGTTACTTGGTTAGATCACTTGCTTTTGCTTTTCAATTGTTTGAAATGGTGCTTTGTGTGTGTCGTTTTAAAAATGCTTTGAAAAAGAGGCCATTGTTGTGGCAACCTTTGTAATGATTCTTGTTTGAATATATACAAAGGTGTTTGTCTTTTTGAAAATATATTTCAATGTTTTGAAAGTTTGTTTTGAAATTATGTTGTGAGGTGTGTTTGAAAATAGCAAGGATGTTTTGCAAGCTTTTGATCAAGTAACTAAGAGTGGTCCACCCTATTTTGCTCAAAGATCTTTCCTATGTTTTTTAACCCTTTTGATAGTGTTATTTCACCATTGCATTTGGTGAACAACCTTGTGTTAGGATGTTAAACGGGACAGGCGTGGGTCATCGTATACAATCATTGAAAGCAAATTGTGAGACGCTCTAGCAATTTTGTAAGGGACGAGATCGTTTTATCGAAGGCAACATCGAGGGTCATCGAGGGACTACGATCTTTGTTTATCGAAGGGGCATTTGCTAGAGTGTCTCATATTCGAGGGACATGATTGCATTTCCGAGGCAACAAGCGAGGTTACCCTAGAGGTGCAAGTGTGCATTGTGTTTGTCATTTTCATGCATTTAGGTCTTGTATTAGGTCATCTAGCGATTGATTTTAGATTTTCGCATACAAACCCTAATCTCTAGTCATGGCATAATTTGAAAGTATAAAGTGCGAGAATTAAAATTCTAAGCTATTACAAAAGTATCCGGGGATGGGGGTACAATTATTTACAAATGGGGATGAGTCTCACAAGAATAATAATGTCCAAATATTATGTGTTACAACCAAATCGAATCGGCGCAATTCAAATATAAAGTTATATCAAAACATAAAAATAAAGAGAATCAATTTATGAAATGCATATATAAAAAAAAAATCAATTCTAAAAAAGAAAGATTAAGTATTTTTATTATTATTCTTTGTATTCTATTAATTAAAAGTTTAAAGGAATAAAAATTAATTAAATGAAGATCTATATTATTTTTGATGTTTTTCAAATAAAGCAAAATTATTTAATAAAACTAATTTTCTAAGAAAGTCTAAGTTTTTAGTTTTATTATTAACTTAAAAAGAAAACAAATAATGAAATGAATTAATAATAAAAAAACAAGAATTTGTTTAAACAAAAAGGAAAGAATTGAAAAGAAGGAAGAATGGGCTTTGGCTTTATGGATGCTAGGCCTAAGATAAAATGAAAGAAGGCATGAGGGGTCAGAATGGCAAAGTGGGGGGGGCGCTGGTAAAACATTGTGGGCTTAAGGAATTTGTGTGGGACAGGCCCAATTGCACAAAGTTTGTTTCAATTTGTTAGGGTTCTCAGAAATAGGGTTTGTGTGACAAACAGCGGCGCCGCTTGCTCATTCTTCCTCTTCATCTTTCTTGCTCTATGGTTCTGATTTGATACTCCCTCTATGCCCTAGCCACCGGAGCACCCCCCCTCACTCTCTATCCTCTCACAACAATTAAAAGTTTTGGTTGCAAAAAGGTACGTTTTGTTCTTCTCTGAGTTTTACAGTTTTATGTTTATTTGATTGATTCGCATGCTTGTTCAGTTTTGTGTTTAATCCATGGTGTTTACATGCTTGAGATGCAGTAAGGGTTTGAGAAAAACGTACCTTGAGATTTTCTGGAAAGAAAAAAGGAGAGGAGAAAAGAGTGAGATGGAGGCGCTTCCTTGGAGGCCGGAGGTACGAGGAAGAGAGTGATGACGAGCTTCGCTTCTGGTATCTCTTTTTTGTTGTTCTTTGGATGATGAGACTTTGATAGCTTCTGACTTTGTTATTCTTGATTGTTAATGATGAAACTGTTCTGAAACTTTATTGTTCTTGATTTTTTTGATGATGATGTGTTCTGAAACTGTTATTGTTGTTGATAGCTCTTCTGATTTTCTCTTCCTCTTTCTTGGAATGTTGATGATGATAATATCTCTGAAACCTGTTACCTTTGAATGATGATTTCTTGCTTTTTGTTAATGATGATAGCAGTTCTGAAACCTTGTTGCCTTTGAAACTTTTGTTGGTAGCTTCTCTGAGTTTGATAACTGTTATAGGCTTGTGGTGTTCTTGCTGTTACAGGTTTGGTAGTTTACAGTTTTGCAGCTTGTTATGTTTTTTTCATAGGGTTGGGAACTTTGTAGTTTTACAGGCTTGGCTATGCAGGTTTGGCAAGTTTGTTTTGGCAAGCTTGGCTTGTTACAGTTTGTGTGATTTGCTGCAGGCTTGGCTGTTGGTGCTAGCTTGGCTTGGCAGTTTGGTTGTGGAAGTGTTTACAGATTGATAGCAGGTTTGCAGTTTAGAAACTTGCAGTTTTGTTAGGCTTTGCAGGTTTTGGCTATTTGTTGAGCTTGTTTTCATAGGGCTCGGAGTTTTGCTATGTTGATATGCAGTTTGGAGTTTGTTGATGGTTTTTGCAAAGTGTTTTCCTCTTTTTCTAGACTGTTATGCAGTCTTGAGTTTTATATATTTCTTAGCTTTTGTTGACTTGTGACAGCCTACTTTTTTAGCCAAACTGTAAAGCCTCACCCAAGGTGATATCTTTTTCTCTTTCTCTCTCCATGAAACAAGCATTTTTGCTTTTTTTATTATATTCTGAAAAGTTTTCTATGTCTGGAAAATGATGATGGTTGTGACAAGTCTTTTACTTGTCAATTGGTTTACCTCCTACTGTTTACTTTTGCCTGCTTCATTTTTCTGCTTTCATGCTGCTTGCCATATTTGTACAGTTTGCATGCAATTTGTTTTATGACTCAGTTTGGGCAATTTTTTTTGTAGCTCAGTTTGGGACCTTGCTTGCTGTTTGTTACAGTAGGTTCTTTGCTTGTGCTGCATTGTATTTGTTTATGCTTTGACAGTTTGGCTCTTGTTTGCCTTTGGAACTTTGTAACTCAATTTGGTTCAATGTTTTCCTTAGTTTTCTACCATGTTTTGGTTGAGTTGCAATGGTATATTTTGGCTTATGTTTGACAGCTTTGGCCCCTGTTGCATTTGAAACTCAGCTTGCTTTGTATGCTTGCATTTTTTGTATTTTTAATTTTCTCTTTGTGAACCAAGAAGAGAAATCTTCTTGTGATTTGCAGAGAGAAAAATAAAGCGTGATGAAAAATAAGCATTCTGATTCCAGACGGCAAATTTTAATGATGACCCTTTCTCTTTCTTTTTCATTTGAAAATTCTTTTTAATTAACTGTACTAATCTTCTTTTCCTTTGTTTTTTTTTTCCAGGTGAGCATCAGTTGGATGATAGAGGAAGCTGAGGTAGCAAGAGACCTTGAGCATGGGAGAAATGGCAGCTTAGGAGGCTTAGGCTTATATTAGATAGACTTTTTCCATTAATTGTAACATTTATTTTTTTTAAAATACTATAAGTTGTAAAACTTACAATATTCAAAATAATAAATTATTTTTGTAACAATATTTGGAATGAATGAAAAAATCTTTTCCCAGTAAAACTCTTCTACTGTCAATAATTTGCAACTCTCTCTCTCTCTGCATCTTCACTGATTATTTAAGATTCTCAAATCAAAATAATTGAAACTGCATTTCAACAATTCTAATCCAGATAACTTAAATTCCAAGTAATCCAAAAACTTTGCAGTCTCGTAACCTTGCATCAGTATTTCAATCACAATACGCATTGTATAATTAAACAAGCAAGCATTCCATTAAACGGAAAACCTTCCATTCCATTAACAAACAGATGTCTTGATATTCCAAATAACAGTCTCAGCTCCTATCCCTTATCCCAGATAATCAGGCCTTGAGAACAATCAGTTAACCTTTCAGCAAACTTGAAAAAGTGTGAAAACAATGTAACAGTAAACTGAATTTCTGAGAATTACGTTTCTTCTGAGAAATGTGAGAGAAAACCCTAGTTCTTGATCTGTTGCCAAAGAAAAGTCCGTTTGATCAATTCCTGAGCCAATCTTAAAAATCAGAGAAAACCCTAGGGTTGTGATTTCTTGTGAAAAAGGGAGGGCAAATTTTGGGTCACAACAGCTGCCCCTGTTCAATCTTCTTGAACCTGAAGAGTTAGATTGGCAAGTTTGTTGTTCGCGACTTGAAGGTAAAAGATGATTGGACACTAGAGTGCCCATAAATTTGCACTCGTCAAAACATAGTTGAGGGAATGGGCTTAAAGATGCCATTTGGAGATGTGACAGAATCTTGTCGGAGATGGGTTTAAAGATGCCATCCAAGAATGTTTATTGAACTGTATATTGTAGGTGAAAGAATGAGTATCAAAAAGGTATCCAGGTCTGGAACGTCTCTGAGTTAGGGGTCTGAATAAGCAATAGATTAGCATCCGTGTTTGGAGAATCCGTAAACTGTTTTCATGAGCTGAATCTGAACAAGCGATAGATTAGCATCCATGTTTGGAAGCATTCGTAAACTGTTTTCATGATCCTTGAAGTTAAATAAGTAATAGATTAACATCCATGTTTGGAGCATCCGTAAACTGTTTTCAAAAGTTAAATCTGAACAAGCGATGGATTGACATCCGTGTTTGGAAGCACCCGTAAACTATTTTCATGATCCTTGAAGTTAAATAAGCAATAGATTAACATCCATGTTTGGAGCATCCGTAAACTGTTTTCAAAAGTTAAATCTGAACAAGCGATGGATTGACATCCGTGTTTGGAAGCACCCGTAAACTATTTTCATGATCCTTGAAGTTGAATAAGAAATAGATTAGCATCCATGTTTAGAGCATCTGTAAACTGTTTTCAAAAGTTAAATCTAAACAAGCGATAGATTGACATCCGTGTTTGGAAGCACCCGTAAATTGTTTTCAATGAGCTGAATCTGAACAAGCGATAGATTAACATCCATGTTAGGAAGCATCCGTAAACTGTTTTCATGATCTTGGAGTTGAACAAGCAATAGATTAACATACGTGTTTGGAAGCACCCGTAAACTGTTTTCAATGAGCTGAATCTGAACAAGCAATAGATTAACATCCATGTTGGGAAGCATCCGTAAACTGTTTTCATGATTCTGTAAGTTGAAGCTTGCTAAACTTATCCTCTGAAGGGTGAAATATTAGCTGAAACACAAAGTTATGTTGCATGAAATGTATGATGCAATATATGTGTTTTATCAATGTTTATGATATATGAATGCAATGTATGCGCATGTAAGCTGATAAGCTGTCTTGTTGAGGAAGATAAATCCTGGACCGTTGTTGAAGAGTATGTGTGTCTTCAAGTTTTTTTTTGACAACCTCTGTGGGGAGAAGCTATACTGCTGGGGAAATCAGGAGTTTGGGTTGTATGCCAGTCTACTGGGGATTTATGTTTTGTTGTTTGAGGAGAACTCCACTGGGGAATATCTGAAAGCTCTATGGGGAAATGAGAATGAGCATCTTCATTCTGTTAGGGGAATTTGTGCTGAGGAGTCAAGAACGAGAATCTTCGATTTGCAGGGGATTAAAAACTCTGACAAATTTATACTGAGAGTAAAGAAGGATCTGGCAACTTTACTGGAGAATCAAAGATGAGAGTCTTGATTTTGTTGGGGAGTAAAAACTCTGTGGGAAATAGCTTATACTGCTGGAGAGTAAGCTCAGGACTCTGGGAAAAGCTTATTCCTGCTTAGAAGAAATTCAGGAGCTTAGGTTGTATGCAACTTTGAGAATGAGAATTCTCATTCTGTCAGGAATATCAGGAGCTTGGGTGTATGCCAATCTACTGGGGAAGCAAGAATGAGAACCTCCGTTCTGTTGAGGATATCAGGGGAAACTGAATGGTTTCCGTTGGGGATTGGTAGATCAAAGTTTTCTCTCTGTTGGGGGTCTTAGTGACGTGCTGATTCGATTGGCGACTTCACTGGGAAATAACTTTCTGATGAATTATCTGGTTTAAAAGCAACTCTCCGGGAGAAGGGAGGAAACTGGATGGTCTTCACTCATGTTTGAAGGTTTGACTCTGCTTGGGGAAGAAAGTTTCATTCTTACTGAGGGTTTGTAGTTTAAAGTTTTGCTCCGCTGTTGGTTGGGAATTTGAATACTCAACTCTGATGGGGATCCTTGAAACTTAACTCCGCTGGGATATGCCTTTCAAAGCTTTAGTTCCGCCTAGGATCTGGATGATGTATTGCAGGGGATTTCTCCTGGAATAGCCTAAATACACTTTCCTACACTTTCATCCTATCGGTAATTATTCTTTCTCATTTCGTTTTATTTGTAAGCAGTGATTATATTCAAATGCATATGCTCATTTTAATAAATCATTGGACGTTTTCAAATAAAACACAAGTGTAAAAAAGAAAGAAAAGGCGAACAGTTTTCTGTTCTTTGAAGTAACTTTGTATTAACTTTGTGTAAGTATTTTGTACAAAGGAGACAGACATCCTAGTAAGAGAATGTCGTCATAAATTTGAAAAAAAAATTATACAAAGAAAGATGGCTATGTGTAACAATTCCATGGGGTTCCCATTCTGCTATAGCCTTCACAACTCTGAGTATCTTATCCATCAGTTGCTTCGTCCGCAGATAATTGGATAGATCAGAAGCTTGGAGCTTGTCCATGAAGAGATTGCCCTTAAAGTGATCCGACGAGACATAGTCATACGCTTTAATTCCCTAACTATTGCCAGGATCGCCCTTTCAGGTTTTCGATCCACCGGGAAACCCTTTTTTGCCCAAGTCGCCCTTTCAGGTTTTCAACTTGTCGGGTGTACAGATTTTTTGTTTATCCCTAATTTCTGCCCGAACCGCCCTTTCGGGTTTTCGATTCGCCGGGATGCCCATTTTTGCCCAAGTCGGCCTTTCGGGTTTTCAACTTATCGGGTCGTTTATGCGTAGTATCTTTTGACTATGTCTGCGTTTGCATGGTGTGGCAGATCATCACCGTCCATGGTGGTCAGGATCATTGCCCCGCTAGAAAAGATGTTTTTGATCACAAATGGTCCTTTGTAGGTAGGAGTCCACTTGCCCCTGGGATCACTTTGCGGTAAGATAATCCGCTTGATTACAAGATCCCCGACTCGATATACTTGTCTCTTGACTTTCTTGTTGAAGGCCCTGATCATACGTTTTTTATACGTCTGGCCATGACAAACAGCAGTAAGTCGCTTCTCGTCAATCAAGTTAAGTTGATCAAGTCGGGTCTGAATCCAATCGTCTTCACTCAAACCAGCGTCCTTCATGATTCTCAGGGAAGGAATCTGAACTTCTATAGGTAAAACAGCTTCCATGTCGTATACCAAAGAAAAGGGTGTTGCCCCAGTTGATGTTCGCGCCATGGTACGGTACCCTTGTAGAGCAAACGGTAACATCTCATGCCACTCCTTGTAGGTGACTGTCATTTTTGAATGATCTTCTTGATATTTTTGTTCGCATCTTTAACAGCACCGTTCATCTTTGGCCGATAGGGAGATGAATTGTGATGTTGAATCTTGAACTGCTCGCACAGAGCGGTGATCATAGTATTGTTCAGGTTTGTATCGTTGTCCGTAATGATTTGGTCAGGAATACCGTACCGACAAATGAGGTTCTGCTTGATGAAGCGGGAAACCATGTTATTTGTAACAGAGGCGAAGGAAGCTGCTTCAACCCATTTGGTAAAGTAATCAATATCCAACCCAGATGAAGCGATGTCCATTGGATGTTGTAGGCTTGATCTCTCCAATCATGTCGATACCCCACATCGCGAATGGCCAAGGAGTTGTTAGTACATTGAGAGGAACCCAAGGAATATGCACTTTGTCTGCATAGACTTGACATTTATGACAAGTACGGGCGTATTGATGACAGTCAGCTTCCATGGTAGACTAGTAGTAGCCTCCCCTTAGGATTTTCTTAGCCATTGTATGTCCGCTCAAATGGGTGCCAAATGTGCCACTATGCAGTTCAGTCATGATCTGCTCAGCTTCAACCTTGTCCACACAACGAAGCAGAACACGATCATGGTTGCACTTGTATAGGATACCATTGCTCAAGAAGAACTTGGCAGCAAATCTCCTTAAGAACTTTTTGTCATTGACTGAAGCTCCTTCAGGGTATTCTTGAGTCTCAAGATACCTTTTGATTTCGTGAAACCAGGGTTGTTCCACTATTCTTTGGTATTAATCTCATGACAATGTGCAAGTTCATCCATCCGCTCGATGGTAATTTGGGGAGCCTCATTATCCCAGTTAAGTTTAAACATGGAAGACATTGTAGCAAGAGCATCTGCTAGCTGGTTTTCTTCTCGCGGGAAGTGCTCGAAGGTAATCTGCTCGAAATGATGTAGCAATGTCAGGACGTGTTCTTTGTATGGGATGAGATTAGGATGCTTAGTGTCCCAATCTCCTTTGATTTTACTGATAACCAAAGCTGAGTCCCCAAACACAACCAAAGATTTGATTCCTAAGTCAATCGCAGTCTTGAGACCAAAGATACAAGCTTCATACTCAGCCATATTGTTGGTGCAGCTGAAGCAGAATCTAGCAGTGAAAGGTGTATGGCAACCTTCTGGAGAGATAAGTACCGCGCCGATACCATTGCCAAGTGCATTTGAAGCACCATCAAAGTACAGAGTCCATCGGGATCCTTGTCCAGGTCCGTCATACGGTCCGTTACCTTCAATGTTGTCCAATGTCATAATGTCCTCGTCGGGAAAGTCGAATTTCATGGATTGATAATCTTCGACAGCTTGATGAGCTAGATGGTCATCTAGTACACTCCCTTTTATAGTTTTTTGGGTTGTGTACTGGATATCATACTCAATCAGGATCATTTGCCATCTAGCGATTCTTCCAGATAAAGCAGGCTTTTCGAAGATATATTTAATCGATCCATCTTAGAAATTAGCAGAGTGGTATGTGTCAGCATATACTGCCTTAGTCGGCGAGCAGCCCATACTAAAGCGCAGCAAGTTTTCTCGAGCAATGAGTAGAGAGTCTCACAGTCGGTAAACTTTTTGCTAAGGTAATAAATGGCATGATCTTTTCTACCAGACTCGTCATGTTGGCCCAGTACACACCCCATTGAATTATCTAAAATAGTCAGATACATGATCAACGGCCTTCCTTCGACGGATGCCATCAAGATAGGAGGTTCTAGCAAATACTCCTTGATTTTATCAAAGGCAGCTTGACAGTCATCATTCCATTCAACCACCTGATCTTTCTTCAACAGCTTGAAGATTGGTTCACAGGTAGATGTTAGGTGAGAAATGAACCTTGCAATGTAGTTTAGGCGTCCTAAGAAACCTCTGACCTCCTTTTCAGTGCGGGGGGCAGGCATTTCTCGTATAGCTTTGACTTTAGCAGGATCAACCTCAATGCCTTTGTTGCTGACGATGAATCCCAAGAGTTTACCAGACCTGACTCCGAAAGTGCACTTGCTAGGATTCAGTCTGAGCCTATACTCCTTCAACCTGACGAACAGCTTTTGTAGATGATCGAGGTGTTCTTCTTCTGTTTGTGAACGGGCTATCATGTTGTCTACGTAGACTTTGATCTCATGATGTATCATGTCATGAAACAAAGCTACCACGGCGCGCTGATAGGTTTCCCCGGCATTCTTCAGTCCAAATGGCATTACTTTATAGCAGAAGGCACCCCATTGTGTAACAAGAGTAGTCTTCTCCATGTCTTCGGGGGCCATTTTGATCTGGTTGTACCCTGAAAATCCATCCATGAAAGAAAATACCTTATGTTGAGTTGTGTTGTCGACCAAAATGTCAATGTGCGGCAGTGGAAAGTCATCTTTAGGGCTAGCCCTGTTTAAGTCTCGGTAATCCACGCACATTCTTACTTTGCCATCTTTCTTAGGCACGGGCACAATGTTAGCAACCCATTGTGGATAGGAAGTAACAGCAAGAAACCCAGCATTGAATTGCTTCATCACTTCGGCTTTGATCTTTTCAGACATATCGGGCCTCATTCGGCGGACTTTCTGTTTTATTGGTGGACATTCTTCTCTTATAGGGAGACGGTGAACCACAATATCTGTATCGAGTCCTGGCATGTCTTCATAGGACCAGGCGAAGATCTCAACATATTCATTCAACAGCTGAACTAAGGGCTCTTTGACATTTTACTTCAGGTTGGCACCCACTTTAACCTCTCTTCAGTCTTCGGCAGTACCCAAGTTGATAGTCTCTAACAGCTCTTCATGGGGCAGAATAGCCCTTTCTTCCTATTGTAGAAGTCTAGCCAACTCTCCAGGTACTTCACAGTCTTCATCACCTTCGTATTCGGCATGATTGACCAGATCTTCAGAGTCACTGAAGGCCATAGCAGAATTATTACCCATGGAATCCGGAGTGGATGGGTACCTGCATTTTGTGAGTGTGGGTGTGTGTAAGGGATAGCCACCTTTAAATAAAAATGTAAAAAGAAGGAAAATGAACACAAAAGTTTATAGATGAAAACGTCCATGATTCATTAAAAATGGCATATGATAATGAAGAAATCAAGCCCTTACAAATGGACCTATATGCCCCGGGTAAGGCACAAGGCAAAAAGAGTGTACGAGTTGTTTAATAATTATTACAGACCAACTGAAAATGTTCAAAAGATAAATTACTGATTGATGAAAGTAATGGGAACGAAGTCTTTCGCCTCCCAATTGTTCAGTTCTCCTTCAACGGTTGGAAAGATACAGTCTTCAAAATTACCCTCGTCTTCAACATCTTCCAAAGCATGAACTCCGTGATGAGTGATCTTTAATGGTGGTCCTCCAGCCTGGGAGCGACGCACAGCCTTTTGACTAGCAGCAGTGAAACATAATCCGAACTTGTCTGTCTTGTGAGGAAAATCTGGCAGTTGACCCCACATTGTACTTCCTCTGTCCTTGATCACAGCCTCCGCATCTTTAAGGGATGACATCCGGGACACAGGCTTGGTAACTGCAGGCACAGAAGTTATTGTTTTGGCTACCGCAACTTCAAGAGAAACCTCTTCAAAGTGTTAGAAAGGTGTTTCTATGAATTCACCATCTAACTCCATATAGCGGAAAGAGTTAAGGTGGCTTATCATATACTCCTCCTCACCATGAACTGTTATGATCTTACCCTAGACTGGGTATTTGAGCATTTGGTGTAGAGAAGAAGTGATTGCCCCAGCGTTGTGGATCCATGGCCTTCCCAACAAGCATGAATATGAAGGACGGGTGTTCATCACATAAAATGTAGAGTTGAAAATTTATGTTCCCACCTTAATTGGGATGTCCACCTCTCCGTGAACCATCCACTTAGAACCGTCGAAGGCTCTAACAATGATATTACTGGGCTTTAAGGTTAAACCTTCACAGTCCAATCTGTCCAATGCTTTCTTTGGTAGGACATTTAAAGATGAACCGGTATCAACTAGAACATGAGCAAGTGTGGTCCCTCTGCACTCTACTGAAACATGCAGCGCATCATTATGCTTTCTTCCCTTGGACGTTAGATCGGCATCAGAAAAACCCAGACCATTGTCGGCGGTTAGGCTGGCTACACACTCTTGAAACTGATCCGCAGAAGTTTCTTAAGGCACGTGTTCCATCTTCAGGAATTTGATCAAGGCTTTGGCATGAGCCTCAGAACAGAGCAATAGGGCCAGCATGGAGATTTTTGAAGGGGTTTGCCCCAGTTGTTCTACGACATCATAGTCGCTCTTCTTGATTATCTTTAAGATTTCCTCCATTTCCTTTTGGGTGGTCTTGGGGATAACCAAAGTCTGAGCCCTCGTCCTGACGGGCGCTTCTTGGATCCCCTTACCTTTATCAGCGGTAACAGCAGAGGGTACAACTTCGGGAGTAACAATTTCTTCAATCACTGGACCTCGCATAGATATCTTGACTGGCACACGAGCACTTGAGGGTTCGAAGACTGCCCTTGGAGGAGTAATATCCGGAGAGAAGATTCTTCCACTACGATTTATCTTACCCGTCCCCACAATATTTCCCACATCAGGAGTTTCATCACCGGAATTCTCTTCGGCTGATTCGATCTTCTTAACACCGTGGTAGAAGATCTCTCCTCCATAATTCCATGGTATCGTCTTGTTGGATTTATATGGGATAGGCCCTGGCATCGTAATCTTCAGCGGTACAAACTTTGGATTGGGTGTAATCTTAACAGGCCATTTGCAGGTCTTGGAAAGATTGTCGGAAATGGTGATTATAGCAATGTCATTGATTGGAGTAACAAAGGTAACAGGAGTAACATGAGTGATAGTAGCAACAGGAGTTTTCTAAAAGAGGATCTCTTGAGTATCCATCAGGCGTTGGATGCCTGATTTCAATAGTGGGCAGTCGGTTTGCAAGATCGAACAGAGGAAACAATCTTTTTCACAGCCTGGGAAGATCCCGGCTTTCAACAGATTCACCTTGATCATTGGCAACAGAGTCATTAGGTTATCAACAGCAGCAACATACAAATCCTCTTCAATAGCATGGACATTGTGACTGTGCTTGGGCATTGGGGCAGAAATCACATTCGGCTTTTCGGGCGCATCAAATTCTACCTCCTTGGCATCTATTAAATCTTGGATCTTGTTTTTGAGGGGCCAACAATTGTTGGTGTCGTGCCCTATGCTATCTGAATGATAAGCACATTTTGCATTGGGATGATAATGTGGAGAAGTGGTATTTGTATTCTTCGGTGCCTCTCTCAAATTAGTAAGGTTTAATTTTAGGAGATGTGGAAGGATCTGAGCGGGTGTCATGTTTATCGGGGTATATTGCCTTTGTGGCCTTTCTACCCTTTGCTGATAGGTTCTGGGCTGATCATTCCTCGGTTGACTGTATCTAGGCTGATCTGATGCGGACTTCTGAATTAACACGGCCCCCACTGTTAGCCGGCGTTCCTCTCTTTCCCGATTTCTCTGGGTGTAAACAGCAGAACTTTCCTTCTTGGCTGGGAAGGTCTTCTTGATAGTGGCTGAAGTAGATGCATCCTTCTGAATTTCACCACTCTTAATACCAGCTTCGACCCTTTCCCCTGTCATAATTAATTCAGTGAACCCTGCAGATGAGCTCCCTATTAGGTCATTGAAGAATGGACCATACAGGGTCCCCAAAAACATATCAATAAGTTCCCTTTCAAACAATGGTGGCTGCACCCTTCCAGCCAGGTCCCTCCACTTCTGGGCATACTCTTTAAAGCCCTCATTAGAAACCATACTCATGCTCTGTGGTTGAGTACGAGTAGGCGCTAAATCTGCATTGTATTGATATTGTTGGTAGAAAGTAGCAGCCAAGTCCTCCCAGTTATGTACATCAGCCCTCTCAAGCTGGTAGAACCAGACCAATTGTGTACCCGACAAACTATCTTGAAAAAAGTGGACCTACAGATCCTTATCAGAAGAGTGAGGTTGGATCTTTCTGACATAAGAATGCAGATGCATCTTTAGACAAGACAAACCGTCGTATTTAGCGAATGTAGGCACTTTGAATTTGGGGGGAATGACAATCCCAGCAACCAATCCCAGCTCTTCGAAATCCAGTCCAGGTACCCTTTGGACCTCCATGGCTGCCAACCGCTCTTCCAGATTCTTATACCTATCGTCCGCAGGAGGGTACTGCTTCTCAGAGTAATCTTCATCCACTCCAACTTCTTCCTCTTCAGCCTCAGACTCATAAGGTACCGCAGCTCCTTTTCCTTTGTTGGTCCCTTCATCAGACGTCGAGGGGAACTCTAGGACTCTCCTAGCTTCGTTCTCAAATCTTCTTCCCATAGTAGCTACCCCGACTCTTTTCTTTTTCTTTTTTCCTTTTTCCTTTTCTTTCTTCTCTAACAGTGCTTTAAGGTCCTCTTGACCCTTTTCCAAGGTCATGAGTAGTTGTTGGAATTGCGAATTCTGTGCTTGCAGATCTTTGACCGTTTGCTCTATATCCATCTTGCTGAAATAAACAGCAGAAAGATAAGGAAACCTGGTGTGAAGACCTGTTTATGCATATGATGAATGATATGTTTATTCATGTAATGCATCCAAGGATTCAGAAATTCAAAGTTGTTGCAGACAAAAAGAACACACGTCATATTAATAAGAAGAAATTTGTCAGTACATAAATGCCCCATGGGCAAAATATTACAAAGCTTCTTAATGTAAAAAGATGTTGCGCATACTTTTTAGCGCAATGTAAGTGTTAAGAGTCTCCTCTTCGTGAAGTCAGCGGGTAAGTTCCAAAACCTTCTTCTCACTGGCATAGAAGTTGTCTTCAAAAGTGTTCCGCTCTTCCTTGAGCTGTATCCAACTCTTTTGCAATTCTTCCAATGATGTTGGCATGTCTGGATGTAGGAGGGTGTATGGAACCTCTCCTTCTATAACAGGCTCTTTGATCATGGGGAGAATGTGAGGGTAAGGCATCATAAGACTCTGGGCGCGGGTCTGTACCCACTTGAGATAGGGCTCAAGGGGAATGGAATTCTTATGCCCCAGTGTCTTACTATCCACTTTGTTAGGCATCCTCCATGCTTGGATAAACCTTTGTCGAAGTCCTTGAGCATCGTTGTCGAAGTCAAAAACCAAGTCAGGAATCAGCATATCATGAGGGCCATCCATTCGGGCATACCCAAATTGTCTCAGAGCTAAATAGAGGTTGTAGGTAATGCCTCCCCTAATGCCAAGTAGTGGGACATTAGAGAATTCCCCACAACGATCAATGATGATAACATTTTCTCTGGACCGAGAACACCAATGAACATCAGAATGTGTAAGAGTCATCAATCGTTGCGACCACCTCAAGCCTTGTTCATTCTTCAAGACTGATTGGGGAAGGTGAGAAATAAACCACCTTGCTAGAAGAGGAGTACAGCACATGAGAACACCTCTTTTCCTCATTGTTCGTGTGTAAAATGAGTGTAGGATGTCCCCAAGCAATGTAGGTACAGGATTCTGAGATATGAAAATCTTGACAGCATTCACATCTATAAGCTGATCAGGGTTTGGGAACAAGACCAACCCATAAATGAGACGTGCTACAATCTCTTCAAAAGCTTGTAGATCTAGAGCATTCTAGCAGTCTTGTGCCTTCTCGAACAGAAACTTTGCCAAGAAACCCTTGACACCACTTCTGGTTTCCCAATGACCTTTGATATCAGATGGTTGCAAGTGTAAGGCTTGAGCAACATCTTCAGGCTTTGGTTCTCTTTCCGTACCGTTGTAGGGTAGTTGATGGAGAATAGGAATCCTCAGAAGTTAAGAAAATTCCTCCAAAGTAGATGCTAGTTGGTAATCAGGAAACGTAGAGCAATGGTGTAGGGGGTCAAAGAACTGGAAGAGAACTTTCGCCATGTCTTCTTCAATGTTGGAGTTGACCAAGTTGAGAAGTCTACCATGTCTTTCACTGAAGGGAGAATTCTCTGGAATTTTGGAAGTAAGCTCCTTGAGTTGAGGAGGGATTCTCACAAGGTTGACTTGAATTGTTTCCTGCGAAGAGATTCCATGACCTATAAAACAGGAACAAAGATGAAGATCCAAACCCTTGAAATGGTTAGTGGATGCAAATGATGCTTCATGATGGTTATGATGTATGCACAAGTATATGTATAAGCAAATCACACAAGATCCTAGTTTCAGGCTTGCATGGGGTTTCGTAGGTAAGTACCCTCTTGAAGTTTGTTGGCTCAACTTGTCCTATAAATAGTAACCGGGTTCTAAGGAGCTCAATATCACCGGATTATTTTCTGTGTTCATTGTTTCAGTTTATCCACTTTACTGGCGACCGAAATATTCCAAGAAAACAACCCTTAATGAGTGTAGTATCGAGTATCTACCAACTTCGGACTGCACCAAAGCCGGTCATCTCACTACCCCTAATAAGGCCAAGATGGTCAAGTAAAGGTTCTAAAAGTCCATTAGTGCTTCATGACATCACTCAGCGGCCATGTATTCTCTTTGATTAACTCAAAGGCTACCGGTACCCACAAATATGTCGCACTAATATAGCTATTGCTTCAACCATGTCGGTATACCCCGTACAGTTTCCACAACGTATTGCTATTTACCTATGAATGTTCCCCAAATCCGGGTAGAGGATTTAAAACCCAAACAATAGAACCAAATGTAAAGCAATCAAGGAAAACAAGATAAGCATGCAAAGGTGATCTAAAACCCTAAGGTAACCCCACTTTTAGAAATGTCCCCAGCAGAGTCGCCAGTTCTGTGATACAGTGGGAGAACTGACTTGAGGTTTTGCGTTTGTGTTCGCAATTGTGCGGTTTAGCAAGAGTCACCACCAACTTTTTATTTTATCCAAAGGAAAGGTCAAAAAGCACAGGAAAGACCTTTGAGATGTTTTCTTGTGTTCGGGGGGTAGATTATGAAAAGGGAAGGTGCAAGCACCCTTTTCATCCATGTTTTTCCATGGGCTCTTAGTTACTTGGTTAGATCACTTGCTTTTGCTTTTCAATTGTTTGAAATGGTGCTTTGTGTGTGTGCTTTTAAAAATGCTCTAAAAAAGAGGCCATTGTTGTGGAAACCTTTGTAATGATTCTTGTTTGAATATATACAAAGGTGTTTGTCTTTTTGAAAAGATATTTCAATGTTTTGAAAGTTTGTTTTGAAATTGTGTTGTGAGGTGTGTTTGAAAATAGCAAGGATGTTTTGAAAGCTTTTGATCAAGTAACTAAGAGTGGTCTACCCTATTTTACTCAAAGATCTTTCCTATGTTTTTTAACCCTTTTGACAGTGTTATTTCACCATTGCATTTGGTGAACAACCTTATGTTAGGATGTTAAACGGGATAGATGCGGGTCATCGTATACAATCATTGAAAGCAACTTGTGAGACGCTCTAGCAATTTTGTAAGGGACGAGATCGTTTTATCGAAGGCAACGTCGAGGGTCATTGAGGGACTAAGATATTTGTTTATCGAAGGGGCATTTGCTAGAGTGTCTCATATTCGAGGGACATGATTGCATTTCTGAGGCAACAAGCGAGGTTACCCTAGAGGTGCAAGTGTGCATTGTGTTTGTCATTTTCATGCATTTAGGTCTTGTATTAGGTCATCTAGCGATTAATTTTAGATTTTCGCATACAACCCCTAATCTCTAGTCATGGCATAATTTGAAAGTATAAAGTGCGAGAATTAAAATTCTAAGCTATTACAAAAGTATCCGGGGATGGGGGTACAATTATTTACAAATGGGGATGAGTCTCACAAGAATAATGATGTCCAAATATTATGTGTTACAACCAAATCGAATCGTTGCAATTCAAATATAAAGTTATATAAAAACATAAAAATAAAGAGAATCAATTTATGAAATGCATGTATAAAAAAATTCTATTCTAAAAAAGAAAGATTAAGTATTTTTATTATTATTCTTTTGTATTCTATTAATTAAAAGTTTAAAGGAATAAAAATTAATTAAATGAAGATCTTTATTATTTTTGATGTTTTTCAAATAAAGCAAAATTATTTAATAAAACTAATTTTCTAAGAAAGTCTAAGTTTTTAGTTTTATTATTAACTTAAAAAGAAAACAAATAATGAAATGAATTAATAATAAAAAAACAAGAATTTGTTTAAACAAAAAGGAAAGAATTGAAAAGAAGGAAGAATGGGCTTTGGCTTTATGGATGCTAGGCCCAAGATAAAATGAAAGAAGGCATGAGGGGTCAGAATGGCAAAGTGGGGGGGGGGGGTGCGCTGGTAAAACATTGTGGGCTTAAGGCATTTGTGTGGGGCAGTCCCAATTGCACAAAGTTTGTTTCAATTTGTTAGGTTTCTCAGAAATAGGGTTTGTGTGACAAACAGCGTCGCTGCTTGCTCATTCTTCCTCTTCATCTTTCTCGCTCTATGGTTCTGATTTGATACTCCCTCTATGCCCTAGCCACCGGAGCGCCACCCCCCTTACTCTCTATCCTCTCACAACGGTCAAAAGTTTTGGTTGCAAAAAGGTACGTTTTGTTCTTCTCTGAGTTTTACAGTTTTATGTTTATTTGATTGATTCGCATGCTTGTTCAGTTTTGTGTTTAATCAATGGTGTTTACATGCTTGAGATGCAGTAAGGGTTTGAGAAAAATGTACCTTGAGATTTTCTGGAAATAAAAAAGGAGAGGAGAAAAGAGTGAGGCGGAGGCGCTTCCTTGGAGGCCGGAGGTACGAGGAAGAGAGTGATGACGAGCTTCGCTTCTGGTATCTCTTTTTTGTTGTTCTTTGGATGATGAGACTTTGATAGCTTCTGACTTTGTAATTCTTGATTATTAATGATGAAACTGTTCTGAAACTTTGTTGTTCTTGATTTTGTTGATGATGATGTGTTCTGAAACTGTTATTGTTGTTGATTTCTCTTCTGATTTTCTCTTCCTCTTTCTTGGAATGTTGATGATGATAATATCTCTGAAACATGTTGCCTTTGAATGATTATTTCTTGCTTTTTGTTAATGATGATAGCAGTTCTGAAACCTTGTTGCCTTTGAAACTTTTGTTGGTAGCTTCTCTGAGTTTGATAACTGTTACAGGCTTGTGGTGTTCTTGCTGTTACAGGTTTGGTAGTTTGCAGTTTTGTAGCTTGTTATGTTTTGTTCACAGGGTTGGGAACTTTGTAGTTTTACAGGCTTGGCTATGCAGGTTTGGAAAGTTTGTTTTGGCAAGCTTGGCTTGTTACAGTTTGTGTGATTTGCTGCAGGCTTGGCTGTTGGTGCTAGCTTGGCTTGGCAGTTTGGTTATGGAAGTGTTTACAGTTTGATAGCAGGTTTGCAGTTTGGAAACTTGCAGTTTTGTTAGGCTTTGCAGGTTTTGGCTATTTGTTGAGCTTGTTTTCATAGGCCTGGGAGTTTTGCTATGTTGATATGCAGTTTGGAGTTTGTTGATGGTTTTTGCAAAGTGTTTTCCTCTTTTTCTAGATTGTTATGCAGTCTTGAGTTTTATATCTTTCTTAGCTTTTGTTGACTTGTGACAGCCTACTTTTTTAGCCAAACTGTAAAGTCTCACCCAAGGTGATATCTTTTTCTCTTTCTCTCTCCATGAAACAAGCATTTTTGCTTTTTTTATTATATTCTGAAAATGTTGCTATGTCTGGAAAATGATGATGGCTGTGACAAGTCTTTTACTTGTCAATTGGTTTACCTCCTGCTGTTTACTTTTGCCTGCTGCATTTTTCTGCTTTCATGCTGCTTGCCATATTTGTACAGTTTGCATCCAATTTGTTTTATGACTCAGTTTAGGCAATTTGTTTTGTAGCTCAGTTTGGGACCTTGCTTGCTGTTTGTTACAGCAGGTTCTTTGCTTGTGCTGCATTGTATATTTGTTTATGCTTTGACAGTTTGGCGCTTGTTTGCTTTTGGAACTTTGTAACTCAGTTTGGTTCAATGTTTTCCTTAGTTTTCTGCCATGTTTTGGTTGAGTTGCAATGGTATAGTTTGGCTTATGTTTGACAGCTTTGGCGCCTGTTGCATTTGAAACTCAGCTTGCTTTGTATGCTTGAATTTTTCAATTTGTATTTTTAATTTTCTCTTTGTGAACCAAGAAGTGCAATCTTCTTGTGATTTGCAGAGAGAAAAATAAAGCGTGATGAAAAATAAGCATTCTGATTCCAGACGGAAAATTTTAATGATGACCTTTTCTCTTTCTTTTTCATTTGAAAATTCGTTTCAATTAACTGTACTAATCTTCTTTTCCTTTGTTTTTTTTCAGGTGAGCATCAGTTGGATGATAGAGGAAGCTGAGGAAGCAAGAGACCTTGAGCATGGGAGCAATGGCAGCTTAGGAGACTTAGGCTTAGATTAGATAGACTTTTTCCATTAATTGTAACATTTATTTTTTTTTAAATACTATAAGTTGTAAAACTTACAATATTCAAAATAATAAATTATTTTTGTAACAATATTTGGAATGAATGAAAAAATCTTTTCCTAGTAAAACTCTTCTACTGTCAATAATTTGCAACTCTCTCTCTCTCTCTCTCTCTCTCTCTCTCTCTCTCTCTCTCTGCATCTTCATTGATTATTTAAGATTCTCAAATCAAAATAATTGAAACTGCATTTCAACAATTCTAATCTAGATAACTTAAATTCCAAGTAATCCAAAAACTTTGCAGTCTCGTAACCTTGCATCAGTATTCCAATCACAATACGCATTGTATAATTAAACAAGCAAGCATTCCATTAAACGGCAAACCTTTCATTCCATTAACAAGCAGATGTCTTGATATTCCAAATAACAGTCTCAGCTCCTATCCCTTATCCCAGATAATCAGGCCTTGAGAACAATCAGTTAACCTTTCAGCAAACTTGAAAAAGTGTGAAAACAATGTAACAGTAAACTGAATTTCTGAGAATTACGTTTCTTCTAAGAAATGCGAGAGAAAACCCTAGTTCTTGATCTGTTGCCAAAGAAAAGTCTGTTTGATCAATTCCTGAGCCAATCTTAAAAATCAGAGAAAACCCTAGGGTTGTGATTTCTTGTGAAAAAGGGAGGGCAAATTTTGGGGTACAACACTGTCAAAAATTCTAACCTGTTAAAATCCACAAACAGAGTACTAATCTTCTCCATTTGCTGCTTCTCAGCCCCTCTCCTTATTTCTTCTAAAAACCTTTACTCGCCGCTTCAATTACTTCCTCCGTATCCGCTCGAAACTGAATTCTCAACTTCAACTCCCACCACCTACTGTATCCGAGAACTACACAAATCTCCTTCAGTTTCTACAATTAATATTTGCTTTAAAAAAAACCAAAAACAACACACAACCCTTTAAAACAAGACCCCCTGCAAAATGAAAAAGAAGAACACATCAAAACCAAAAGGGGCAAAACACAACATTGTTATGAAAAATCAAAGGAATAGGAAGCTTTAAGCGAATGGGAAGTCAATCTACCGCAACTACAACCACATGCAGCTCCGAGCTTTCTCCGCTCAGTCGCGAAACTCTTCGTCGGCCGCTTCCTTACATTTGCACACCACCGCCACCATTTTCATAGCCTAACTCGCAAAACACTCCCTCGTTCGCGAATTCGTTGCATCGCCTCCACCCTTTCACGAGCCTTGTCTTCTCACAATCGCACACATTTCACTTTTGCGTTATCATCTCCCAAACAGACCCTACCCGTCCCTCACTCTTTCCCGATAGTCCTAAACCCTCTGAAGATGAAATGGTTGGAATAGAGTTGTGGGAGGTGTTGGTGTTGATACAAGAGAGAGAGATTTAAAATTGGTATAAGTTTTTTTGTTGTTTTTGTTTACTGGGTAGAGAGAAATCCGTGGAAGAGAGAGAGGAGTGTTTTTATTTTAGTTATTTCTTTTAATTGTCTATTAATAATAATATTAATCCATTTATTTTCCTTCCCAATAACAATAGTTTTATTTCATCTTTTCTTCTTTTCCAATAACCAGCCGCCGTTCTCCCATTTGCAATTAGGGTTTCCCAACTTTTCTCCTTGTCCTTCCCAATCGGGTCGATCCATTGGGCTGCTGGCCCATTTTCTTCTATTCGTTTTTATTCCCTTGTTTATTATTGGAAGCTTGGTTATAATGAATAAACAGCATAGCTCAGCTGGCAAAGTGCACTATCCGTTACCCTTGAAGACTCAAGTTCGATTCTTGTTGGGCACGTTTTTTTTGTTTCTTTTGCTCTTTTAACTCTTTCTTTCAATTCTATTTGACTTATATAATTTTAAGTTAGTTCCTTATAAAAATACAAAAAACATGTTTAATTAAAATTTATCATTTATTTAAATTTTGTCATATCTAATCTTTATTTAATTTTGTTATTAATACCTTATTTAATTATTCTATATATATATATATATATATATATATATATATATATATATATATATATATATATATATATATATATATATATATATATATATATATATATATATATATATATATATATATATATATATATATATATATATATATATATATATATATATATATATATATATATATATATATATATATATATATATATATATAAAAGTTAGTTTTTATTATTCAATTTTTGCTATTTGTTTAATTATTAAAAAAAAGTCCATGATATTGTAATTTAATCTTTATGCACTTTGGGTTATTTTTAATCGTTTTAAAATGCATGCTAGTTTAATTTAATTTCCATTATTTAAGTGTTCAATTGTCATTTTAATTAATTTTGTCAACAATCGTTAATCTTTGTATCTTTCGTTCGTCTCAAATCCAAGGGAAATGTTTTAACTTTGTTGACTTCATGTCATCAAACATGTCTCATCTAATCGTGTGAATACCCTCATTCATCTTTCGTTTATTATTTTGTTAAAAACTTAAGATAATTTTTCCAAAGATTCAATTTTCAAACTCACACCTTTTAAGTCAAAACTTCGACGTTAGGACGTCGTATCTTCAAAGTCTCGTCCATACCCATTTTTGGCCAAACAAGCTATTTTTAATCAAACAAACTACTTTAATAAACAGATATTTCAAAAGGTTCCTATAGGATACTATAGATACATTGGGTGCTAATACCTTCCCATTGTATAACCAACCCCCGAACTCTAGATCTCTTTTTAAAATGCCTTGTATTTTCATTACTTTTAAGTATTATTTTACATTGCATATTTTAGAGTTTTATTTCGCTCTTTTCCCTTGGAAATAATAAAGCGCGGTGGCGACTCTTGCTTTTGTGAGACGAGTTAATTAATAGCTTGATCTCCGATTTACCCCACTACATTTTTATCGCTACAGAAATGGCGACTCTGCTGGGGAATGATTGACCTCTTGCTGGTCCATCCCTAAGTGGGTTAAGCCTAGTTTGTTTTATCTGTTTTATCATTATTTGTTTGTTTGATTATACGTTTATATTGGGGTTATTTGGGTTTTTGCAAAGGATAAGTCCTATACCCGGATTAAGTTACACTTAAGAATAGGACGGGTGGTATAGTCATGTTAACTTTGAGGGAGTAATCCCGAAGAAGGAGGCATGAAATCCCCCACTCAGTGGAAGGCCCTTTTGAACGTAGTATTTGTTTACCGAGTAATCGGGAAGACATTATTATTTTCGACCTGGGAGCCAGAGAAGTTGAGAACCGTAGAACCCTAACCCATCTTGGCCTTTTAGGTGTAGCGCAGAGACTATAACGGAGTAATCCGGAAGTAGTTGTCACGCGATGCTACGCTCGAATGAGTTTCTCTTGAGAATATTGCTAATTATTGAGTAATCAAGACGTTGGTAATATCTGAAGGAGGAATGTAGACTCTGGTAACTCTTAGAACCTTGTCTTGCAGGTGTGATTAAACCTTTAGTACATACCCTGGGTGGGATTTACCTTTGACTCCATGCTCGAAGCGTTGAACCTTTGAACCCCATGTTTGTGAACTTATGTGTAACTGTTGCATTATCATTCATCCATACATCCATAAACATTTTTGTAAAACATGTTTTCAAGGAACTTAAGAATGATTTTTGCAGACATCTCAGGTACTGTTATTATGGATTTTAGAAGAAGAAACACTCGAAGTTATAGTTTTAAGGAGCCTGAGATTGAAGAATTGAAGAGTTTGATTCCTAAGATCGAGAACCCTACGGAGTTTCAAAAGAAATATGGGTCCATTATACCTCTCATGAAGCGCAAGATAAAGGAAGGCATCCTTAGTACATTGGTCCAATTCTATGATCCATTATATCGATGCTTCACCTTTCCTGATTACCAGTTAATGCCCACCTTAGAAGAGTACTCCTATATACTTGGCTTGCCGATCACTGACTGTGTTCCTTTTTCTGGCTTAGAAGAGGAACCCAAATCTCACGAGATAGCAACCATCACCCACTTGAGGAAGTCAGATATAGAGGAGAACATGACTACCAAAGGGGGAATCTGAGGCTTATCTGCGCAGTTTTTGTTGAATAAAGCTAGTCATTTCGCTGAGATAAAAGATATTATTGCCTTTAAAGGTGTCTTTGCTTTACTCGCTTATGGCCTATTCTTGTTCCCAAACATTGATAAGTTCTTGGATATCAACACCATCAGAATCTTATTGATTGGAAATCCAGTCCCTACGCTGCTAGGAGATACCTACTACTCCATCCATCTTTGAAACTCCTATCAAGGAGGGATGATTATTTGTTGTGCACCATTGCTATATCAGTGGTATGTTTCTCATCTACCTAGGTCTGATGTTTTCTGGGATCTCTAGAAGGAGCCACGATGGGCGCCAAAAATTATGGCTCTCACTCATTCCGACATAGATTGGTATAATCGAGCTTACTATGACGTGAAGATCATCGATAGTTGTAGTGTTTTTCCCAACGTGCCTCTTCTTGGTACGAAGGGAGGAATTAACTATAATTCTGTTCTCGCGCGCCGTCAGTTTGGATACCCGATGAGGGACAAGCCGAACAACATTCATGTGAGTGGTTTCTTTCTGTAAGAAGGAAAAGATCACCAAACAGCTAAGGAGGAGATTGAAAGAGCTTGGCGTCACATCCATAGAAAGGGGAGAGACATGTTAGGGCATAGAGGTGTTGTTTCTTTGTAGCCTTACCTACAATGGGTTCGTGCTAGGGCTTGTGCTCTCAAGATGCCTTATAACCCCGAGAAACCTTTATTCCCCGTTGTTGCATCATCATCTATTGATATCCCTATCGAGAACATGAGAGAATACCTAGGAAATCTGGCTAGGATGAAGTCCGAAAGAGATGCTTGGAAGGAAAAGTATAATATGTCTGAATATGAAAATAGGGTCCTGACTCGACAGCTGAAGGAAAAGGAGGATTTGTTATTTATTCAAGACGGTTGGTTTATTGATCATGATGAGAAGCTTCGTCAAAAGGATGCACTACTCAAGAAATATGCTAATGAAAGGAAGAGAAAGAAGGAAGATTTGGTAGGCGTTGCTCTTGTCCCTAATCCACGGAAGGAAATCATTGATCCACTGGTAGCTGAGAAGAAAGAGATGGAAGACTTCTATGAAGAGAAGATTAGGAAGCTCCAGTTACAGTTAGCATTTGGTCCTTCATCTGATGATTCTGACTGACCTTTAGTTCTTAGCTTTTTTTATTATTATTACTTATGTCATTTTGTAAAACTCTGTAAAAGGGCTTCATGTTCCAAAGTTGTAATTTACTGCTTTTATTATTGGGTTGTTGTCCCAAAGTTATAATTTACTGCTTTTATTATTGGGTTGTTGTCCCAAAGTTGTAATTTATTGTTTTTGTTGTCCCAAAGTTGTAAGTTGTAATGTACCGCTTTGATTAATGAAATGAGTTTTTGTTGTTCCAAATTCCTTTACCATTGATGTGTGCAAAGTTATCAAAGTTCTAAAGTTCCTTGGAAAAAACTATCAAAATAAATGATCATTTGCATCTCATATCATGCATCATCCAACATTCAACTTCACATGTTTTCTAGAGTCTTATCCTTGTTTCTTTTTCCACTCCGATAGATTGTCAAGATGACTCACCGGTACGATACCCAAGCCAATCTTTAAAGGAAGATGGAAGATCTGGAACAGGAAAATCACGAGCTTCATGAAGAGGTTACTACTCTTCGTGTCAGAATGGAAAAGTTAACTGCGCTAGTGGAAAGCTTGATGGCTGCTCAGAATCAGCCATCGACTTCAGCTGCCGAAATTCAAACTTCAACTATTATGGTTTTCGAGATCGTCACCGCTCCAACATCTGTGACTCAAGTCAACTCTCCGCTCCAACATCAAATGCCGAAAGGTTTTCCGTGGGTTATGCCTTATAACTTCATGCCAGAAGGGTATCAGCCTGCTGTACAGTCCTTGATTCAACCTACTGTGTCCTTTCCTCAACCGGAGACAACTACTGTGCCGCCTGTAATCCCGCCTACGGTACCTTTCCCTCAACTAGTGATAACTACTGTCGCTCCTGTAGTTCATACTATTCCATACATGAATGAACCCATTTATCATGCTGAACCTGCTGAAAGTCTAGGTCTTTTTGATAGGATGGAGGAGTTTCAAGACCAGTTTCAAGAAATGCAGAGGGAAATCAGAGCGCTGAAAGGAAAATATTTGTTTGGAAAGAATGCTCATGACTTGTGTTTAGTTCCAAATGTAAAGATTCCAGCCAAGTTCAAAGTGTCGGACTTTGAAAGGTACAAAGGTGACTCGTGTCCGCGAAGTCATTTAACCATGTATGTAAGAAAGATGTCCACATATTCTAATGATCATAATTTATTAATTCACTACTTCCAAGACAGTTTGACTGGTGCCGCTCTGAAATGGTACATGGGTTTGGATAGCACCCGGATCCGTAACTTCAATGATCTTAGTGAAGCTTTTGTTTGCTATTATAAGTACAATGTTGACATGGCGCCGGACCGAGATTAACTCCGGGCTATGTCCCAGAAATATAGAGAGTCCTTTAAAGAGTATGCCCAGAGGTGGCGCGAGATTGCTGCTCAGATTTATCCCCCTCTTGAAGAGAAAGAAATGACAAAGATCTTCCTGAAAACTTTAGGTTCTTTCTATTATGAAAGAATGATTGTGAGCACGCCTAGTGACTTCAGTGAAATGGTGAATATGGGCATGCGGCTGGAAGAAGGAATTTGTGAGGGACGTTTGGTCAAGGAAGGAAGTACATCTAGTGGTATCAAGAAGTTCGGAAGTGTTTTCCCTATGAGGAAAGAACAAGATGTCAGTGTAATTTTTCCCGGGAGACCGAGGAGAGGCTATTCACATGTTGCGGCAGTCACTCCGGCTGTCCGCCCAACAATGGTGACCCCAACTTATCAAGCCCCTCCAATTCAGCAACGGCAATTTCAACAACAGCCTCGACAACAGGCCCATCAATTTAATAATCAGAATCGCTCACCAAGGAAACCATAATTTGATGTCATTCCAATGACTTACACTGAGTTATTCCCCGCTCTGATCAGGAAAAACCTCATAACGACGAAGCCTCCTCCTATTGCACCGAATAATACTTCTCCTTGGTACAAGGCGGATTAGTTCTGTGCATATCACCAAGGTTCACCGGGGCATAACATTGAAAATTGCTTTGCTTTGAAGGCGGATGTACAGAGGTTAATTAAGAACGGTATTTTGTCTTTCAAGGACGTTAACCCGAATGTTAGAGATAATCCTTTGCCTCGACATGGGGCAGCATCGGTGAATATGGTGGAAGGATGTCCGGGAAAGTTTCGAGTGTTCCAAGTTGAGCACATAAGAGACTTGTTGATCAGGTTACATCAAAGCTTAAGAAGACTCGTCTTCTTTAAGCATCAGCATGATTATGATGTTTGTTAATTTTGTTCAATAGAAGATGATTGCCCTATTGTGAAGAGGGATATTCAAAAATTGTTAGATCAAAGGGTTATCACTATTACACATGACAAAGATCCAGTTGATGAAGTGAATGTCATAGTACCACAATTCAACATGCCTGAACCAGTAGAGATTGTTTATGACAGTCAGACTGCACCTGTTCCTCCCTTGATTATTTACCCACCTGGTCCCGTGCCTTACAACTCAGACCAAGCTATACCATACAAATATAATGCCACAATGATTGAGAATGGGGTAGAAGTTCCTATACCTCCAATGCCATCTTTTGTTAACATTGCTGATTTGAGCAGAGTCACAAGAAGCAGGCGTATCTTTGCGGCAGTACCATTGAAAAGACCAGAAGTTCAAGTCAGAAGGCCTATACCGGCAGAAATTCCGGAGAGGAATGTTGAACCAAGGGTTGAGATAGGCCAGTCCAATGAACCTAGCCCACACCCCGATGATGATGAGATTTTGAAACTCATCAAGAGAAGTGAATACAAGATTGCGGACCAACTATTGCAAACTCCTTCCAATATTTTTGTGCTTGCTTTACTAAGAGATTATGGTGCCCATAGGGAAGCTTTGATGAAGGTCTTGGACCAGGCATTCGTAGATCATGATGTGACGGTTGACCAATTTGATGGAATTGTGGGAAATATTACTTCGTGTAACAATCTTGGTTTCAATGATGAAGAGCTTCCGGAGGAGGGAAGGAACCATAATATGGCTTTGCATATTTCAATAAGTTGTGGAAATGATACTTTATCAAGTGCGCTAGTAGATACAGGTTCGTCATTAAATGTAATGCCTAAAACTATATTATCTCGACTTTCATATCAAGGTGCTCCCATGAGACCTAGTGGGGTAATTGTCAAAGCGTTTGATGGTTCTAGAAAAACTGTCATTGGTGAAGTGGATCTTCCTATAATAATTGGACCTCATGCCTTTCAGATTACTTTTCAAGTAATGGATATTCGTGTCGCCTACAGTTGCCTATTGGGTCGCCCATGGATCCATGATGCAGGGGCAGTCACTTCCACGCTCCATCAAAGATTGAAGTTTGTAAGGAATGGAAAGCTGGTAATAATCGGTGGAGAGTAGGCTATGGTGATAAGCCACTTGTCATCTTTCTCTTTTATTGATGCTGATGAGGATGTTGGAACCCAATTCCAAGCTCTATATGTTGCTAATAATAAAGTGAAGAAGCAAGGGACATCTATTTCTTCTTTTGAGGGTGTGCGACGAGTGGTTGAGAGTGGTTCGGCTGAAGGTTGGGGCCAGGTGTTGACTTTGCCTAAGAACAAGTCTGGAGAAGGTCTTGGTTTTCATCCCGTGTCTACAAGAGTTAAGCAGGATACAATTACCCGTCCAATACCCATTTTTGGCCAAACAAACCATTTTAATCAAACAAGCCATTTTAATCGAACAAACAATTTTAATAAACAAATATTTTAAATATAATATTTTTATTTTATTCAATTTTTAATGCAAAAATAACCCAAAAATCATATTTAATAAAAAATATCAGATAAATAATAAATACATAAATCAAAATTTTTTAATCAAATTAAACTAATTCAACATTTTTTAGTAAATAGTAGGATTTTACATCCTCGAATAATCGATTATTCTGCTTAACATCTACTAATTAATTATTCAAATCAAAAAATTAAAATTCACCAACACATCAAATCAATTTCCTCGCCTCCACGCGATCTAATTCCAATGAAGATCAACTCTTCTTCAATCCATCCAAACCTAATTAAAATAGCTAACCCATCAAACTATTTTTTTCACTAACATAATAAAACCTCAAGATTATTTTCAAAATAGGATTAATAGCATTGCTTTCAAATCAAATTCAAACTACATCTACTATCACTCAATTTTCAAACTCAGACAAGGTTCAAGGATAATTCGAAAGCAATTTTACATAATCCTATAAAAAAACTAACCAAACACATACGAACTACGAATTTGGACTCTGATTCTTCATAAGGAGATATGTAGGCACGCAGTTAAAACCAAGGCAAGTCCCTCAACTAAAAAACTAAACATTTTCACACATATATGGAAATAACGCAAAATAAAAATTCCTGATCTATCACGAAACCTAGAAGTGGAGCCCCTTGAGAACAAGGGAGATGAATGATACCTAACACCTTCCCTTCGTCTAACTAACTCGCAAAGTTAGAATATCTAAAACAATTAGGGTTATCCGTTATTTTCCCGTCCTTAGGATAAAAATTAATGGCGGCGACTCATATTTTTTGTCGGTTACAACACCTGACTTTGTTTTTGGTTACAATTCCTTTTTCATCAAATTTGTTATTGTAAATCCATTTTGTGACAATAACATTCATCCTTTCATTAAGATTCCCAATAATAAGTTCCTTTGGATGATTTTTATGAACTCTAATAGAGGGATCTTTGTTGGCTTGAGATTTTTCTAGTTAAGTACCTGTTGACTCAATGTTGGACTCAATGTCTGCCTAATTTTCTAGAGCATCAGTCTACTGAGATGATGTTCCAACATCTTCTTTGACATCATTCCTTTTCTCAATGATTGAATCATCAACCACTATGTTAATGGATTCCATCATGACTTTGGTTCTGGAGTTAAAAGATCTATAAGCTCTAATATTTGTAGAATAACCCAGAAATATCTCTTCATCACTTTTAGGATCTATCTTTCTCCTTTGTTCTCTTTGAAGGCGTTGACAAAGGTCTTTGAAGACTTCAAAGGTATCTGATTTTTCTTTGCTAAAGTTCACTCAAATAAATCTTGAAAAATCATCAACAACCACATAGAAATACCTCTTTCTACCAAGACTTTCACCTTGCATTGGTCCCCATTAGATCCATATGAAGAAGTTCAATAACTTTGGAAGTAGTCTGATGTTGCAACTTCTGGTGTGACATCTTGGTTTTCTTCCCAATTTAACACTCACCACATATTTTACCTTCCTCGTTTTTGAACTTTGGAAGACCTTTAATAGACATAATCTTCTTCATACCTTTGAGATTCAGATGTCCAAGTTTCTGGTGCCACAACATGACTTCATCTTCCTGGGATATTAAACATGTGAAGGAATTATTAGTTTCTTGTGGTACTCACAAATAACAATTGTCTTTAAACCTAAATCCGCTCATTAGAACACCATTCTTCTCATTGGTTACTAATTATTCTGACTTGGTGAAATTTACTCTTAAACCTTGATCATATAATTGACTGATACTAATCAGATTAACAATCAATCCTTTTACAAGAAGAACATCATATAGTCTAGGAAGACCAATACACATTAACTTTCCTACTCCCTTAATTTCACCTTTAGCACCACCACCAAACTTGATAAAACTGGTAGAATAAGATTTAATGTCCACTAAATAATTTGTGACCCATGTCATGTGTCTGGAACATCCACTGTCAAAGTACCAGTCTTCTCTAGATGAAGCTCTAAGATAAGTATGGGTTATAAACATGATTAGCCTTAGGTTTCCACTCCTTTATAGTTTTAATCATCACATGATTAGCCCTAGGTTGTTTTTGGTGTTTGGGGTAAACATACAGTCTATAAAAAAAAGGTTTTATGTGACTATATTTCCCACAATAATGACATTTCCATGGTAACAACTTAGCTTTGGTTTGAGATTCCTGATGTCCAGTAGAGTGTTGCAACATTTGGTATGACATTGTGACCTCCTACTTCCTTTAAGAAGAAATAAATTTTGTCACAGGGGTTCCATTAGATATTGGTAATTAAAACCAATACATGTTGAGTCTCCATCCCCTTTTCCATCTTAAATAATTTCATCCAACATATCAAACTTATTGTTTAACATTCTTATGGATTTGCTCATATTTTCAAGTTTGGAGGTCAATAAGATTACCTCATTTTGAAGATCAGAGACAGTAGATGACAATTTCTCTTTTTCAGCATGCAGTTGTGCTATGATTCTCTTATGTTTTTCTCCTGTCTTGCACACCACCTCACTTCTGACACAAGGCTCTTTGTAAGAAGCATCCAATTCTTCATAAGATAGATCATCATCACATGAATCTTCATCAGATTCATACCTGTCAGTGAAGGTTGTAACATGCTTAGCAGTTCCATCAACAGGTTCACCTTCAGAATTATCATCATCAGACCAAGAAACGAACAAACCCCTCTTGTTTTTCTTGAGGTATGTGGGATATTCTGATCTAATGTGACCAAAAACTTCACATTCAAGACATTGAATACCTCTTTCTTGATTTGGCTTCTCCTTTGTTCTTCCTTTTCTCTGAAAGTCATTATTTCTGTTGATGTCGAAAGAGATGTTATTGACATTCTGTCTTGCCTTCCTATCCATGTTCTTCAACACCTTATTAAATTGTCTCCCAAGAAGCGCAATAGCATTAGAAATCCCTTCATCGGTCTCCCGGTCACACTGGACCTCTTCATCATTAGTATTGGAGATAAAAGTTATGCTTTTGTTCTTCTTTTCATATATATCACTGATAGACAATTTAAAAATTTGAAATGACCCAATAAGCTCCTCCACTTTCATGTTGCAGATGTCTTGGGCTTCTTCAATAGTTGTGATCTTCATGTCAAACTTCTTAGGCAAGGACCTGGGGCTTTTTCTAACAAGTTTCTCCTCTATCATTTTCTCTCTCAAGACCCTAGATGAATTGGAAATATCAAGAATATTCATGTGAAAGTCATGAATACATTCATCATCCTTCATCCCGAGATTTTCAAATTTGGGGGTGAGAAGTTGAAGTCTTGACATTTTTAATTTTGATGTGTCTTCATGAGTGGTTCTGAGATTTTCACATGCATCTTTGGCCACAGTATATGTATTTATTAACCTGAATATATTTTTATCAACCTCATTGAACAGGGCATTCAAAGCTTTGGAGTTTCCAAGAGAAAGTTCATCTTCTTCCTTAGACCAATCCTCTTTTGGCTTTAATTTAGTAGAGTCATTCTCATCTTTGTATGTCAACACAGGATGTATCCAACCCTTGATAACTACTTTCCAGGTTTTGTTATCCATAGATTTTAGAAAAGCCAACATATGCGCTTTCTAGTAGTCATAGTTGGTGTTATCCAAAATGAGTGGTCTATTAGTATTTACTCCTTCCTTGTCTGTAGTGCCATAAAATATCTTTCTTGGAGCTCGCCCAAAAATAGAACAAGGTGTCTGCTCTGATGCCAATTGAAATTCTGGCACAATAAGACAGACGTCATATACAATATCATGACACCAGGATGTCAAACGCAATGTCGAGCGCAATGTTAAGACATTGTAACAACAGACAGAATAATAAACAAGTTGAAGTAAACAACATAAAATAAATAACACAGATCAATTGTTAACCCAGTTCGGTACAACGTCACCTACATCTGGGGGCATCCAAGCCAGGAAGGAAATCCACTATAGCAGTATTAATTTGATGTTCTAAACAACCTCTAGTTTTATAAACTTCGCACCTAATCACTACCCATGTAATTTATATCTAAGACTCTCTTAGATATGAGACCCCTCTCATTTTCCTTCAATCACATAACCAATGATAAAACACAAAACAAACAAAAAGGAGACACACTCCAATAAACAAAATTTGCTACTGCTTAAAAGCTTATGAGTGTCACAATTACAACTCAACTAACAGTCCAGCTCTAACATCAAAGAGATACAAGAGTGGCTTACAATGAACAATGAACAATGAACAAACTAAACCCTAATTGACATTTTCACACAGCGGCTTAGTTAACTTTCTTAGGTTTAGAGTCTTCCCTTAAATAGCCTGAGATCAGCATGGACTTCGTGAATCAATGAGCTAAACAAAACAGCAGATCAAATACAATATTCAGCAGTATATTCTATAACAGAATCAGATGTTCCCTTAAATGTTTCGACAGCTGCAACACAATATTGTTTCCTTAAATGTTTCGACATCTAATCTTAAGAAACAAATCTTCATATATCTCATGTTTGAAACAAATTTTTAGAAAATCAAATCTTCATACACATCTTGAACCGAAGGAACCATAAATCAAATCATCTGAAAATGTAAAACCATAGCAAATTAAATCAAAACAATCAAAATCCAAATATTTGATCGCAAGTTAATCCTTCAATTATACATAAATAGAATCTACCTTTAAATGTCACAACAAAGAATCATGATCCCAGAATCACAACCTAAGTATTACGGATCTTAGAAATCAATTATGTGACGAGTAGAAAAAATTATAAACTATTTTCAACCGTTTAGGCAAAAATCAAGGATAGATTTGCTATCCAATAGCTCCAGTGACAAAGATGATGGGGTTTCATCCTAATTTTTATGGAGCTTCGTTCATTTCTGTCCTCCATTCAATCATGTCTTCATCATCGAACTCCATGTCATTCCAAATCACATTATATGATTGCATTAAACAAATGAGTATGTTCATTTTCAATTAAGCTTAAAAGGAGATATTGGAAATGTGCAAATTCGAAAGTGATTGAATATGATTATTGTTTTATTCATTGTTCAAAATATTTTATAGTTAATTTGTGATTGAATGTTATTTTTTAATTTTATTTGTAGGCAGTGACAAGTTATAAGTTATTCATATGAACGATGAAATTGAAAGTCACCCTCCATATATTTGTAAGATGGGACATGAACCCAAAAATTTGTTGGTGAATAGGAATGATGCAACAACAACATACAGTGTGAAAAAACATTGTGGTAGCAACTGTTCAGAGCTTGTGAATGACATCAATAGCATTATTAAAGACCTTCAATGCAAGAAAAGAGAGAGATGAAGATCAAACTGAACAAGGAATAGATCCAAATTGCTTAAGACTTGTTTTTATCTTGGATTGATTTCATTGCATACATGTAAGAGATGATCTTACTCAATTAACATATTCTATGTTTCTCAAAAATGGAAGTAATGGTTCAATGCTAGTCTAGAAACATGGCATAAGATCAAATTGCCAGGAAAGGAAAATATTACAAACAAGCAAAACTATAACTGCTAAACTTCAAACAGTATTGCCAAAATGGTTGATCTGCTCACTCCTGTGCCGCCTGTCGAACAAACAAAAATATTTGAATTGCTTACAAGGATTGTTTTAATCATAAAATTAAAATAGTTTAAAGCGAGAATTTAACACATACCTTTCAGCAAACTAGCTAGAGGTGTTCATGACTGGCGGATGGAAATATCCATATGTAAATACGCCACAGACGCCGCAAAAAGCAGGAAAAACACAGATGCCAGCATCAATGGCTCAGCAAGCATGAATATAGGGTTAAAATTGTAGTATACCTACCCCCCCGCAACAAAAACACGGTTAGAGCATGAAACAGCCACGTTCAAAACTGGTTTTAGAAAGATATCTTTGAATTGCGTTTGGTGAATACCTGGAAAGGGATGTTATGCTCAGGAACAACGTTTCTTTTTTCTAGAACCACCACAGTCCTTCCCACAATGTCAAGGTATGAATACTTGGTCTGCAATAGTTCAAAGATAAAACACTTTTCACTAAACACTTTTTTTCAATCAAACACTGCTGAAGCTGCATATGCAGTTTGTACAGTTGAAACAAAGCCAGTGTTGAGTAAGCGGTATTGTTCCAAGAAAACATTACCTCTAGATGTTGATCTACTTGAAAAGGAATCACGGCTTCAGGATTTTTGGATCCCTCTGGAAGCACAACCTAATAAAAAGGTTCAAAAAGGATAAATTTAACCTCCATTATTGCAGGCAAATGCAGTTGAAATCAAAAGGCAGAAATTTTGCTTGATAGTAACAATAACAAATGCAAAATCACACTCACCTTTATAATCAACTTGTCAACCACGGTCTGAGCAAGAGGGCAACCATAAGTAAAATTGAGGTATCTTCTGCCATCCAGAGACTCAAAAAGGAAGTCTTGCAATGGTAGCCCATAACCAATGAGAAAGGTGGATTTCCAGCCTCCAAATAGAGGATATCGAGGCTCAAATTCAAGTTCAGACTGTGTTTAATAAAAATGTAAAGTATGAGATCAAGCCTGGTGGAATAAAATATAGATTATGTAAAACCGATTCATCATTTTGTTGGTCAACACTATAGGGTTGTCAAGATCACAATCTAGATCTTAAAATTTTACGATTTTACGATCTCATTCACCTCCAACGATCCCAATCTTAAGTAAAATCGTCTGTTGTAGCCAAATCGTGAACTTTTTCGTAAAATCATTGATTTTGTGTGATCTTGGCAAGTTCCGGTCACGATTGACCGTTTTCCAGCCACCACCATTAAAAGCCAAGAAGGATGACAAAATGCAAAGGCGCACAATTATGGTGGTAGAAAGTAAGTATAAAAACTCAATTATACAAGTCTAAAGAAATATGAAAAAGGTCATTTTCCAACTAATACACTTGCCTACTAAAATATATCATCTAAAAATACCTTAAATATATAGTATTATTAATTCCTTTAGTAGGATCTTATGATTTTAGTTACGATCTTATGTTTTACGATTTTGCTACCCCCTCTCGGTCTTACAAAAATAATTAGGTAGGATCTTCCAATCTTAGCTACGATCTTATGTTTTATGATATTGCTATCTCCCCCCGATCTTATGCAAGATCTCGATCTTGACAGCCTATTTGTACTACCATGGTAAATACTAGCCACCACAAAACTAATAGTCAAATCTTTTCCCACTAAACATTTAACTAACATAGAAACAATATGTGCAGAAATACAAGAAATCATATACATCTTCTTTTATCGATTCACACATGATGTCAATGGCATCCAATAATACATAACCATAGATCAAATAATAAAGATTGCAGTCATGCTAACAAGAATGATATTGCTTGCAAAAGAAAAAAGGTAGAAAAGAAAAGATATGGTGCCCGTGATTATTAAAGAGAGGCAGGCATACAGGTGAATTTTGAACGACTACTCTAAGTCAGGTGAGAGGTGAGCGAAAATATCTCACCTTTAGAAAATCTGTACGTAGATGTGAAGAGGAAATATTGCCTATTTCATCCCGGTAGTATACTGAGTGAACCCTAGGGGGTAGTTTTGCAAGAAGACTTTTAAATGAAGAAACACCACTAGCACCTGATCTAGTTTGATACTCAACCCTGTCAACAGAAAACCCCAGTTACATGTAATAAAAGAAACTTTAAATATTACAATTATTCACAAGAGTTTTAAAATTATGCATAAACCCCAAAGAAAGATACTATATGTTAATGTTTTATAAGCCGTAAGTTAGCTGATGATCTGTTTGAAAAGCAGCAGTCAAAACCTAGGCCTTTTACGAATCTTGACAATCCTAATACAAGAGTAATAGTAACCATTGGTTGCCTATGTGATTAAAACAGTACAAAGATCCTTTTCTTTTATTAGCTACTTTAAAAATAACGCTTGATCTATTTTTCCACCAAATGTTGCAATGGACCATGTAGGGCAAAGATAAATTTCAATGTTACCGAATCATCGAATCATCATATCAATCAGAATTGTGAGAAAATGGACAATTTGATGATTCATCTATTGATGATTACAATACATATCAAAAAACATTTATACAAATAACAAATAAAAAATATATTAAGGCTCGGTTTGGCAGTGTCAACTTTCAAGCTTATAACGGATAGCCTAGCTTATAAACTCATCTAACCAAAAGAGACCTATTTGGTAACAATTTTTTCTCACGAGCTTATAGCATTTTTAACTAGCTTATAGAGTTTTTTAAATGCTACTTCAACCAGCATTTGAGCTTCAAGCTCGTCATTTTTTTGTCTATTTTACACTTATTATTATCTTAGTTGAAAAAAATTAAATATTAAAAATATTTTTTTATGTCATTTCATATTTAGTAGCTAATTCAACCGCTAATTATACCAAACACTGCGAATTCAACCCACTAGCTAATCCGCTATCAGCTAGCTTATTGGTAATCCGCTACTGTTGACCAAATAGAGCCTAAAAGGTGGGTCATGCCGCTAAATATCTAAATTCCAACTACTTCAAGATGTTGAAGAGAGCATTTTGCCATGTAAGTAATTATTCTTCTATTCCTTTAATTCAGACACATATTGTTCCTCAAAGAACAAAATGAAGGTGTCGAGCATGAACAATGAATAAGAGATAGCAAATATACCTTGAAAAAACACCTTTGTGTCTAGCACCAGCATGAACCAGTTTATAACGCTCTGTGATCTGTATGCTTCCCCAGTGAGATATTTCAATTTCACGTACCAGCTCCTCGACAACAGCAAAGGGATTGTTATTTTCAAAATGAACAAGTACAGGAGAATATGAATATGGGGTACGACTGTCATATGGCCCATATCTTATCTCTGAACCAGCTCGTTTAGCGGGCTCCACTACTGTGAATGATTCTACCCGAGCACTTGGTGTCTTGACGAAAGTTGTTTGTTCCTTGACATGATAGGGAGACAATAATATTGCACTATCACGGAAATAGACCAACTGCGACTCTGATTGACTAATTTCAACTGGGAAAGGTTCCAGAGAATGTGTCAATAAGTAAAGCACCTCAAGTGTTATTGATTCACCTTTACTGAGTGGAGTTAACAAGGTTATAGCGAAAAATTTTGTTCCATTTGGTCCATCAGGTATCTCAGCGGATTTAACATCGAGAGGAACATAAGTCTTCTTCTTCCTCTTCCCGGTAGTTGCTGCAGCTTTGACTATTGCTAGATGTTCAGCTTCAGCAGGTGAAAAAGCAAGATGTACTTCTGAAGTAGGAGAAGTGCCTGAGTTTTCAACCTGAAAGGAAAGCTCTATGAAAACAATGTCTCCAAATTTGTGATAGATGCTTTAATAGTTAAATTCAGTACAAATTAGAAATAAAACAACAAAAAAAATGCCAAAACAAAATACTGATGTGTTGGTCTAAGAATCCAAATCAAGTTACAAACTTCAATAGAATGGAGCACGCGTGGAATGGTAAGTGGCAGAGCTGAGGAGGAAGGGAACATGGGTGCCAATGCCATGGTCGTGCCAAAGTTTGTGCTTTTCTCAGTATTTATTCATATACTTATTTGATGTCCCTATTAAAGTTTATTAAATTGCCACACAGCTCTTTCATGTTATATGTGTTTAGTTTGATACCCCTTACACTAATTTTTTGGCTTTGCCGCTAGAATGATGATTCCACTCCAACTCTTTATTCCAAAGAGACAAGAATCTCCACTTCCTCCCAGAATGAGAGAACATGCATATACTACTCGCATGTGGAATGAACGGAAAAATTGTTTTTTTTTATATCTAACTTCATTAATCAATAATTAATGAACACTTGTCTGACTTTTATGACACTTGTGTGAATTTTCCGACACGTTTCGTACTGGTGTCATACAAGTGTCGGACACCGCGACACGCCTATTCCTAGAGGTGTCCGTGCTTCGTAGTTAACTATAATATGATTCAGTTCTGTTTTGGTTCCATGGAGTGCATAATCCCATTCCTTAACAAGCCAAATACTGGAATAGAAATGAGCATTCAATTCCAAACCAGTTTGATTCAATAAAAACCAATTATGTGAATCAAACATGACCAAAATGTTTGCAAAAGATGTCTCTATTCAAATTGGATAAAACTGGGAAAAATCTCAAAAACAAAGTAGTATTATGCATGAGCTAACACCAGTGTGGTGTTTTGCATAAACTTCAACCAAACTATTAGTCTGTCCGTCGACTTCACTACGCTGTATCATCAACAATGCATGTGCAGTATCCGATGAGTGTCGGACACCAATACACGGGGATAACATTAAATTGATTTATTTTCTCAAATTCTTATTACTGTCACTAAGTCAATGTAGTATTGTATGTCTGATGTCTGTTGTAGACATAAGAAAAAATTGTGTTATGATCAAAAGAGTAATAGTATGGAAGTGCTACCTTCAATGTCAAGTACACCTTAATAATATGAGAATTCAGATCAATCTGCAAGAATCATTAGCATATTAGTCATACAATATATAAACAAAGGATTTGAATGATTCCCAAAAAAACCCTTTAAGATATACAATTCGCCAACAATCATAGTCCACTATCATTGAGGGTATATTTCATTGAAGAAGAAAAAAAGCACCTAATAGATCAATTAGATAGAAAATCCCCAATTTCTGCACGAATCTACAGTCGAATTAATATACCCATTTCCCAAGTTCGAATCTTTTAGACAGTGCGTACAGATCTAGAGCTAAAAAAAGTTTCTTTATTACGAAACAAAGAAATGGAAATTTGCGTGGAATTCTCAATTGTAATAGGTGAAGAAAGGTTACCCTGCGTTCGGCATTGATGATCTGAAGGTGTTGGGAAGGAGATGAGTTAACAAGAATGGAGAGATGAAGGAAGAAAAAGAGCACTGCAATTTTGAGCAGAGCTTCCATGACCATTGGTGCAGTTGACGAATACAAGACTCTCACAACTCACTTCTCTATACACAGTTTATGGGCTCAATTTCACTTCATACCAAACAAGTGCATTCTTATTAAAAAAAACTTAAGAGTTACTATCCTCCCCTCCCTTTTAATATCATAGTATTATCTAAAATGTAATTAGTTTTCTAATAATATACATTTTTAAATAATCTTTAGGTAGGTCTTTCAAGGGTAAGAGTGTGTTTAACCTAATTGAATCGACTATTCGTCCCAAACAGTTGGAGATTAACCCTTCTAGTTACTATTTAGGTTATTGATTACTATAATGTGAACTCTTTCTAGTTTTGCATGTTGACTTCGTTTGTGAAGCTTATGCATTTGTCAACTGCTGGAGCATGACGTGTCTTATGTATTCAGTCATAAATGTATGGATGTTTTCAATCTGTTGAAGGAAGCCTTGATCTCTGCACCAATTATGAAGACTCATGACTGGACAAAGTCCTTTGAGTTAATGTGTGATGCCAGTGACTTTGATATTTGGGGTTGTACTTAGCCAGAGACATAATAAGGTGTTCCACGACATTTATCATCCTAGTAGAACCTTGATTTAAGCACAATTCAATTATATCACAACTGAGAAAGAATCGTTGTTGTCTTTGCTTTTGACAAATTCAGATCCCACCTAGTAGGAACCAAAGTCATTGTGTACACTGATCATGCGACCATTAAGTACCTTATTTCCAAGAAATATGTTAAGTCGAGGCTTATAAGATGGGTGTTGTTATTACAATAATTTGATTTAGAGATCAGAGACAAGAAAGGAGTTGAGAATTTGGTTGGTGACCATCTGTCAAGTCTGCCAGAGGAAGTACAAGACAAGAACAATGGAGACATTTAGGAGAAGTTTATTGATGAGAAATTATTGTTGATTACCTCTTACGTGACATCCTGGTATGCTGATATTGTCAACTATCTGGTCAGTAGATACATTTCACCTGATTTTAATTCTCAACAGAGGAAGAGGTTCTTCCATATGACCAAACGTTATTTTTGGGATGAACCTTTCCTTTACAAAAAAATATGTTGACCAACTGCTTAGAAGATGTGTGGATCAACCAGAGACACGACAGATCTTGTTTGCCTGTCATGAGGCTTCCTATGGACATTTTGTAGGAACCAGAATTGCTGCTAAAGTTCTTCAATCAGGTTATTTCTGACCCTCTCTTTTTAAAGATGCTCATGAACTGGTTAGAGAGTGTGGTAAATGTCAAAGAGTGGGGAATATATCTATGAGGAAAGAAATGCCTCTCACTATGGGGCATTGAATTCATGCGGCCATTCCCTCAATCTTTTGGTAATTTGTACATATTAGTCATTGTGGATTATGTCTCTAAGTGGATAAAGGTAGTAGCAACTCCAACTAATGATGCTAGAGTGGTGACCAAATTTTGGGTTAAAAATATATTTTTTTTAGACATGACACCCCTAGAGCAATCATTAGTGATGAGGGAACCCATTTTTGCAAAAAAAAGTTTTTAAAAATTTAATGGTAAAATATGGAGTGAAACACAAGGTTGCTGCATCTTACGATCCACAATGTAGTGGACAGACTAGAATTTCCAATAGAGAGATAAAAAGGATTTTGGAAAAGGTTGTGAACCCCTCAAGGAAGGACTGATCTAAGCATTTGGTGATGCTCGGCATATATGACAGCTTACAAAACCCTCTTGGCATGTCTCCATATAGACTTGTTTATGGCAAGGCGTGCCACTTGCCAATTGAGTTAGAGCACAAAGCATTTTGGGTTGTCAAGGCTTTAAATTTTAATTTAGCTAAGGTTGGGCAAGCTAGAATGCTTCAAATTAATGAGCTACATGAGGATAGGTTGTTCTCATATGACAATGATGAATTGTATAAGGAAAATACAAAGAGCTGGCATGACAGTAAATTCCATAAGAGAGAATTGATATAAGGCCAACATGTTCTTTTGTTTAATTCTAGGCTCAAGTTTTTCCCTAGAAAACTTAAGTCTAGGTGGTATGGCCCTTTTAAATTGATTAAAGTTTATCCTCATGGGGGCAGTTGACTTATTGAATGAAATAACATGTGAAGAATTTAAGGTGAATGAACAACGAGTGAAGGTCTACCTTTGTGAATCCTTGCACAACATAAGGGTCACTTTGGATTTACATGAATCCTCTTGATTTTTGCTACAGTCAGACTATAAGACTATAAAGTAGCACTACTGGGAGGCATCCCATCTTAAATTTTCTTTTTAGTTTGTTTAGTTTTTCAGATGATTTGATTGATGAGAAAAAATGAGAAAGGTCATTGATAAGTGTTGTCATGACTGCAAGCTGAGGGATAATCATGAAAAAGGAAGCAATTATTGTCCCTTTGAATTTAGAGAAAATCATAAAAGAGGTCGTTTTTAGAAACGTGTGAATAAGAAAAGTAAATGTAGGAGAGAGAAAAATCAAGCCACGCGCGTGTAGGCAGACCTTTGAGCCATGTGCGCGACGTCATGATTTGGACAGTCTCATTAATGAGTTGTCTCACGCTTCTGATTTTGGGAATTATCACAAGTAACCTCCCATTACCCTAAACCGGTTACCATTCTCTCTCTCCTAGAAATTTCAAATTTTTTTCACGCTTTACCTTTATTTCCCTCTCTCTCTCTCTAATCCTTTTAAACACAACACTCACCAACTTCCATCACGTCACACTCTCAACTTCCAAGAAATTACAAACTTCCTCCCGTACTCTCTTTCTAAACTGCTTCCAAAAAGAACTTCTTCCAACTTTTCATCTCTCATTTTCTGAAAACCCCATCATCCCCAAATCACATTAATTCAAACCCTAAATTTGATCATGAAGCCCACATACAGTCAAGGCACTACAAGACTGTATCCAGAAAGAATACCACACCCAAGTTCGACTATTATGACGATGATGGTTCTGACAATGAGACCTTCATCAGCATTGATGTCATCCAGAGATTCACATATCACTTTTCTGATATGAGTATGATGTCTGAAAAAGGATTCATTCAGGATAAACAGGAGGAAAACCTAGGTCTCCTTGGAGACATATGCACACTGATCTCAACAAAGTTATGGATAAAATTATGTCAACAATCTCAACCCTACAATACCCAAGTGGTGAAGGAATTTTATGCTAACTTGGTGGATACCAACAACAAAAGGGGTGAGGTGGTGGTCAGAGAAGTCAAAGTGTCCTATTCAGAAGGGACAATTAATATGTTTTCAAGGTAGGAAACCTTGAAGATAGATACAAAGAGCTTTTGGCTGCTTCAGATGATGTTAATTTTGATGTCTACATGGAACCTTTGTGCAACATTGGAACCAAATGGGTGGAATCTGGTAGTGAGAAGATTGTAAAAAGGATGGATTTGCACCCTAAGGCAAATGTGTGGTACCAATTCATTAAACACCCTTTGAGACCAACTGCTCACAATGATATTTTCAATAAGGCAATGCTTGTGCTACTTCACTGCATCACAGCAGAAGAAGGTATAAATGTTGGGAAGATCATCGTGCAAGAAATTTAGGCTTTTTCCAAGAAGAAGGAACGAATGTTTTACTTTCCCTGTCTGATTACTGCCCTGTGTAAGAAGCTTGGTATGCAGACAAGAGGAACTGATGAAATCTGCAACCCTCAATCACCTTTTTACAAGGCTATTATTCAAACGTTAATGAAACCAAAGGGGCATAGAAAACAAGCAGAGGCATGACAGGAGTCGACTGGAGCAGACACGAGTTTTGAAACTGACATAATGTTGTGGTGTTTTATTACAAATGAAAAAGGACCAGCGTGGTTTTTATAAGTTTATAAAAGAGAGGTTTGAATGGGAGTTGAAGGTGAACTCATGGAACTATAATTATGAATCAGTGCCAGTTTTCCCAAAGCACGTTATAGGAGAATTGGGAGAAAGAGATGAACCAAAGGGGATGAAGACAACAACAATCCGAAGAAAAGGGGTAATAAGAAAAAGAACATTGTGCATGTTGGTGCACCTAGAGCATCAAGATCTAGCATTCCTAAGGATGAAACCTTAGAAAAACCAAGGAAGAGAGCCAAGAAGGATAAGAAGTTGAAACAAGTGAATATGAGAAGCGTGCCTACAAAAGACATTGCCAAGAAGATTGAAGAGGAAATTCAAATAGTTAATGATTAAAGTTCTGAGGAGGAAGATGAAAAAACCTTGAATGAGTTGTTGAATCAAGCTTCTAAGGACAAGAAGTACTTGTTGGCTGAAGCACCTGAAAGGGAACAAGAAGAAAGTTGTTGACAAGGTTGTTGAAAAAGTTTTTGAAGAGATTGTTGAAAAAGTTGCTGAAGAGGAGAAGGAAGTGAAAAATGTTGATAAAATACAGGTTGACAATGAAGAAGAAATACAGGAGAACAGCGGTGAGACTGAGGATTGCGATGATGAAGAGGACCAATATGAAAAAGACAAAATTGAGGAAGAGGCTGAAGTTAACTTGGATGGAAAAAAGGAGGAAGACCAAAACAATATTGAAGTTGAAGAGGAAGTAGTAGAATATGAGAAGATGGAAGGAGAAGATGGAAGAAGAAGAGGAAGACTCATATGACAACTTACATAAATTAGAGTTATTTGGCGAGTATGAAGAGGAGTCAACTGCTAATGTGATCCCAATGGTCACTCCTGAGAAGATCAAGAAACCTATAAAGGTCAGCACTCCTCACCCAGCAAAATATGTTCAGAAGAAGGTTTCTCTTTCCAAGGCCAAGTCACCAATCAAACCTTAGCCTAAGTACCCTCCAAATAAAGTCTCAACCAAGCCAACTAAGATGCAGACAATTGTCCCGATGGAAGTTGTCTATGAGGCATGCAAAACTGATAAGAAGTCAAACCTGCCAGAGCCTGCCTAGAAGGAGGTTGGGAAGAAAAGGAAGAAAGACCCTGTGAGAAAGAGCGCTAGGCTAAAATTTTAGCTGTTAAGAAATAGGCAACCACTGGCACCCTCATCCCATCTGCTGATAGTGAGGACACTATTCTTACTCTAAGTCTGGAGGAGTGGTGACTATAATTATGACCCTACCCATCAACCCACCAAGTCATACCATATCATCTTTGTTGTCTTTTGATTAAGTCATTGTTAGTTGTTATATTTTTTATGTTTTCTTGTTGGCTGCTTGCAGCCATTTGCTTTTCAATTAATTTAACTTATTTTTTAATTTGGTTTAATAGTTTGTTAGTTTATTTCATTTACTTGCTAAAAAAACATAATAAAAACAGAGGAACAAACTGATTGTAACCCCTATGAGGAAGTCAACTTTAGAGAGCTTAGAAAAAATCTATGGGGACTGTAACAATATTGGAAACAAGGTTTGAATGCTACTCAATTGCACCTTTTTGTGTTTCTGATAACCCCTATCATGCCTCCAGTAGTCAGAAAAATAAGCAACCTCTTGACAAGTTTGAATTGTTTTAAAGTATGGAATACGAGCTCATTATAGGGTTTAGTTAGGGAGGATAACACTACTGTTTAGGACTTACGTACTATGGACATTGTGCATGTGCTAATAAACACACCAAAGTGTGTAAATGAAGTAAGAAAAAAAGAACTTCATAATAAGTTCTTGTGCCCGAAACTAGAGGAACATGCTCATGTGCCCAAAACTAGAGGAGCAAATGTTTTTAATAAGTTCTTGTGCCTAAAATTGGAAGAACGGTAGTTGTCCTCACTATTATAACAGGTTGGACTCATTACAAGTGAGATCCTATCAGGTGAAAAGGTGGGACATCTACAAATTTTCTTTTTAATAAATGCATGTGTATTCCTAGGTACAAAGGTCTAAAAATAGATAGTCAAAACCCCCTGCTGAAACTGAAAACTGAGTTGTTGGACAATAGAATGAGACAATCAAAATTAAAAATATGTTTGCTAACTTGAATGAAGAGTTTTATTGTGATAGGGTGCATCAGTGATATAAAGAGCACACATACAATTATGATTAAGCTTCGGGGCTGAGTTATGTCCATTTTTGAAACAAGTTCCTTTAGATGGTTTCTGAGTTGTTGTTGAAGTTAATGTTGCTTAAAAGGGTGGTTACTTCAAAAGGAGTTTCTCTGTCGTTTCATATCGCATCACCTAAGACATATAATGATTCAATCTTGGGGGTGTGTTAACCCATATTATGTGAGTTAATACATGCCTTAATCTTTTTCTTATTAGCAATTACTATTTAGTTTGCTTTTTAGTTGCTATTTTATTGCATTTTAGTTGTTTTCATAATAATTTGCTTGGAGAACAATAGGTGCTCCTTTTTTTGTTTTGATGTGTTTGTGCTTAGTTTAAGGTTAACTCTGTCGAGCTAAGGCAAGACTGTTGTGGACAATATCTGGAAAGCACAAACTGGAGAAAGAGTTGGACTTAGTAAGAGAGAGAAATGACGAAGTCCTCTAGTTTCTAGGGAAAACGTGGAAGGATGGATGCATTGGAGGGAATATTTGTTACGCTTAGAGAAACATTCATTCTAATCAAAATGGATAAGGCTTGGAGGTGATAAAGGACAAAATATAGTATAATAGTACTTTATGCACTGTGCAGCATCACCTGCACCTTGTTATGGCAGTCTTCCACAAGACACCTTGTCCCCCACTAATGTTCCCTCGTACATGACTCCTTGTTGGCTAAGCAGAAGAAATGAGGTTATGGAACTGATTATTGCATGGGCTTTATGTGATTTCCTCATATTGGAACCATGATCTAAGACATCACAAGAAACCTTAGTGAAGGACTATATATAGGACCTTGATAAGAATGAAAAGGGCGTTCAGTAATTCCAAGAAAAATACAGAAGTTACTAGTGTGAGGATAGTGGAGAGTGGAGAGATTTTTCTTCTTCTCACCTGATCCTGTACCAGCTGCTGAGCTTTGGGCCGACTAGAGTCATCACTTGTTGATTATCCATCTCAAGGAGTCTTTAAGTATCTCTTAGGTTTATATCTCTTTTTCATTATTTCTTTAAGGATGTTGCTTTTGAGAACCATGCTTATAGTTTGTACTCAGTTTATTATGAGCTAAACCTTATGCATTTGAGCGATGCGAAGTTAATATTAAGTCATGTATATGTTGAATGATGTGTTGTTTAATGCCTTGTTTTATTATGTGATAAATTTATTATAAATATGTTTCTTTGAATGATCAACTTAGAAAAAGATAAAAGCTTATTGTTGTGAGATATCCAACAACGAGTGGACTTCATAATAAAAGTAGTTGAAACGAGTAGGATAAAGATATTCACCCACTTATTTCATTTAGAGATAAGGAGCTACAAATATTAAGTAATTCAAAATATAACATACGTATGTTAGGGTTATAAGTGTGACTTAGAGATTTGTTCCCTTTCCCTTTTATGCATGCTTTGATGTTATAGGAATAAACCTCAAGATCACTCCGGCCTTGCCTGGTACGACACTATACATATTTACTTCCATAATATTAATGGATTATAACTTAACTCATTCACTCTTGATATATTTCGACTCTCGCCTTGCACTATTTTAGATATGTTTTAAGTAAAAATTGAACTTGTGACAATCAACTATTATTTGTACCTATGCTCATGCTTAATCTCAAGGATAGTTATTTGAAAAACCAATCTAAGTAATAATTTGACTCCTTGCGAGTTAGATACTCTATTCTTATCACTTACTGCAATTAAAACATACACGTATAATTGCATGTGACACCTAAAAAAGAAATGATTATGTCAAATATAAAGGAGGAGATCGAAAGGCTTTTGCGTAGCAAGTTCATTAGAATAGCCAAGAGATTTCCTTGGCTTCCTCGTGTATAAGAAAGGGATCAAGATCAACCAAAATAAAACAAAGGCGATCCTGGAAACGAAACCCCATTCAACAAATAAGAAACTTCAATTGTTGTTGGGAAAGATAAACTTCCTAAGGAGGTTTAGATCTAACTTGAGTGGAAAAACACAAGCTTTCTCACCACTACTCAAGCTAAAGAATGAGGAATGTTTCAGATTATAAGAAGACTATCAGAAAACATTTAACGATATTAAGGCTTACTTGACAAAGCCTCCAATTTTGGCTCTTCATATTAGAAGCAAAGGCATGAAATTGTACATACCAGCCTCGAACACGACTATAGGCAACATGCTGGCTCAGGAAGATGAGAATGGTGTCAAAAGGTCTGTCTACTATCTTAGTCGAACCCTTAATCACGTTGAGACTAGATATAATCCTATAAAAGAATTGTGTCTTTGTCTGTATTTTTCATGCACCGAGTTACAATATTATATAAAACCTGTCGATGTTCTTGTGTACTCTCACTTTGATATAATAAATCATATGTTATCAAAACTTATTCTTCATAGTCGAGTAGGAAAATGAGCATTAGCCTTTATTGGATATGCACTGACTTACGTGCCATTAAAATCCGTCAAAGGTCAGATTGTGGCATATTTCATAATCGATCACTCATTGACTGGGATAGCACAGAACTGCGTAAGTAAGAAGCCCTAGAAATTGTACTTCGAGGGTTCTAGACATAAAGGCGAAACAAGCATTAGAGTTCTCATAATTTCTCCACAAGAAATCCCAACAAATTTCAAACTTAGAATAGAAGGCCAATGTTCGAACAATGAAGTTGGGTATGAGGCTCTAATAGCAGGCCTCAAATGTTGTTAGAATTGGGGGAAAAGGACGTTGAAATTAAAGGAGATTAAGAGCTGGTAGTAAAACAAGTAAGGAAGGAATATAAATGCATCAAAGAAAACCTGATGATGTATATTTTCATAGCCAACTCCTTGTTAAAACGCTTCGACTTAGTAAATATAAACCATGTACCTTGACTAGAAAACCAAGAGGTGAACAACTTAGCTCAAACAACTTCAAGATACAAGGTCTTTGTTAACCCATATTTTATGAGTTAATACATGGTTCAATCTTTCTTTGGTTAGTATTTTAATTTCTTATTAGTTATTAATTTTATGAATTTTAGTTATTTTTGCAAGTTTAGCTTGGAGCACAATAGGTGTTCCCTTTGTTATTTTAATGTGTTTTTGTGCTTGTGCAGAATCAGTATTGGAGTCGAGTACTATCACGACAAGAATTATGGAACACCATTCATCAAACCTTAATTTAAAACATGCTGGTATGAGCTCTCAACTTCAGTGCTGATGTTGACGACATATATTTGAGGAGAAAATATGGTTGAGTTGAAGAAAACGAATGGATAAGGATGAAATGCTACAAGACAATGGAGAGAGTTAGTGGATAAGAATGAAACACTACAAGACAAACTCTGAAAAGCTATTTTTAGTTTGCTGCTACTACCATATTGCTACTGTTGCTGCAATTCTACCACAGTGTCATATTGTCTCCGTGTGCATTTTACTACTTATTCTTTAGGATTAAGTTAATGGACCATTGCAAATGCCCAAGAAGCAAATAGAGACAATATGCAACTGAGAAAACTCTATAAATAAAGTTGCAATGCAATAAAGAAAAATGTTCTAAAACTTGGAAAATTCTGCATAAGTTAAATTAAGGAGGAGCCAGCGTTCGAGTTGAGGGGAGGCATGATAGAAGATGTCGCTTGCTAATTAACAAATTGCAAGTGATTGAAGTGTCATCCTTAGGTTTATCATTTTTATCTTCTTGTTTAGGAATGTGTAACTTAACATCTCTCTATGTTGTGCTTATTTTACTCATTATGAGCTAAACTTGTTTTGTTGGACAATGTGAAGTTTAATGAATTAGTAATCTTTTATATATTTGAATGAGTTGTCTTGATATATTTTGTTCATGTGAATTTATGCTATATGTTTATTTCTTTGTCTGGCCAGCTTAGAAGTAGACAACAACTTATTAATGTTGAGAGATATTTTAACAAGTGGAATTCATGACAAATATGATTGAAAATAGTAGGATAAATATATCCACTAGATTAGCTACTTTAGAGATAAAGAGCTACACTCATAGGGGAAATTCAGAATGAACTCAGACATGCACCAAGGTTACAAGTGAGTCTTAGAGATTTGTCTCCTTGCTTTGATGTATATGTTTATAATGTTGTAGAGATATACCTCTAGATCATGTTTTAACCTCATATGTCATGACAGTACTTATCAGAATCATACATTAGATGAATTCACTAAATAGAACATTGTCCAACTTATTATTTCTCTCTGTGTTAAACCTTAATTACCTTATATGTTTTTCCACTTTCTTAACCACGTGACACATACCATTATTTTATTACCTTTGCTCATGTTTACTTTACAACTTCTTGTATGAAAATCATTATGCTTAATATAATATTTATGGGATTGATACTTTTTCTTATCACTTACTACTAATTTGATTGTGTATACTTGCACGTACAAAATTAGCCCATCAGTCTCCAAAGAAAAGTTGGAGCAGTGGATCGAAGTGCAATAAAAAATGATCTCGAAGGAAGAATTGCCAACGACTGCGTCAAAAACAAAACTGATGGGGGGAAAATACTCATGATGTCAAAGATCCTCATGTTTCTCATGACTTTGAAATTTATTCTTATGAAACTTTTGCTATTGACGGAATCTTGGACAACGATTGGCGAAAAGATATCGTATAATACTTAGAGAACTCAATAAGTATAACAGATAGAAAAATAAAATACATAGATATAAGTTACATGGTCATGGGAAATGAACTATTCAATAAAAATTCTGAAGGAATCTTGCTCAAGTACCTTGGCAAAGTGAATCATATATGGCCATCTCAAAAGTGCTTAGAAGATCGTGTGGTTTTCACTAGGCCGATCATAAGATGGAATGGTTGCTATTTTGAATGTGTGTGTATTGGCTAAGCATGTTGAAGGATTACATAAATTTCGCCAAAGGTTGTCAAGAATGCCAAAGAAATTCAGGAATCCAACATGTACCTACGAGCGAGTTATACTTAATCTTTAAGCCATAGCCTTTCAGAGGATGGACATTAGACGTTATAGGGGAGATCAAACCCTTACCATCAAGGGGAACAAATATATCTTAATAGGGATATATTATTTCACAAAATGGATAAAAGCAATACCTTTGTCTAATGTTGACCAAGAGGCAATAATTGGTTTTATCCAAAACCATATTATATATAAATTTGGAATATCTGAAACCATTAGCACGAACCAAGGCTCCATCTTCACAAGTCAAAAGGTGGTGAATTTTGCCTCTGAAGCAGGGTTTAAGTTATGAACTTCGACACCTCACTATGCTCGGGCTAATTGTCAAGTGGAAGCATCCAATAAGATTATAATTGGATTGGTTAATAGTAGGGGTATTCGCGGTGCGGTTTGGGTGGTTTTGATGCTAAAAGTCATCCGAACCGCAAGAGAAAAAGATGTGCAATTTGGTTTGGTTTGGTTGGATTTTAGAAAAAACTGAATCAAACTAAGCCAAACCAATGCAGTTTGGTACAATTCGGATGGTTCAGTTTTTACAATATTTTATTGATTCATACATACACATATAGATTATAATATAACTTTGTATTTAGTCATTCATACACTACCAAATAACAACAAAACTCATTATATTTGGGTAACAACTTTCCATTTAATATGTAAAAATTAGATTAGACAAAAGTGGAATAATAAATATAAATTAATAGCATAAAACAATATCAAAAATATTATAGTGAAACAAAAAAGTAGAATAGATGAGAGATT